>JAODKL010000027.1:13008018-13021889 GCA_026780765.1 Petrocephalus schoutedeni | reverse complement strand
ATTTCCTTTTAGAGGAAGCCTTTATTTATAGTATTTATCTCAATTATAATGGCAAAGAGGAACAGTACCTTTTTGTTTCACCATAACTGAGTTTTGTTCCCTCTACATTGAGGGTAGCGGTTAATCCATATGGGAAAGTTGGATGGGTGGGGATCACATGGAACCAGATGTTGACCTAAAGTTCAGCACCTTGTCTCGTGCTTCAACTGAGCTCACCCCTGACTCTGAGCTACCTGCTAGGAACGACGTGGAATAATGAACCTCTGGTCCAGGTCATGTGAAACCACTGTCTTACTGTGGGGAAGAGCAGGTCCAGCAAGTTTGCGGCGTGGAGCAGAACACAGCTGCATTCCCGGCAATCTGCTTTCGGGAACCGTAACCTTATCTAATCTTAGCTTCAGCCTCACTCCGCATTCCCAGCCTGCCCATGTGGAAAGTAGCCCTGAGATCCCCCCCCCCCCCGGTCTTGAAGGCAGAGACAGGTAACTGTGATGCTGTTTGTCGGCCAAGACAGAATTTTTAAGTGTTGTCTAATCGGAAGAATGTGAGACAGGAGGAGGGATAGAAGCGATATATCAGCCGCTATTCTGGTCAGGATGTTTCCAAGGGGTTCCTGAGAGCCTGCTTGGCTTGAGTGATGGGGGCTGCTTGTGTTTAGCGTCTTCCTGTTTGGCCCAGGGTGCTTCGCGCTCAGTTTTCGAGAACCCTTGAGAGAGCATCTCCTCGCACAGGAGGATGCCGGGTAGCAAGGAGCGGGGGGGGGGGAGATAAAAGGTTCCAAAAGGGGAGGCATTTCCTAATTTACTGCATGCGGGCGAGCCTGTGGGAGTGCGAAAGGGGCGCCCGGCGCGAGCACCAGCAGGAATCACCGGCCTTTTTGTCTGTGTCATCAGACAATTGTGAATATGGTTATGGAGAAGTGTTTCCCAATGAAGTCCTCGGGGACCTGCAGACACTCCAGGTTTTTTGCTCCTGGAGCTGGGGAGGTGGGCTGCAAATGTGGATCTATAGGTCCCCGGGGAGCAGGTTGGGAAACACCATTGTAGAGAATGCATAGATTACTCAGTTCATGGAGCATGAATATTGAAATACTGCTTGTCCCTCTTCCCATTTGGATAAACCAGAGATTTTTCCCCTTAAGAGGCAGATATGCCAGTTTATTCTGCCTGGCATCACACATCAACAGACTTGCCGGTGTTTCAGTCTGGGGTTTGACACCCTCCCTATGACGGCTGCACACTCCTGATGGCCAAGACCGGGAATCTGACCGGCCCCGGTAAGAGGAGGTACCCGAGAGCCCTGAGGAAGGAGAGGGCGAGAAAGAAACCATATTGTAAACCAGCGCGTCACAAGATGTCATGTAAGAGCAGCGTTAGGCTGAGCCACATGCATGGGGCACATGGCAAACTGCAACCACTGGCCTCCAATATCGCTGCAGGTTGTGGTGAGAAAAGGTCAGCAGTGTCATTCCCCTGATGCACGGCCGGCACTTTTCCCTTCGTGGCCATACTTATAGTTGCGGTACCAACAACTTACAGCCACAGCAGTTTTATTTTAATGACCCTCTTTGGCATCAGCCCTCCTAAGCATGACAGCAAGCCGTGAAGTCGACGCCTAAGGATACTGCTGGAAATTCTGGGTAAGAATTGCCTTTGGAGCCACTTTAACCGGGATGCGATCCGCAGGAAGCTTTCAGAAATGAAGATGGCCCACTCACCTGAGGTGAGTCATTCAGACAAAGGGCGAGTCCGAGAACCGTAACGCTGGCCCGCTGGCTAGTGGGAGAAATAACGTGTCGGGCCACAACTTTTACTGGACTATGTCTAGTAGGGAACATTTTGAAGTTCTACCCCTGGCTTTCGGGGATTTTTTTACGGCGTCAGTGCTGTTTTTATGGGACGGTGATGAATTCAGCCGTTCCAAAAGAATGCGCGTCTTCAGCACCGCATGACAAGTCACAGCAGATGCTGCTGTTTATTTTCTGCATTCAATTTTTTCCACGTCCTCCTCAAAGGAAAGTGTTTGTATCATGATTGGGGAGAGAAGACAGGAATTCTGGGACCCCGGATAAAATGTGGCCTTGCACCCCCCAGTACATTTTGCTGACTGGATTTAGCCAACGGTAATTACGTCAAAACACGAAGACAGAAAATGTCACAGCAGACCAGTACATTTGTCATTTATAACTTTTTATTAAAAAAAAAACATTTTTTATGGGTTTCCTCCAGTTCTGGGCTTGGGAAAACATACCCGTCCCCCTTGGCAACAGGGCTGATGATGATGTCAGTGGTGTAAATTGTTCCAAGTTGATATTTAAATATTCGGTCTCATGATACTGGTTGGAATTTACAGTGGGACGCACTGCATTCTTTCCAAAGATGACACAGTGACATCGATCTTCTGCAGCGTGGATGTCAGGTATGCGGATCGTCGGGCCCGAAACAGACACAAAGTCATTAATGGCTGCACCCCGCAGGGACAGCCGGGTGCCCATAGCTGATGCATCAGTAGTGAAATTTATCAGGTGATTTACTGAGTGCTGAAAATCAATGAGCCTGTGGTCAATCGGCCGTAGACACCTGTTATTTCTCATCCTTCAGGGTGAGGGAACACAGGAGAGTCGCCAGCATGACACAAATGGTCATCTGCATCGCGGTGGCTGAGCCAGCAGGAAGCATGAGTCTCATTGGATGTTTGATTGTCATTCGGGGGAAATTCCAGGATGGCATCCGCCTGGGTTTTAGTGTTTTCACGCGATATGGAAGCAGTTTAGCAAAGGCTGCTCTCCTGGTCCCTGGAAGGTCCCCTAGCCGGAGGTTAGCTCGCCCACAGAAGGTGATGCAATTAGTGTCTGAGACGGGCACAGGGAGCTCTCCTGACGCCTCCGGGGCGATCGTAGGTGTATCTGGCATTTCGACTCCTTGAGACAAATACCTCAGCCGTCCTTGCCATGCCCTCCCGCCAGAGAGTAAACTTGTTTCTGTATTCCAATAAACCCAGACATCCCTAATTACACTGCGCCGTAAGGCCTCGCCCGCCAGTCAGACGGACCTTTGTTATGGACTGAAATATGCTTTTGTTTTCCATACGGATGGACGGGTGCCAGCGCCCCCCCACCACCCCCCAGATTACCTGCTCTCCCCCAAAGCCCCTCCCCACTGTAAATACCACTTATTCATATTTCTGGATGGGAATCATCGCCATCCCTGTAGCCTCGACCCTCATCAACGAACATAGGATGGTGAGGTTTTGGGGCTGAGTGCTATTTGCATGGAATTCTAACTCTCAGCCAGAATGGGGGGGGGGGGGAGCTACTCCCAGTAGGATGGACGGGTTGTTTTTATTTTTTTCCTCCAAATTGACATCTCACCGCTTATCTGGTGACATGAACCTGGTTGTCGGGGGCGTAGCTAGAAATTGTGGCCCCCCTGACACAACAACACTTTGTCCCGACCCCCCCCCATGAGGCCCCCTGAATCTGCCGGGATATCCTTGCCCCTAGTGCACCCCTACTGGTACCTGTGCTTCGTCTACCTTCTGAGACATGGCTGAAAGGACGGGGACACGTGCTGATATCCTCCGCCGCTATCCCGCTATCCTGCTATCCCGCTATCCCGCTATCCGCCCGTCCCCCTCCAGTACCAGGCGAGCTCTCATCACGGAGATGCAGACTGTGACGTGCCTACCCCGGGTGAATGATTTCCCACTCCGAATGCCATGTTTTATGCATTATGCACGAGGGCTGCAGGCGGACTGGAAAACCATAAAGGCTTTTCCCGCAGCCATTTTCAGACAGACTACGCAGATCCGCAGCCTTAACCAGGGCTCTGTGAAACGAGGCCGTAGTGTATGAATAATCTGAGACACGTGTGAAGTTTCGGGGCCTCACTTCCTGGGATATTAAGGTGTTAAATAAATAAACATTCATGAATATCTGAATAGGTGAGCTGTGCAATTAACGTCCAGTGTTTTAAGGATACAGTCATATAGAAAAGATTCCGCAGTTCCGGAATGTGGCTGTTTTCAGTTTGTACCTGCCTCAAATTATCCTGCATTGATCGTCTGCTCCTGGCTAATTCGTGTCATTTGCAGGTGAGACGTCTTCAACATCACAGTGGAAAATAATTGCGTGGCTCGAGACGGGGATGGAGGTGACAGTCTCCCATTATGGCGGCGCGAGCACAGAGACGGAAGCGAGCGTGATGTGAGCATAAGCAACGCTCGCAGTGAGCAGGCAGCCCGGCACCGCGTGTTCCGGGTCCACGCCCTGCCTCATACAGAGCCTCATGCAGATCCCCATGCAGAGCCTCATGCAGATCCCCATGCAGATCCTCATGCAGAGCCTCATGCAGATCCTCATGCAGATCCCCATGCAGAGCCCAATGCAGAGCCTCATGCAGAGCCTCATGCAGAGCCCAATGCAGAGCCCCATGCAGATCCCCATGCAGATCCTCATGCAGAGCCTCATGCAGAGCCCCATGCAGAGCCCCATGCAGATCCTCATGCAGATCCCCATGCAGAGCCTAATGCAGAGCCCCATGCAGAGCCTCATGCAGATCCTCATGCAGAGCCTCATGCAGAGCCTCATGCAGAGCCTCATGCAGATCCCCATGCAGATCCTCATGCAGAGCCTCATGCAGAGCCCCATGCAGAGCCTCATGCAGATCCTCATGCAGAGCCTCATGCAGATCCTCATGCAGAGCCTCATGCAGAGCCCCATGCAGAGCCTCATGCAGATCCATGCACTTTTGGGGCGCAGTGCCATAATTGCTTCAGCAATGAATGTTCTTGAAATGGATGAATGGACCCAGTATAATGAGCAAATTCACACTCAGCACAACCAGCCATTTAAAATACCAAATTTCCATGGGTGATGCTTCGCTTGGCGTGTTAGTAATGTCCAAAAGAAAAGAACATGGCTGTAATCTTCACTATCGTTTTCAGTAAGGCTAATCCATTGTGTAATCAGCCCACAATCCCATAATCCTCTTTGTCCATTCATTCTGCTGAGTCCTACCTTTGTGGCTCCATGGGCCCATGGCTTTCCCACTAGGAGGGCTTTTCCCAGCATGCCTCACCACGCACGCTGCCTTTTTGGAACACGGGCTGTTCCTCAGGGACAAAAGTATTGACCTTGTCCAGGTTGCGATGGCGGCCACTAAGAAGGGTGACAGTGTTGACAGTAACCACATGGTCATGCCTTCCGCAGGGTCAGGAGGTCTCCTGGTTTAATGTCTGTCAGTTAGGGGAGAGGCATTGTTAGCAGGCTGTAGCTGGTGGCCTCTCAGATTGACCAAGCCATGGATTCCTGGGGGCTCACATGGGCATCCCCAGCAAGAGAGTCTGGGGGTAGCTGTCTCCTGTGTAGAAGATCCTGGCCCATCAGCAGTAATTCCATAATTCCTTCTACAGCACTCGCTACACTCTCCATATTCCACTTATTGTCTTTTCACAGCTGTTGGGAGATTTAGTGGGAGCTTTTAAATATTCGCCTGTTGGCTCATCCTGTTGGCTCTGCTGCCGTGCTGTGGCTTGTGGGTGTCCTGACAGCGGAGAGTTAACCCCCGTGAGCGCTTTAACGTTGGAGCCCCCCCCGCCCCCCCCCCCCCGGGGGAGGACCAGAGGCCCCCTGGGAGCAGCCATGCAGATTGCCGGAGGAAGGTGGCCCTTGCTTGTGCCTGACCCTGAAGGTGTGTGATTCCGTATGAATGGTCTTTGAGTTAGATTGACAGGGTGGGCTTCAACTCAGTTTCCTGTGAGAGCCATGCATGCTGGTCAGTGGTGGATGTACACGGCTGACCTCAGCATGATCTCCTCAGGACCAGGACCAGAATCGGGTAACTAGACACACATGGCTTACGATGGCGTACGCAAATTAGAGAGCTGGGTCCACAAAATAACTGGCTGGTGAATTGCCTGATAATTTAATAGAGAAATTGTTCTGCTAAAACATTATTTAATTATTTAAAGTTATTTAATGTCTGCCAATTTTTATGTTTTTTTTTTTTGCTTTTCTCACAAGACCCTCATAGAAAGGTGTCCAGATCATTCTCTGTAGTATTTCTAAACAGCAAGTCGCTTTCCAGACCTTTCTCTGCACCGACATTGGCCCTGACATAAGGTAAGGTAAGGTAAGGTAAGATACAATATAAGACAAGAGTACGATATACAGTAATGTGACTAAAATAATGAATTTAAGTATAAGTGGAAAAAATAAAATGGTAAAATACAAAAAATTTAAATGCAAGTATACCAAAAAAAGGAAGATGAAAATGTGAGGTACATAACTAAAGTAAGCGTGTGTGTGCAAAGGGGGTGAAAAGGTACCTTGTGGTCCTGGGACTAGCGGTGGGTCGTCAGCAGCTGGGACTTGGTGTTTATGCCGGGAAGAGATACCTGTACTCCTTGGGGAGGCAGGGAAGGGAGGCAGATGGGACCCTGCAGCCAAAGCTCCCCGTGCCACACTGCGGTCACGGCCCTCGGTGACATGGGACACCTCCGGCCTCATGCCTGCCGGCCCGCGGAGCTGCGTCTCACCGCGGCTTTAATCGATCGCCACGCCTGGCAGGCCTGCACTGAGTGCCGGCCCCTCGCCCCTTCTCCTCAGGGCTGTCGTCCCCCTCATTCACGGTGACACGGCTCATTCTCCCTCAGGGAATCGCGGTTAGCGTTTGCATGTGTTTAGTGGAGATCACGTTGTCAGCGCAGGCGTGTGCGTGGGAGAAAGCTGCCGCCCACATGCAGTACACGCAGGTATTCACCCTCAACGCAGCCCCATGTCCATAACAGACATCCTCAGAATGTTACTGCTGGAGTCTGGGCAAAACAATGGGGCTGTTTTGTTTTCCTTGGATTACAGCGGCACAGGTCAGCACACAACAGAAGCTATTAATAGTAACCTTGTCCAGTCAGCTGCTAGTATAACCCCTAACAGTATATCCCATTGGGCAGATCGCTTTGTTCACAGCTCAGACTGTAGAAGTTGAGTCAGTTGATTTGTTCCAGGAGGGGGAGTGAGGGTGAATATACAGGTTCCCTAATCAGCAGTGTATTTCAGGAGGCTGACCCTCTGTAATCTGCGGCGTGGCCCGGCTGGAGTCGCGGAAATCATCAGCCAAGTGACCGCTTTCAATCAAGTGGCCAGATTCTCGCTGTCACCCACTCAGCAATCAGCCGGCGAGCGTCCCCCTTGAAACCCGGAGGCTGCAATCACGGAGAGCCATGAAGAGACCTGGGGCTGTGCCCGGCACCCATCAGCCCCCTAGTCGGGGGCTCCCTAGGGACATCCCACAGGGGCCGAAGCTACTGACCACTTTTTGACTTTGACTTTTTATAACTGTGAAACCTTGACCAGAATGATCCACTGACTAAAGATTCAAACTTCGCGTTGAATTATGATCAGTGTTATTGCTGATCTGTGATCAGGGTTTTTGCTGATCAGTGATCAGGGTTTGATGCTCTGTGATCAGGGTTTGCAGCTTTGTGATCAGGGTTTTTGCTTATCTGTGATCAGCGTATTTGCTGATCTGTGATTAGGGTTTTTGCTTATCTGTGATCAGGGATTTTGCTGCTCTTTGATCAGGGTTTGCTGCTTTATGATCAGGGTATTTGCTAATCTGTGATTAGGGTTTGCTGCTTTGTGATTAGAGATTGCTGCTTTGTGATCAGGGTTTTTCTGATATGTGATTTGGATTTTTGCTGATCTGTGATTCGGATTTGCTGCTTTGTGATCAGGGTATTTGCTGATCTGTGATCAGGGTTTTTTGCTGTTCTGTGATCAGGGCTTTATTTGACTTTGACCCAGGGAAACTCACATTTGACGCTCAGTTTAGCCCCATTGCTAGGGGTCCAGGGAGTTTTCTCACTGGATGAAATGAAACCCCTCCCCCCTGGCTGTGTGTTAGAGCTCCTCTCCTCTTGTGACTAATTATGCCAAGAGCCTAATAAAAGCACAATGCCGCACTGAACTCGGAGGATATTAATCCTGCGGGCTGCACGCTCGGGGCGGGGCTTGGTGACGTGCCTGCAGCACTCCGCAGCCTCCGCCCTCGGCCTGCGTCTGCACCATCCCGGCGCCTGTGCTGTTTACGGACGCCCGGTGGGCCCGCGGACTAAGCATATTGACAAATTGCTTAATTAACGGACACGACGAAACGATAGCACAATTAATTGCTCATAGCCGGTTCCTCATTAGAGAGCTAATGTTGTCATTTTTATTTCCACTCCCGAGCCCGTCGCACCCGTCGGGGAGGGTGGGGAGAGCGGTCCCACTCCGCTGTGCTTTTAAAGAATCCGACGGCTGCTCAATATGTCAGCCAGCGATTTCGCGATAACCGTGACAGCGCTCCCTACTTTTAGGCTGCGGCCTAAGGCGGCAGGCAAGAAACGAGTCCGCTTTCATGATAAGGTAAACCAGCAGGTAAAACACTATTCCCCTGCTGTAACACAACAACTAATAATATCTTAGATGCGGAAATAAACAGTGACCAGGGTTAGAGGCGCGAGGTAATTATGTACTATTTGAATTTGCACAAACTCCAGTATTTGCCACACAGCTTGCATTTATGTGTCTTGTTTATTCTCTGTCTGTGTTATGCCCCCTTGTCATGGTGCCTCCAACAGTGGCAAGCCGTGCAGGGAAAAATTCCCACCAGTCTTGGTCACGAGTGGGTGGAGTGGTGGCTCTGAAGCTAGGGTTTTGTGCCAGCAATTGGAAGGTTGCTGGTTTGAATGCCAGGACTCATTCTACTCCATTGAGCCCTTGAGCAAGGCCCTTAACGTGCAATTGCTTCGTCCTGGATATGACGTTAAGCTACATCTGGCCCTAACTTGAGGGATAATTTGGGGGTTGGTGGCAGGATTGGCCGTCCATCTGAGCAGTGTGGTGCTGAGGTATCACCCCCCGCATGGCTGCACTCAGGCTCCCTTCCCTGAGGTGTGGGGGTGTGTGCCAACTTGTCTATCTTGGTCTGGTTCTAAACCTTAGAGGTCCCAAGGGGTGCCGTAGAGCCTTTATCATCCTTGAGGGTCTCTGCGTCAGCTTTTCGGGTGGGTCAGGGTGTTAAGGGGCATCTTCTGAGGGTTTTCAGCCCTGCATGAATGGCAGAGGGTGCAGACCTGGCATTTTGGAGTCAAAGTACTACTGAATCTAATCAGTAGCCAATCTATACACGATTAATACAGATTTGCGGTCAGTCGGGGTCAACCGGGGTCGTTCAGCCTGATCGAAGCAGGATTGAGCTTCTGGTGCGGGGTCTGGCATTTTGGAGTCAAAGTGCTACTGAATCTAATCAGGAGCCAATCTATACATGATTAATACAAATATCAGAGAACCTGAAAGTGACAAAGTCATGTTTGTGATCAGCTACATTCTTTTATTCAGTGTGACCTTCAAGGACTTGGAGGGGAAATCGATGTGAAATTTTATTGCACCACAGAAACGCATGGGAAACAATTTTAACTATTAAATATCTTTAGATTTAAAAAAAAAAAGTTGATAAATTGACAAGAACACTTTTTGCGAGAGAAAGATGGTGGAAATGGAGGGTAACTTCAGGCTGAGAGGTCCCCGAGGGCAATGGTCATCCTGGTGAGTAAGCCTGGGCATCCAGCCCATAATTACAGCGCCATGCTTCAGTTAAGCTGCCTTCAGATCCAGCCAAAAGGGTGACAGGGTAACATGGCGTAGAAATAGCGGTGTGAGCAGCTGATTCGGAGCTTATGCGGCAGATGGCCCAGGCTTAGAGCAGACGGGCACAGGCCTCTCCAGGCCCGATCGATACGCCCGTCGCGCCTTGTGAGCGCCTGACCACTCTGAGCGCTTCGTGTCACATCATCCAGAACTTTACACAAACTGTCCCGTATCTCAGTAAAGCTGAAAGCACTGCGGAGAAGCAGGGGGCCATGTCAGCATTTAGCTTTATAAGCGGGTCATCACGTCGCCCGCAGGAGGCAGATGCATTCACTGTTCTATTCACTATGTTTTACCAGCTGTAGATGATACATTCAACAGGTGATATGAGAAAAAACTGATTTATTTATTCAATTAAAAGATGCTTTTGGAGCGAACAGTATTTCAGCAGAAACCAAACCAGCCCTAACAACTCTGTATGTATTCGCTGGTATACTCTACTAGACAGAATTGAACATGTGTTTGAATCATGAAGATGGTATTGTTATTGTAATTAATCTTGTCCTGATTTGGTTTGGATCATAGTCATGTCATATATGGGGTGAGAGATGTTCAAGAGCTTATGCTGTGTTCCATTTGAACTCATAACTTGGAAACTCAGAGTTCCTAGTCAGAAATTTCAACTGGAACACCCCCTGAAGTCAGAATTCCTGCTTGGATAGTTTGAAAAATCTAAACAACCCCAACCTCAGAAGTCAAAATGGATGCAAAACACTCAAAACTGTCCAAACGCTATCTGTGGACGTGTTGCTACGCTGCTTTTAGGCACACAGTACTGCACAATGTGTTATCAACTGGTATTGCTGACAATGGCTAGCAATGAACCTGGATAAAACTGTGGAAGTGGAAGGTGACTAATTGTCATTGTTGTTGCACCACAGCGCGCAACAACAAAATGTGTCCCCTGCATTTAACCCATGTGACACTGTGACACAGCAGGAGGCAGCTACGTGAGCGCCCGGGGAGCAGGGCTTGGGGACAGTACCTTGCTCAGGGGACCTCAGTGGCATTTGCGGGTCGGGGACTCGAAACCGGCAATCTTTCAACTACATGGTTGCGTCCCTAACCACTACACCACCTGCCTGCCCCAAAACTATGATTTGTCAGAAGTGGGATTTGAACCCACGCCTCCAGGGGAGACTGCGACCTGAACGCAGCGCCTTAGACCACTCGGCCATCCTAACACAGCTACGGGGGCTGTTTCTGAAAGCAGGATTTCTTGCTTAGCCGGATAATTTGTAAGATTTAAGGTAGTCTGGGCTAAATGTAAGTGAACTAAGATAAAGGCCATTTAAACTGGGGTACCTTAAATCCAACAAGCAAGAAATCCTGCTTTACGAAACAGGTCCCTGGTATTGCTGAATGGCTTTCTGACTAAGTGCACTGTAAACTCAAATGTGACATCATTCCCAGCTCCGACTTCCGACCTCTGAAGTAAGTGGAACGCAGCATTAATCCGGATGGTGAATAGCATCAGGCCGCTGCATCGATCCTGGTCGATGGCCTGCACTGCGTGTGCTCCCCCCACTGTCTTTAGCCGCCAACGCTGTCCACCCAGGAGGACAGGGTGAGCAGTGCAGGTGCACCGTGCTGAAACAAATTCAAAGACCACAGTGTGTGTCGTGCCTTCAGCCTCTCAGCGGGGATTAAACCTGCTCCCTGTGCGGTCAGTCGGGGTCAAACGGGGTCGTTCAGCCTGATCGAAGCAGGATTGAGTTTCCGGTGTGGGGTCTGGCTACAGGCTAATGAAGCAAGGGCCAGTATGGCCTGAATCCACAGCAGAAACCACAGAACCTGTATGAAGTCCACTTCTCAGAGTGTCCACTCATAATATTGTGGAACAACAAACAATTCTGATTGATCGGTGGTTTGATGATTCAGACTCTGACTCTGCAGCCCTTTTGTACACAGAGTCTAAATTAATGAATCTGAAATTAATTCTCGCCAAAATGCCCTGAAGCTGCAAACCCAGCGACCTTGTATGTGAGCTTGTCTTCTTACCTTATTGATCGTGTATTCTCATGTAAAAAATGTACTTGGGAGTCTGGTACGGTGAAAAGGCTCTGCCAGAGCGGAACAGAGAACCTGTTTGCACGGGTAACAAGCAAGTTGGGGCAGGACATCGGACCCAAAATTATTATAACCCAGCCTAAAGGAGCTGCCTATATCTTGCAGCATCACTGTCTGGAGGTACCTGGGGTCTGCCTGCGCGATACAGTAACCTTCCTGGGAGTCCTTAGGGCTGCATAAATGCAGGTTACCGGGGAAGAGGAGGTGTGGCTCACACTCAGGGAGTGCTGGCATTTATAGTCCTATTCCAGCTGAGCCTTCTGAGTGCCCAATCACAGGGGCTAAACAGAGTCACATGTTTGGATTTCTGAGTGTCAGTGGGTGCCTTCGACTTCATGCAGCCGCTTACAGCGCTGGCTTAAAGCGATGCATTCTGGTCATTCTGCTCATTTCTGATTGGCCAAAAACTGACCATCATGCATTGCGTTGAGACCTGAATGCATCGCTTTAAGCCAGCGCTGTAAGCGGCTGCATGAAGTCGAACGCACCCAGTGTTTAAAGGGAGGCAGTAGAACGGGGAGGACATAGGCAAGGATTATACACCAGAGCCTGTTAATAAATCATTCTAATGTGCTAATTTCTTTCACCTGAAGATTTATGGGGTAAGAAGTTGTTGAAAAGGACTCATCTCATTTTCCACCTTTGTTGGTTTCTTTTGTCAGTGTTAGCAGAAGCATCCGGATGCAGAGATAAATAGCTGATGCGTACAAGGGTGCATTCGTGTGTGATGGGGAGTACGTCCAAGCATTAACCCAAGAGGCTGATAATGCTGTCTGTCCGACAGTCTTACAAGGAGACAGGTTCCTATCCTCTGACAATCCTGCTTCTCAAACAGCTTGGAGACTGCGTCCATGGTGCCCACTCTCGCCGCCCGTGATGAGGGTCACACTTCGAGTGGAAACACTTCGGTAGCTTTTGGTGAATAATACAGTACTTCACTCTCGACAAGCTCCGTATCAAATTCCCAATCTGCAAGCAACTTTCACTCTGTAATGTGAAAACTTGTTGAGTGAATATTGATTTTTTTTTTTTGCACGGTGATAAGCTCAGGCAAACGGCCTACTGTCTATATTTTTTAATTCCTGGAATAGCCCCCCCCCCCCGCCTTCTGCTGGTGTGTGAGATTAACAGTAATGAGATCTGCCCTCGGTCCAACCCAGACGATCACACAGGCCTCTGCCAGCCTTCATTGTACACCTGGTCTATACATACTTGTTCCTGCCTGTGGAAACAGAGGCGACGCGGTGCGCCGATCCGAAACCCGATAGCTTGCTTACCCGTTTGCTTCCCGAGCTCCAGTTGAGGCCTTTCCCTCTTTGTGCCTGAGCCCCATGGCGACAGATCTTCTGCCTTGAGCTCTGCTCTTGCATTTTGCTGTGATGTGAATTAAGCTAGTGCTGGAGAAACACGCCGTCTTACATAATGGAAGCTGACTCGATGGATCCAGCAGCTTTTGAAGTGAGCTTACATTAGGAGAGAAGCTTCCCCCTCAGGGAGGAGCCGATGGGAGCCCATTACGCGTGACTGGGATTTCGTCAGTATGAGATGGTGGCTGAGATCTTGCAAATATGCTACTGGGAGATCCTTCTGCAACCCAGCTTAACGCTCCTGCCCGAACTGGCCATCCGCACTGGCCGCACTCAGTGTGGCGGACCAGGTACTCCAGCACCTTCACTACAGGGTCTGAATCCTAATGATGGCATCTAGCCTACGGGTCAGGACCAGTCTCAGTCCGACCCAATCAATGTTCTGCCTGAAGTTCCTACACCCTCCTTCAGGAAACAGTGGGGATTTGAATATGCTGACGGCCTCCGGATCGATACGTCATCTCGGAATAAAGCCGTGCCTGAAATGTATCTCCAACGAGCCGATCCTGTGCATCTCCTGTAAGTGGTGGGGGCTGGGACTCTATGATAATCACCTTTGGACGTCCTCCTGACTGTTGTCTCCTTAGAGAATCAGGAGCTCCAAAGGCCCAACCGAAGGCCCATGAGAGTCTCTGTGATGGACTGGAAGGAGGTAGTTCTGGTTATGGGTGGATAATACAGAGTGAGTCGCTGAATCTATGATGTTTAAAAGCAGCCATTAAGGACCAATACTGAACAATGAT
>JAODKL010000027.1:12984590-12996693 GCA_026780765.1 Petrocephalus schoutedeni | reverse complement strand
GATGGTGGGATGGGACCATGGGATGTTATGTACAATGGGAGGTTGGGATATGATGGTGGGATGGGACCATGGGATGTTATGTACAATGGGAGGTTGGGATATGATGGTGGGATGGGACCATGGGATGTCATGTACAATGGGAGGTTGGGATATGATGGTGGGATGGGACCATGGGATGTGATGGTGGGATGTGATGGTGGGACCCAGTCTGTGTTCTGGGGTTGTGCTGGAGGCCACCAGCCGGCTTAATAACTGCTAATGGTGACAGTTCACGCTGGACCTCAAGTTAAGTAATTTTGACAGGGTTGGTATCAGTGGAGGGTGGTGGCTAAAAAGATATAACTTTTTGCAGTATGACTATAGTGGATTTTTCCAAAAGCATGAAAATATGTTTTTAAATCACAATAAAATTATAGTAATGAGCTTTTTCAAACTTACACATCCAGCAGACTCTGGTCTGTGTTATGAATGCAAATAACAAGAACAAACTGTGTGACTGTACAAGCAGTTTGTCTCGGAGAATATCATGGGATGTTTTGAATATGTACCTTGCATGCTGATGGAAACCCAGGGCAATGGAAATGTGCCATATCAGGGTCTCGGCTGAGCTGTAATGCTGGTTTGTTGCGGCTCGTTGTGGCTCAGTGTACGGCAGGCTGTCACATCAAAATATTCAGCTTTACTGGCCTGTTTTTTTAGCCCAATGGGGAAAGAGATGCTTTGGCCTTAATATGGGGGTGAGAAAGTTTCCCTCATGACATCAACGGGTAATTAACTCACAACTTTTCAAAGGCAATTAAAACTGGAATGCGATAGCGGTAAGTACCAGCATGCTCCTTTTTGTTTTGCTCAGTTTTGAAGCACTTTATACTTTCATTGCCCTTTTCCCCAGAGCCCTCATTGGCTGCAGGGGGTGCTAGAGCGAAAAGGGACCGGCTTTGGGTCCATGCCGTTCCTAAGGAGCTCAGCACCACAGCTGGTAAGTTCAGGTCCCGTTGAGTATGCTGTGACTCTGACTCTATGTATTGAACTGGGTGGTTGAAACAAAACCTTGGTCTGGATTTGCACTTTCTGGACCTGAACTTTCTGCCTCTGCACAGTAGCCAGGAGGCCAAGCTGTGGATCACAGGGCAAGTGATGTCAGGATGAGTGGTGACTTCTGGTGTGTTCACCTAGACTCGGGAGCTGATCTGATTATCTCGTGGCTCCCAGCCAGCTCCCCTATCTGAATTTTATTAGAGCCAAGACAGGGCATCATAGGACCGCAGGTATCCCCAGGGGCAGCTGGGCATTAGCGTGGGCCACGCTTCCGCCCGTATGCTTTGGTCTTGACCGCCCCCCTGTATTATTACTGACAGCATTGATTTTCTCTGAAAGATTATCTTTTTAACATCAAGGAATGAGGGTCCAGAAGGGTCAGAGGCGGCAGTCTTTACTCTCTGGCAGTGTTTTCCAACCCAGTCCTTGGGGACCCCCAGACAGTCCACATTTTTGCTCCCTCCCAGCTTCCTGCAGACTTGTTCCAGGTATTCGATGTTCTGAACTGTTTGATTGTTTGGTTCAGATCTGTAGGGAGCTGGAAGGGAGCAAAGATGTGGACTGTCTGGGGGTCCCTGAGGATTGGGTTGGGAAACACAGCTTTAAGGGGATTATACTTGCTTATTAGAATTTGCATAATAGAGTGACCACAATTTCTTAAGTCTGTTGGCAAACCACCCTAGGGACCCAGTTTGACGGTACCAATGGCAATCCCCAAATGACACAGTGACAAGCTGTCAGGCTACGTAAGGGGCTTGTCAACCTCGAGGGTCCGTTAGATTGGGGATGAACCAGACAGGGATGAGATGACAGCGTCCGGCGTAAATACTCTGTCTGTCTTCTTCAGTCCTCAAGCCACATTTGGACCTCTTCAGGTTTCTCGTCCTGGGACATGCGACAGCTGATGGAAAATGAAGAGTGCGGCCGAGAGCCATGTAGACGGGCCCGGGACCAGAGGTGCTGCTGATGACGGAGTGTGAAGCGGCCCCGTCGCCTGGACGCATCCATCCCCCTCGGCCATCGGAACTCCATGATGGATGGCAGGATGGGCGTTTATGCCTGGAGGTGAGAGTGTGTGTCCTGCTGTGGGGAAGCCCCCCCCCCGGGTTAGCGATGCCTGAGAGACCTCATTTAACAGTTACGTTTCACACCTGTCAAAGCCAAGATTAAGCTCAGAATGCCCTCCACTGCCACAAGCGGCTTTCGGGTGGGGGCCCGACGGCGGCCTAGGCGGCACGCACGAGGCACAGACACACTCCACAGGTAACAAGAAACAAAAACGCGTTTAGTGCCACAAAAAGAAATGAGCTGAAGGGTGTTAACGCTTGAATTGTTGTTATTTTCCTGTATGCCAGAAATGTACCTTAAAGGGGGATTTTCTCTGTGGGATTAGACACAGTAAATAGATATTTCGATATAAGGCCTTGAGTGCGGCAGCATACATTAATCAGAATGAGCGGTAATTTACTGACATTCCGAAAAACAGCTTTGGGGTTTCAGGTCAGTTTTAATATGACTTAAGGGGAGCTGGTAAGACTTGTATTTTCCTCCCACGCAATTCTAACCTGCATATCCTGTTATGAAAAAGATGTTTAAGTGTTTGAAGATGAGCCACTTGTCACTGGCTCTGTGGGAACTCACGGCAACTTTGTGTGAGTGGCCTGAACATCGCAGCGGTCGGCGTCTCGTGTCAGTGAGGCTGGCAGTGGCGCGGGTCCAGGGGTGTCACGGGAAGCTGGATCACTGCTGAGCCGTGCTGGATGTATTGTCATTCTCCATGGCCGTGATGTCATCTGACGGCACCCCTTTGCTTAGGGTGACCTGTTACAGATGCCAGATGCAGACCCTCATGGTACAATGATATTGTACTATAATTAGCATGTCCGTGGGGTATGTGAGCTTTAAAATGTGAACGCAAAGTGTCATTAATTAGAGATTTTGGAAGCTTGAGACATCAGCATTGGAGGCAGTGTAACGTGGTGTGTAACGTCCATATTTATGTCCTGAATCCTTTCAGTAGGAATCATGCCAGGGCTGTACCATTGCAACTCTGAGGGGGTGCTGAGCTATGCTAAGAGTTTTCAGGTCCTTCACAGAGAAGATCATTCACAGATATCGTACCGCCCAGATGTGGTCCATCACAGGGATGATCATTCACAGATAGGGTTATGCCCAGATATGGTCCTTCACAGGGATAATCATTCACAGATAAGGCTATGTCCAGATATGGTCCTTCACAGAGAAGATCATTCACAGATAGGGTTATGTCCAGATATGGTCCTTCACAGAGATGATCATTGACGGATAGGGTTATGCCCAGATATGGTCCTTCACAGGGATAATCATTCACAGATAGGGCTATGTCCAGATATGGTCCTTCACAGAGATGATCATTCACAGATAGGGTTATGTACAGGTACGATCATTCACAGGATGGTGAAAATTGTACTGCTGATATTTATAGTTCAACCAGCAGTATAAATTTAGCAGTGTGAAGTCAGTTTGGCCAAACAAGTCTGCTAAAAAAACTGAATAGAACAGAACAGTTTTTATAGTGACTGCACACAAAGAGGTACATCAAAATGCAATAAGCACCTCCCCGAGTTGGTTAAGGGTTTGGGGTAATCCTGCAAGGTGCATTCTGCGACAGAGGAACAAATGGCCTTTTTTCCTGTTTTAGACAGTGGGCTCTGTAAAGTGTTTATGCTTTTTCTGGAGCAAACCCTTGCTCATTACTGCTCTGACCTAACCGATTCTCTTAAACACTCTTTTCCCCTACACAGCAGTGGCGTCCTCTTGTGGCCGTGGATGGAATTATCGGTGCAGCTCGCCCCCAAGGTCTGCCTTGCGTCCTGAGAGCTGTCCTTCAGTAAATATGGACGCAAGGCTAACGACGCTGTCTCCACAGGTGAAAACAACCGTACCGATGGCCACCTTCCACGTCCTGCTCCACCTTCCGTCCCTACAGGATCCTTTTTCGGGGGTCTCGATCCTGCAAGCTCCTGGATGAATGTGGGATGGAGGCTGCTTGCCAGACGGACCTGCATCTCAGGGAGGATATACTGTAAGTGTGGGGAGGAGGCCTGATGCATTTCCTACATTACAGCAGCTCAGTCCCTGGGGACTGAGCTGTTGTACCCTTGAGCAAGGTCCCAATGTGTAAACTTAATCGGCTGTACAATTGTGTTAAATGTGTGGAAGTTGCCTTGGGTATAGTAACACACAGAAGCCTTTTGTCAAAGGTAAAGACAACCTGCAGTGTGTGTCTGTGAGCAGTGCCCCCCAGGGGGCGCCGTGGGGAGGCCGTGACTAAGAGCAGGAGACCTGCAGACAGATGTTGCTCAGTCCGGCGTTATTGATGCTGTGTCACCCTGTGGCCTTAAATCAGTAGCGATCCGGTGGGGCTTCATCTATGGTATTGGGTAACAATGCATCGGTAGTGCTGACATCGGTATCAGGGGGCTCATGTGTCCATGCCTGTGTGTGTGTGTGGGTTTGGCGGGGGGGCAGAGTGAGGCCACGGCCCCGGTCTCTACGCCGAGACGCTCGTCTCCTCTATCGTTTCCTGTGGCCTCTCCATCCGTCGTTCTGACTCTGGTGTTTTGATGTGCTGCCAGGCTCTGTTTGGTTCGATAAAAAGCCCGTTTCGGAAGCCTGCTGTCTTCAGCGTCGTTTGTGTGTGTGTGCGTGTGTGTGTGCGTGTCGTTTGCGTGCGTCCCTCCATGTGTGACTATTGTTTTGTCCCATGCCTCACGACTCTTCCTCATGGCGTAATCCTCTGCCGGCGTTACTCCCTTAATTACTCGGATCGCGTGGTGCCGTGTTCGTAAAGCACACCCTCTACGCAGCACTGTGTTCCTTTCTGTGCTTTTGCACAGTGGGGGGAGGGGGGGGACGCAGGAGAAACCGGGGAACTGCGACATCACCTGCGAGCCACCCCCCCCCCCCACAGCCTGTATGCCAGCTCCTCCACCTTAGGCTCCCAGTGAGTGGATTCGCAGTAATGCGTCAGACGGTCTCATTCTGATAGTGCTGGTCCGGGTCAGTCTGACCGGAGGGGCGGAGGGGCCGGTCCAGGAGATGCTGCACGGAATTCTGCCGAATTTTCGAAAAACAGACTTAATATAAATGAGAAACTGAGGATTCGAACCAATGGCTGGATGGTGAACAACTGTCCTCCCCGTCAGAGGAAACCAGGCCCAGAATTCCGCGTGTCGCTCGGTCAGACAGCTGCTTTCCTGCTCACCCGAGTCACTTCTAAAAACTTTTCCTTCCCACGTGAGATATCCTTCCCTATCCAAGTAAAAGGTAGGAATTTCCCTGAACAGTGCCACAGAGACATACTCATTGTATTTAAGCTCCCGAGAAGAACAGGCGGGTCGTCCCACAGCACAGACCAACGTCTCGGGACGGTAAATGCATATATTCGTGCAGCTGCCTTTGCAAGTGGTCGCTAAACTCGTTAGACATTCGTTAAGGTTGTCTTCCACTGCGCTGCTCTGCCTCCCTGTGTTTTCGCTGGATCCCAACAGGGTAACAACGTTTAATAGCAAATGACATGTCCTCATTTAATGGTGTTATCATTGCAGCTGGCTTGTTTTCCTGCTCTATAAAGCTGTCTCTTTACATTTAATTTATTCTAAATCATTTTTTTTATGTTGTGCCGTCACACCCAGAAGACGCCGCCTCGGTGCACAAACGGAGACTCCTGCTGAAATGAGATTTGTCAGTGTATTAAATATGGTTCTGATAACTCAGTCGTAATCCTGTAGATCTGTGCTCGCATTGTTTTCCTGGACAATTCCATGCATGCATTTTTATACACAGCGATGTTCATTCCAGAGGTGGGTGTATTAGCTGTGGTTTGGGCAGTGGGCAGACGGTGCTGATCATGTGATGTGATCATGTGACTTAATGAAAACTGGCTGCTCTTCCTACACATCTGTCATGTGACGCCTATCTGACTCCAAGTGAGGCACTAGGACTCCACCCTTTTCGTGTGTGTGTGTGTGTGTGTGTGTGTGTGTGTGTGTGTGTGTGTGTGTGCGCACGCACGCTCTCTTCTGATTTCATTTAATAGAGCTTTGCTCTGTCTGGCAATGAGTGAATTCCTCACCAACCCAGGTGGCTAAAAATAGCTCAAACGCTACCACCGTCCCCCATCCATGCATGCATGTGTCTGAATAATCGGTGCAGCTCAGGTGATGGCCTGCCCGATGTGCAGAGCGCCCCCTACAGGCCGCTCGATAGAGCTGCGGATGTGAGGGAATCCTCCATGTTTTTATCCCACTACTTATATGTCTTTACCTTTGATTCTTCACCCCAGCAGCATGTAGTAATTATAACGGCAAGCCATCAAAGGGATCCACACCTCTGAATTACAGGTGCTCTCAGTTTTCACTGTAAAGAGGGCCCTCCTGATTCTCCACCACCTCTCTCAGCATCTCTTTCTTTGTATGTGAAGGGCCTGGCTGATCTGACCCCTAAACGCATGAACTGGAAGTTGCTGGCAGCCCTGTGTGTGTGTGTGTGTGTGTGTGTGGGCTGGCGGGGAGGAGGGCAGAGCGAGGCCGCGGCCCGGGTCTCTACGTCGAGAGACTTGTCTCCTCTACCGTTTCCTGTGGCAAGTTGCTGGTAGCCCTGACCTCTGGTGGCATCAGAGAGCGTGCTGGGGGCCGGACGCTTCTATGGGCGAAGCGCGCGGGGGCCTCACTTTTCAGCACTAGTTGAGCATCAAAGGTGCCAGTTCTCGCAAGACGTCGGCAGTGCCCCGTGACGGACCCGTGTCTGGCTTCATCAGCATTCCCTCGGACTCCCGCACTGAGCCCGGCCTGGGGTTTCCTTTGAAGGCTGACAGGAAGGGGCACAGAGCTGCTTTTGTGAGCCACGCCACAGAGACATATCAATGACACGGCCTGAGAGCCCTGCTGTTTGCGGCCCACAATGCACAGTCTGTCCCGCCAGTCGGGGCCTCTCCTGTCACAGCCCCAGCCCCACACTGGCGGGGGGGTGGGGGGGGGCACACATCAGCCTGAGCTCACTGAGGCCCTAGGAAAATGCCAAAGGCAGACCAACATGTTAGGCGTGTGCATGGCAAGGCACCACCTTTCAGGGCGATAACCGAGCAGGCAGCTGATGCCATCGGAGTCTGTTTAAGCACTTTACGCCTAGGCGAAATGTGCCAGAGTGTGTCAGCGACTAAACGCTGGGCTTTCAGGACGGGCCTGGCATGGGCCGGGCGGATTGGTCTGGCCGCTGGCACGCGCCCGCCTCGCCGCTGACCTTGGCTGCAGGGCGCCGCGGTGATTAATAAATCAGGCGCAGAGACTTCTGCTGCACGGTCGAGCGATTTCACATTTCGCCAGGGTTAGTCGGCGCGGTTAAAGGGAATGGTGTGGGGGGGTCAGAGGCTTGGCGCCTCAGACGTCCTTCCTACGCCCGGCCCAGAT
Source organism: Petrocephalus schoutedeni (assembly GCA_026780765.1). Taxonomy (NCBI): domain Eukaryota; kingdom Metazoa; phylum Chordata; class Actinopteri; order Osteoglossiformes; family Mormyridae; genus Petrocephalus; species Petrocephalus schoutedeni. Next base: position 12,989,206 of record JAODKL010000027.1, on the reverse strand, counting down.
GCCTCGGAACATTTTCATCATATTTAAATTTCTAATTCTCATTGTGTTTGAATAATATGTGGTCGGGCTGAAGGTAGGCCTATAACCCATTTTGCAGCATTGCCTGGTGTTGGCATGAAGTGGCAGGGCCCCCCGCTGGCAGACAGCACCACCCAGCCAGAGCAGCTGGTATCCGGCAGGAAGCAGCTGGCCCCACAGCTACTCATGAGGGTAACGCCTCCTCCTAGTTAATCAGGGCTAACTCGAGCAGTTAACTCAGGAAAAGGCCCGACGCGTCTGCCATTAAAAAAATCACAGGAATCACTTAGTTAGCTAAAGTGGCCAGCAGTGTGTTCTGTCCCTACACTGCTTAGCCCAGCCTGCTGATGATCTCCTGCCCGTTATAGGGTGTCCTTCAACACCAGTTTAAGGCGATTCCCAGTGGGCTGTTTGCCCCGCCCACCCAGAGAGCCGACACAAAAAAGCTCTCCGCCCAGAGTCCGGCCCCAGCTGATTTGGCCTTAATCAGTCCTTCGTATGCAGTAACCCATGGAAAGTGGACGTTAGGCTCCATTAACAACATGTTGGGATAATAACGTTTTAATCACTCATCCCATGTTTAATATCTTCAAAGACCTTGGCATGTTATTAGCAGTAATTGGAGCGGCCTGGCGCACAGACAGGATTTTATCGTTCACCTCTTCGCCTTCGCTCGCCGAGCCTCATGTCTTACTCAAGCCGCGCCAGGACTGAAATTGTAACAAGAAGCACATTTCTGTCTTTCCCTGGGGTCTGATGGGCTTCAGTCCCCAAAGCAGATATGCTTTGTTCCATGGAAAGTCTCCCTAAAAACATGTTTCACAGGTAAAACATACCTGGTGTGTGCTGGTGATACGCTGCCCACTTTAAGCCTGTTTATACACTATATGGCCAGAAATGTGTGGATACCCCAATTAAATAGAGAAATTGCATAATTAAGCAACACCCATTGCTGACACAAGTCTATAATTAAGCACACAGTTACACAATCTCCTGTAAGCAACCTCAGCAGGGTACTTATACAGGTGAGGTTAGGGACTTTCCACTTGATACCAACATAGGAAGCCATCTTTCCAACAAGTCAGTTTGCCATATTTCTGCCCGGGACAACCTCAAGCGAAGAGACTGTGTAGGTCCGAATGTCTGGGCAAGTGCAGTGGTAGCTATGAAAGCCCAAAGGGGCCTGGTGACCCAGCATCGCCCAACCTGAACGGCAGCAAATCCCACCTGCAATGTTCCAACATCTAACAGACAACCTTCCTAGAAATTCAGAGGCTTTGGGACCAACAATGGGCAGACCGGCTTCATACTGATACCCTTGGGTTTGGATAGACAAGCTGATGTGCATATATAGTCTAGCTGAAACTGCTCACTGGAAACCAGAATGGTCAGAAGTGTGGAAGGGACCATAAGCCACCTTGTTCAGCGGGCCGCACATCCTGTCAGCGTGGGTAGGTGTGCTCGGGGGAGGGAGCGTCTCTATTTTCACTGACACGAGGCCAAGCTCCGAGGGAGCGTAGCACAACAGCAAAGAGAATGACTCACGGCACGCGGACTCAGAATAATGCGCCCGGCACTCTTCTCGTCGTGGCACTTGGGCTTCGGCGTACTCCGGTCTCCGTTACGCTGTGAAGGACGGATGCGCCCGGCCACGGCACCGTGTGACAGACCCTCCCAGGCTGGGCGCTGAGTGGAGCTCTTACTGGCTGGTAGGGCAGCGACTGAAAGTGCCGTTCTCAGCGCGGCACCTCCGGGCAACAGCGAAAAGGCGCGTCAGCAAACACAAGCCCCTCGCGCGTGGCGGGATGCCTTCGGTCCCACCCCAGGCTGCACGGTAACAGCAGAATGGGAGCGTGGGAGCATGGCAACACGCGGCATGGATCTAAGATCATAATCTCTCACGTTTCTCTGCGTGTCGTTTCTGATGGGTGGAATTTACAGAGCTATTAAGTTCGCTATTTAATAAGCTATTAAATTAGCTATTTAGCTATTAAATGTATCCATTCATCCATTTTCTGCACCCACGTGTCCAAAGCAGGGTTGTGTGTGGAGGTGGAAAGCTCAGGTCCAGAAAGGACAAATCCAGACCAAGATTTCGTTTCAACCTTCCGGGGTGAGTACTGTGACTCTCTATTTTCAACTGGTTGGGGATTTGAAGCCAATCCTGCATGTTATGGGTGCAAGGCAGGGAATGCAAACCTATTGCAGTGCTCACATGGACACTTACAGACGATTTGGTAACTCCAGTTCACCAGAATGTTTTTGGACTGTGTGGAGAAGCCATAGTACTCAGAGGAAACCCAACAACGATACAGCGAAAGACAAACTTATCCTCACATGGAGGTGGGGTGGAGCCTCGAACCCTGGTCCTAGAGGTGTAAGGAAAGCACGCTCACCGTTTAATCGAACCATGTTTTATACGGCGTATTTTACATTTATTTAGCAGTCATTTTTTCCAAACTAATTAAGAAAGCAGGACCAGTCCCCGGAGTAATAAGGCGGTGAGGGCCTCGCTCTGCCGCCCATCGGCAAAATCACTCTGGCAGCTGTGGGATTTGAACCGGGGACCTTCCGATTACACAGGCTACGCCGCTGAGCTGCACGTCATACTTCTGGGGTCAGGTTTACTTTCCTATTTATGAGACACTTTTATCCAAAACAACATACTTAGTTTTTTTTTTGATTAAATGGGGCTAGACATTCCCGGGAGCACTTATGGTTAAGGGTCTTGCTCAGCGGCCCGACGGCGAATGCACACAGTATATAAATCCTGAGATTCCCTAACTTTCAGAAAGTGGCTTATTAATCCGAATGCCCTGCAGTTCAGGTGCCGTGTTTGTTTCCCCTCTCGAGGGCCCCCGCCGGGCCGCCTCCTCCGCTGCAGGCCTGCCTGCCTGCGCTGGATCTCTGTCCCACGTGAGCACCCTCTGCCCGACACCCCTGTAAGGGCGTCTCCTCAGCTTTAGAGGAGGTGCCGCCCCCAGCGTGTTCCGCTAATGCTCCTTTATGGACTTTCCATTGATTCTCCTAGTAGACTATAAAGGTCAATCAACATTTACATTGTAAGAATCGATGGAAGGGTGATCATCTCCGCTGTTCTCAGATGGGTATCTGTGGACTGAGGTCACGGGTGTCGCTTTCCTAGTTTATACGCATTACAAGGATGGGGGGGGGGGGGGGGTTACATTTTTGCATCAGATTTCCAAGACATTGGGCCCAGGATGCAGAACAGAAAGTGGAGTAAATGTATGCAGATGTATACAGGCAGCTGGATGCATTGTGAGCAGAGAAAGGGGTGGGGGGGGGGCATGAGACTAAGAATGAGACAAGCAGAGCACAGCACACCAGCCAGGGGGGGGTAAATGAGGGTGACTCTGGACAGTCACCCCCCCCCCCACAACTTCTGGACTTTTGTCTAGAGTAGAGCACCTCAATACATGACAACACGGTCACATTGTGACACTGTGCGGGAAACGTACATCGCCAGTTTCTCTGCTCTCCCTAATCGTAATGCCGTGTGTTACATCGGCTTGTGTTGGTGAGTGGGTGGCGCCCCACGTTCAGTTCGGGTGTTCCCCTGAATCTGGGGGGGGGGGGGGGTGCTGTCCCTTAGTAATGGGTGTCAGGGTCACATGACCGGGCGGCACTGTGCTTGCATATAGCACACGTCTGTGTCCGCATCATTCCCCCATAATGCTGTATATAATGCTGATGGGCACAGCGCCAGCGCGGGCCGGCTCCTGCGCTCCGCTTACGGATAAATTTAGATACGCTGTGGGTAACTGGGGCAGCTCGAGTTTTGGGGATGAAATCCTGGCCACCCTGCTGTACCTATTAATAGCCCTCAGTTTCGCCTTTTTCAGTGTGCTACATACTCCCTAAAACCGTACCAAGTTCTGCGGAAGAACAGACACGGGAATAATAATTTGTTTGCAAAACTTTTGATGCAAATGACATTTCCGCTAATTATCGAATAAAACTCCTCTTAATAATGACAGCGATAAGTTCATACTAAGCTATTTCCCCTAAACTGAGAGCGTTATGCGGCTTGACAAGTGAAGTTATTTTCCCTCGCCAGTGGTCACGGGGGTAAAGTGGCTTCGGCGAGGCGACACTTTTAAAAGCCATTCAAAGGCGGCTGTTTCTAATCAGGGAGAGCCTTATAATTGGAGCGAGTACAGGCGTAACATGGGGGACGGCTCAGTGCCGACTTAATTAAACAATTGATGTGGGCATTAAGGTCCTCGGGGCGAGAGGGCTCCGTTTGCTCTACCTAGGCCTCAGCTGTACGCTTGCCGGAGTGGGTCCTGCCTGAGCCGGGCGCAGGCCGTCCCACATAACGCACTCTTGGCTGTGGTGTAAGGGCCCCGTCCTCGCCGGCGGCGTTACTGTGGTGATCCTGTGCCAGACTTACAGGAAACAGGGGCAGAATTTATAAGTGAAACTCGACCATTTCCCAGGATGAGAGTGACCGGGTACTGAGCTGGATCGATAGCTAGGGGCTCCGGGAGCTTTCAGGGCTGGAGGCTTGAAGGGCTGTGATGAAGGCTTGGCCACAGAAGCATCGATTCCCCCTCTCAACCCCCCCCCCCCCCCCC
>JAODKL010000027.1:12967995-12981368 GCA_026780765.1 Petrocephalus schoutedeni | reverse complement strand
CAGGAGAACACAAAGAGGAGGACAAGAAGAGAGGAGCTTCACGGGAGAACACAAAGAGGAGGACAAGAAGAGAGGAGTTTTGCCGGAGGATGGAAAGAAGACAGAAGCATCACTTGCCCTCTGGCTCTGTGGCCTGAACACTGAGGTCCACTGTAATGCTTCTATGTTCATAAAACACATGGCTGCACAGTGTAATCGAGCACTTTACAGCCTGCTCCTTTCTCTTTGGTAGATTAATCCCAAATTATTCTGACTTTCCCGGCTTCAGCCCAATATTTTCATCGGACTCCCGTTTTACAAAAGCTGGTTCCTCCTAATTAAATTTCTCGATGACCATCTTATTTCCACCATCTCAGTGAGTTAATCTCCGCGAGATTACCTGCCAGGATGCGAGCTGGAGACAGACATCATTTGCTTCTGCGCTGTCATTACCCCAAGGATGAGCTGCCCCGCAGAAGCGAGTGTCGCCTCACGATGGCCAACGCGTCATCCGCAAGGTCCCTTTCGCGTTCATCACCGCAGCCCTTTTTAACTGCAGGGATTAAAAAATGATTTATAGCTGCTATGGGATGTGGTTGATTACCCAAGTTATTCAATACAGAGCCGGCACGCTGCTGCCCACCATTCCCAGCTTTATAGGAGGCTGTTGGTATTGCACTGACATGTAGGCCAAGACTCCACTGACCGTTCACGTTCGTTTGGGGGGGGGGGGTGGGGGGTGGGCTGATGTGATGTGATGAGGCTTTTGGTGCCGCCATCCATCCTTACCTTAGCCATCTTGTTTCACCGTGAACCTTTCATTTTCCCTGAATTCGAGGTGCCGCGGCGGAAGTCGTGCTGTCCTCCACTCCTCCTGATTGCTGGAGGGACCCATTGCTGGTTCAGGCCAGTCGTGTTGTTCCCTTCCCTGTACCTAAGTACCGGGGTACCTCAAGGCCCTTGATTTCCACCCAGGTTTGGAGCTCCAAGGGGCCCTCTGAACAGCCTTGGCGGCAGCTGTGGGAACGCTTCACTGCCACTGGGATGGCGTCCTTCGGGTCACTAATTGAGCCATCTGCCCAGCTGCTCGATGAATACCGCGCTCTCCCTCTGCCATCCTCTTCCAGCCATATTGTTCCATCCCTGTGGAAGGTGTGCTGCAGAGTGGGGCGGGGGGGTGCTTTCCAGAACATTCTGACAAGTAGCAATTCAGGCATCACGCCGAACACTCATAATTAACGGGGGGTCCACCTGGCTTTCATCGAGACACGTTATCTCAGACAGCTACAAGAGCATCAGCTGGGCTGGATGGGCGTGTGGAGCAGGGGACCGAGGACAAAGCCACCTTGCCTGTGAGCTGCACGCTAATTTCAGTTCAGTCATTCCCAATTTCCATTTTTGTCATTTTGTTGTTCTTAAAGGGCCAGTCACACATTTTTCTGTTTCATAAATAAAATAAGGCCTTAAGTTTCTGCATCTGACCTTCCTATAGAGACCACCCACAGATACCCTGTATATATAGCCTACATATACCTATTCTTCTAGCCTAACAAATATAGCCTACATATACAGTATATACCAATTGTTCTGTATTCCCATCCATAAGATAAGGAGGGTGAATCGTGCCTTTGATCCAGAAATTGCTGTAGTTACTGTTACTGTGGCAGTTCCACACACTCCAGGATATTAAAACCTGCATACCCTCCAGAAGGATCTCTCGGTATGCATGTTTATTTGACATTTGCATCAGCACGGGTACATTCCGTTTAAAGAGAGGAATCTGCGCCATGAGAATTCAGTCACCGCCCGTAAAAGGTACAGATGTGAGCAGCGTGATCTCACGGTGGAGGGTTCCACTCAGCCTTCTCGTGAAAAGACTGGGTCAAGCTGGATGGCTTGTCACCAGGGGAGCTGACCCTGTCTGCAGGTTTCTATCCCGGTAGCTTTTCAGCTCTGTGCTCCTCTCCCTGAGTAACACCCCCAAGTCGATCCCTGCCCTGTCAGGTATTCAGGGGGAGGCCCTGTGCAAAGGATCCCATCACACTCTGCTTTCTAAGACTTGGCAGAATGCATTCTGGGCCCCGGAAGCCTGCAGCGGTTGAGTTGCCCTCGCAAGTGGAGACGGAAGAGCCATCCCTTGGTCAGTCAGGCTTGGGGCTCCGGGTCCTCCTGCGAATAAAAATCCCGCCCTCAAGAAGGAGTCTGCCATGTGCCTGAAGCTTGTCCAGATGTCTGTGTTCATTGTTTTACCACAATGATGCGGAGTAGCTGCACCACACAGCTGGAGACCAACTCGTCCTTTTTCTGGGTGGCTGACTTCATTTTCTTCATCTATGTCAGTGCCCCGGTGTAAAAAGGAAAAGCCCCCTTGCAGCTGTATCCCATAGGGCAGTGCACCCTTGTAGACCACCCACACGGAATACATAATGCTCCCTACTCCAAAGTCGGCAGACAGAGCTCACTATGCTCACATGCATTACAGAGTTCATCTTCTAAAAGCAACAAACAGCAGATAAACCATTGGCACAGATCTGTACGTCAACCAGAGGAAGCCCTTCACAGCTGCTCACTGCTCCTTCTTATTGTGGAACACTGCAGGAACATCTGTGGACCTTGACTCAACAGGAGTGGGCAGAGTGACCTGCGATGCCCTGCTCCAGGCATTACCATCGTTTGGGAGATTCCTCTGCAGCCCTTACTGATGAGGTCATGGTGTCATTAAGCGGCATCTCGGAGGCTCTCCGTCATGTGACCGGCTGAGCAGCTCATTCGGTGAAGCCCACCTCGCACAACAGGATCTGACTTGGAGTTTGGACTCGTGCCTTTAGAAGAAAAAATCCGCCCTAAGTGAAAAAAGGGCCCTAAGTGAGCTGGGGCTCATTCAGTTAGCTTTGTTTTTTGCGGCTTGTTATTCAAAAGCTAAGACAGAATAATGGAAAGCAGCTGTCTCTTAGTGCTTTTAAAGTAATGTCTAGATTATAGTGTACGGGCAGCCTTTTTTAGAAACTCCGTGACGTTCTGAGTTTTGCCATAATGTCGACGCTATCAAAGCGAAACCAGCTGCCTGCTTCTGCCAGCCCCTAAAATGTTTGCCGATAAAATAACAGAAATTATTATGAGCAAGACAGTCATTATGGAGCAGTAACACATTTATTTTCCATCGCTGAAATCCAGGCAACACTGTCAGTTTCCCTGTGGCTCCCAAAACGTTCCGGCTCTTTACTGGCCCTGCGACTCCTCCAAATGGCCATTTAGCAGCGAAGCTGCTGTTTTCTCAGGTCTCCACTCGTCTTCTCATGACCAGCCGTTACTAAGGCTGACCTCAACGAGCGTCGTTTATGGCGATCGCATGCAATATGTGCCCATTCATCGCTGTCTTTTGGGGCACCAGGCACTAAAACAGCCACAACTGAGTAAGTTGTGCTGAGGGTCTTTTAAGAACCGGGCCATGGTACCCAGAGAACGAGGTGCTGTCTCTTGCAGAAACCCGCTGACCAATCAGATTTCAGCCTATAAACTCTAGCAAAACAGACCTACAATATTTTTCTCTCATCTATAAAGTCCTAAAACTGTTTTTCTAGATTACTCTGAAATATGCCGATACATTCTTTATAAGGAATTATATGCTATCAATATAGCCTAAAATGATATCACTGAAAAACTACGGGTCAGAGCAAAATTCTGAACGCATTTCTTAAATCATCATTAAAAAGTACGTAAAAGACAACCCTCAGTTGTCTTATTCTCAGATTTTTGTTGACCGGTGTTATGCAAAATACCCGTGTTTTAAAAGTTTTTAAATAATTATAACAAAATTGGCCGTTTCTCAAAACTCTTATGCAGTGTGAAAAGCTATTTCTGTGATCGGCATCACAAAATCTATCTGGCACACCAAAAATTATAAAGGAAACAAAAAACCTTGGTAAGCAGTGTTATTTACAGAACGGAGGACATTATGTCATGATTATACATCGGGGATATGTGTACAGATTCATGTGAGCTCGTGAGCCGGGCAGTCTAGCATCTCTGATGACAGTGTTGGGATGCCAAGGGCATGCTGGGAAAATGAGGTTGGGTGCGGTCTTCCCCCTCTGGTGCACCATGATTGCTTGGCGGAAGCTCGGACCATTCTGGTGAGGCTGCCGTTAAGTGTCTCTGCATTCCTGTCAGCTGTAATTAGGAGGCAACATGGGTCAGAGTTATAAACTACGGAGCAATGGTTCAGAGAAAAGAAAGCCATGTTCTCTGGTTCACCGTGTGGCCTCCGCCTTGTCTTGCTGTCAGCCCAGCCCTACTGCTGGCATTTGCTCACCCAGAAGCCCGGTCTAGAGGATCACAGGGCGCCACCTTCTAGTGAGAGTCTCCGCCTGGCGTCCACTGGCTCATGCAGAACGCCTTCTGCGATGGCGCAGCCCTTCCCGCCTTTTATTCGAGGCACCCGCCACACGGCACCCGACCCGTCCACGCGCCTACCTGCTCGACCCCAAGCGCAGGCCTCGATTCCCCGAGTCGGGATGCTGTCTTGCCGATACTGACTTTGGGGCATCTCTCGTCATGCTTGAGGAGATGCAGCGCCGTGGTCGCGTGGAACAACCTTTTCATTCCGGCCACACTCGGATTCTGCATGTGCTCGTTTTGTAAATAAGCCCCCCCCATCTTTATGTCGCTCATTCCGCTGGGATGCGGTGCCCTGACTCCCTCGCCGGTCTCCTGTTTCTCGCTGTCCAATTACGCCGCAAAACGGGTCTTCCGGCCGTTAAGGGGCACAGAGATCAGCCTAGGTGTCAGAATCCCACATCTGTCTCCAAATTGCAAGTCACTGAGCAGCCTGTGAACCGCACAGAAGGGCCTCTGCCATGGGCAGCAGACCGGATAGATGTGAAACAGATTAACAGGATATAGAAAGGATTATCCCTGGATGAAAAACACACGTGTGTGTTCTTTTAATTGGAGCAATATCGCCCTGATTTGTGTGTCAAATTCTATACTGCCTAATGATGAAGCCGTACCTTGACGGGATTAATGAGAGGTTGGAGTGAGAGGTTTCGTGAATAGCTGTATCTCTTTGTCTTAGGAGCCATTTATCAGTGTAACCTGATAAAAAGGGGAACGGTGTTCTTCTGCTAGGTGTGAGCGTGTCCTTGTGTGCCTCAAAGGGCACATTAGAGGTAGGCCAATCCACACATCAACCCGAGTGCTTAGCAGGACCATGACTCACGGACGTACTACACAGCTCCAGTTTTAGACGTTTCCGCTCTGTGCTTGTGAATATAGTGAATATTTTGGGGAACCGTAGCTGTCCCTCGGCAGTTATTAAAATAAACCAGCTATGCTGCTTGGACTGGCTATATTTTAGGTAAGCAGCATGCCGTAGCGGCTTAAGGACAGCGTCGGGACTGACGGAGAGCAGCAGATGCTTCCTGTAGTTCATCCGAAACCCTCGGTGCCCCAGAGAAGCCCAAACGGCGTGGATGAGGTTGTTTGTTCAAACCCGTTCGCCTCTCGTTCCCGTTGCATTGTCTGGCGCCGCTCACACGCCTCTCATTCTTTAACTTCAATAAGACTCAAATGGCACTATAAAGTTTTCTTCACAAACCGAGCTGACATGATGACAGCCACAATGAAAACACATTCACACTTCCAAATATAAATCTACTCCAATAATGCAAATCGCATCCAAGAGGTGTAGCTCGTGACCTCGCTAGTTCTTCATGGTGGTGAGTGTTCGCTGAATTAGATTAGATTCATCATATTACGCCTGGTTGTGTTCATGCACCAGGCTTCTCCAGGCCCACAGAAGGACTTGTCTGACAGCAGGTGCTGTTGTCATATGAGCGAGTCCTTCTTCTCGGTTTGGTGTCTGACCTTTTCCTTGGGTGTGTCTTTCATCTCCTCTTGCTCTCTCAAATCTGAACATAGACCCCAGCGTCTCAGAGTCACGCCCACAGCTGGAACAGTACTATATGCTGCATTCTATTTGAACTCAGAAGTCAGAATTTCCAAGGTCCTATATAATTCCTATATCCTATATAATGTTGAGGTAGGGGAAGGAAGTTTGGAACCTCCCGATGGCCCGTCCGCACCTGCCCTGCGTGGATGAAGGCAGCTGAGGTCACACTGACATGAGGCCTTCTCCCAAAAGCCTTTCTCTGTACCAGGAGAGTGGAGCCCATTCACTCTGCTCAGGTGAGACGAGAGGCAGTTGGGCATCTTCTGATTGGCCACTGGCCACATGCTAAGTTGAAGACTTTAGTCTGTTTCTTCCCACGTCTTTCATTTAGAGATGCACGGTACATTCTCAGGAAGCGGCTGAACCCTCTGCGAACCTGCTCTCTGCCCGTCTCACATACTCCATGTCCGCAGCTTTTGACTTGTATGAGTTGTCAAGACTATGGGTGTGCATTCAATCTCCACTGGACGGTATAAATGTGCACATATATATGTTCTCCCTGCGTTATTGTTCGGTGCAAAGATAAAAGTGACACAAACAGCTTGTGTAGGAGTGTGATAAAGTTGTTCCCGGATTTGTAAGCATCACCAGGCAGAGCTTCCCCCTGCCTGCACCGCCATCCCCACACGGCGCTGCTCTCCCCCTCGTCGCTGATGTGATTGCCACTGACGCTTTCATTTCCATCCGTGGGTTCCAATGACACCACGTCTCGTCAGGAAGGCTTCAGGCTTATCTTTGTCCTTCCCTATAACCGCGTAAACGCTTCACCATCACAGCGCATGGAGCCAGAGTGCAAATGCAGACTTCCTCGTAAACCTAGGGGTCCGCCGGACAATTTTAGCCCATTTATTTGAAGACTCTGGGGAGAGGATGGCTACCTGGAGTAATGACTGCAGTGTTGGATGCACAGTGCAGGATCAACTGAGCAGACGAGAAGATCATTGTTGACTGTGTTTGAGATACTCTGAGAAAATGTTGAGGTGGTGACCACACACCCCCCCCCCCCCCCAGGTTTATTTAACACCACTTAGCCAGAGGTGGGTAATCCAGGTCCAAAGAGTAAAAATCCAGACCAGGATTAACCAACCAGTTGAGTATTAAGAATCTCAGTCACAGAGTAGAGACTAGCTGGTAGAGACAAAATCCTGGTTTGGATTTGTACTCTTTGGACCTGGATTACACATCTCAGCATTTAGCTTAGCATATTCAGAATGAAACTTAGCAATCATAACATTTCCCTCTTGCCGTTTCTAATCCCTCCCTCAAATATAAGCTCTCAGGGGCCCTGAGCCCCTGTGGCAGATGGATAATCTTTTGCCTAATTATTTCTTAAGTACTTTAGAGTTTTGAGATAGGTGGATCTGGCCTATAAAGATCTTTATTACAGGATGGAGTGATTTATAACAATTCCTCTGGGTATGGCTGGCCAGAAGAGCCCAAATCATAACAGCATATCCAGGACAAGCCTAGCATCCACTCACCATGGTTCTCTGAAGATGATGATTAAGCTCAGATCACTGAAAATTACAAATACGGATTTAGGGTCAATGGGACCTGTAGCCTGTCATGGGAAACATAGGGTGTAGAGGGTACATTTTGGATGGGCATGCTCGCGAGCTCGGAGCAGTTGGGAGTTTTGCATCTTACAGTTTGCCTTTGGATAGTGGGAAGTCACCCATCAAATGTAGGCAGCAGCAACCGCATTGATCCCTACAGCCCTGCAGGTGAGCCAATGGCACTGGCCGCTGAGCCAGGGGCCTCCAACGGCTGCCTGAAATCCCATGTCAGCTGCTGCTTCCCAGACACATCGGAGATGCTCCGAGTAGAGATTTATACGCTCACTGTTAGCGAAACTGCTAATGTGTCCTTGTGGAAGCTTTGTGGTCTCCCCTGGCTTTGGTCTGAGGGATGGAGCAGAGGTGTACAATCCCCCAGAGTTGTGAGCTACAGCCTATATGACTAACAGGATAAGTGTCAGCCGTAATCAAACTCCTACTGACGCTGCCAGTATACCAGTTGTGTGGAGTTTCATAGAATCAGTCCCGGGAGGGTAACTGCCTTTCAACTGTAGGTCAGGTGCAGCCATAGCCTTGATGCGACAAGTTTAGAAGCTAAGCCATATCCACTGTTGTGTTTTGGTCATCAAAAGAGCCTACCAGTGTGTGATTCCATTTTAATGCTGCGCTTTTAGAGCCTTTGTCAGAGGGTTTATGTGTGTACATGAGGATGGCTCCCTGTAGTGTCTCTAAGTTGGGATAACTGCTGACAGCACACCTCAGAAGGCCCAATCTCTTCACAGGACCCTGATTCCTTGCTCCTTTTAACTGCAAGACTTATAGAATATGGATGTTCAGTTTCCTTCTCCCCCCGAGGGTCTAATTTTATTCTCTGAGAGAGAGCTTTTCTGTTTTTTTGTCCTTGAGATTGGGAATAGGTAACAGTTTGGTGGGGAGAAGGCAAGTGCCTGGTGGCCTGTTGTCATGTGATTACCATTCACTAATTCCATGTTGGGTGCTAACTAGATTTCACAGACATGTACCCAGCTAGTTCTTTAGTTGGCAAAGCACTAACGTTTATCTAGCATTATAAATAAATTAAATATAAGCTGAATATTTCAACACTATAAAGGAAATATGAGAGAGATTGGTATCTCCCCAGAGATTAACTTGCCATATGTTCTCCTCGGCTTTGGTTCTGGATCATCACAGTACGATTCTTTTGGGCCGTGAGTAATACTGAGTGACGTTAGCTACTAGCCTCTTTGTGGATGCCTTCAGGCTGGGATGGTGGCTAAAGCAGGCTGCTGGTGGCTCACCGAGACGAGCCTGGGAGTCGTTTCCATACGTGAGCGTGGTGGCCCTGGAGAAGGAGGGTCATGACCCAGCTCTCCTAGAAACGGAAGTGCTGCTCAACAGGTAATCGAAGGCATTGATTCCCAATTGGGAGGCTTCCTGTATGATGCTTGTCATTCAGGGGATGTGCTGAGGAGGGGGTTATTAAGGGACTAATAAAAGGTCCTCTCTCATGGTCCTCCTTGACTATGCAAGACAGGATGAGCCAGGCACCATTTGTCTGCGCCACAAAGCCGATGGGGCATTGGTTATTCATTTGATTGAAAAGGATTAGATTAGATTCCTGTATAAATTAAGTGGCCCGTCAATCAATTACGTTGAACTGAATGCTCACTGACCTTCTTGTCATCCTCTTTAAAGGCTCTGAAGGGCCTTAATTAGAGTTTGGAAGGAGCCGTCAAACTCTCCGTCTCTACGTTTCCCTGCTAGCCATGAATGTGTAGCGCTCTGGCTTGGTTCCCATACATATTTATCACTGACAAACACGCAGCCTGGCACTGGAGGCTGACACGGGCGCTCACCATCCTCCTTTGTGCACATTCATTCCCCTGGCTCACTTAAGCGGCTCATTACCTATTTACCTGGCTCAAGGGCTCAGTTCATGTCATCATGTGACCGGATGGCATCACCTGTATTTGAGATTCATCATGCAGAAAGCAGTCCCCAGTCACCCTTTTCCTCTTATTTCTTTGGTGAATCACAGTTTTGGAAGTCCAAGTGGCGTGCCTCAGTGTTACAGTGGGTGATACCTGCTTCCCTGGAGGTGGTGTGTTCCGCAGATATAAGCAGGCCCTGGGAATCCACTCTTTGTTTGTCCTTTGGTTCACTTGTGGTGCCATTTAACATAGCAGACAGTGTTTGCAGTGGGCAGTCTGTGTCATAGTGTACTCATAATGGTATGAGACTGGTGGTCAAACCATTAGGCGATCACCTGGAACGCCAACTTCTGAAGAGGTGCACACTTCATTGGGCGTAGCGCTAATCATCAAAGACGAAGTGAAACCAGCTGGCGAAGTCGCGCCCCTAGAAGTATTTGTGCCCTCTGCAGTGCTGGCACAGAACAGCTATTTGATATATGGTGAGGGGAAAGGTGTCAAGGACACTGTTAGGTTAGCATGAAGAGATGGTAGCCGCCTGCTTGCTTGCTAGTGTAACGTCCTGTCCACATGTCAGCCTGACCCTCCTGTCTCCCTAATGTGGCCCTGATGAGCCACGCCTGTTGCCCCGCGTTAGTCTTTATTTTTAAGTATCTGATGGCCTCGTCCGCCCCAGTCCGGTCCTTGAAGTCAGGCACCTTGTTGCCTCTGCCCTTCCCAATACTCATCTTCCTGTTTTGACCCCTTGCAGTCTTTATTTCCGTTTCTGTTTCGACCCTAATAAAACCCCATTTGTTCATCCCAAACACCTGCCCCTGAGTCCTCCATCTCGCAACTCATGACTCATAATATACCTCTATATTTTTTTCATCAGAGAAGTTCATAATGGTGTAAGAAGTTTAAAAAAATGGCGTAAAAGTGTAAACATCACAGGCATAATCAAGTTCTAAAATGCTTTAAGGGATAGATCACACGTTGATTCACCCTGAAGTCACTATAATGTTATAATAATTACCTAATTAATTCCACTACCTAAGCATACCTCAATGGTCATATTAAGTCCACAGGGAATGTACTTCAGGGTTTGGAAGGTTCTTATCCTTGATAATTTTGTGCATGATGTCTGCTGTGTAGAGTTATATGTAACATTATTTTAATCAAATAAATCCATCACCATCAGCAAAGATTGTTAATTGGACTACCAAATTATTATTCTTTTATTATTTATTTATTCATGTTATTATTTATCACATTTAATCGTACACCATGACAATTAATACAATATCAACTTACATGACACTTTACTTGTGGGGGCACAAACAATTAACAAAAACTTAACCAGAAACTATGTGTTAGTTATGTACTGATTCCATGTTCATTCATCATTAATCAGTGCTAACGATTGATGTATTTCATGCAGTTACTATATTTCTTCATGAAATGCACTTGAGTAGTAACTGAGTTAACTGTGCTCCTCAAGTAAAGTGTTCCCTACAATTATCTTGCAATAAACTCTCATAAAAAGGGTTCAGTCTTGGTACGGTTTTATTCCTAAAGATACAAACAACATTAATGCACCCACATCCATCCACCCATCCATTTTCCAACCCGCCTATCCGTTCAGGGTCGCGGGGGGTCCGGAGCCTATCCCGGAAGCTACGGGCACGAGGCAGGGAACAACCCAGGATGGGGGGCCAGCCCATCGCAGTAATGCGCCCACAATGGTACAAAAATCTATTTCTGTACCTCAAAAGGTATATTTACCTACAGATAAGGTACAATTGGCAGACCCTTGAGGGTACAGCCCCGGTGACAAGTAACTGCTTCCTCATGGGTATAAATTGGTATTTTTTTCTGACAGTGTACCATAAAAGATACAAAGAAATTATATCTGTATATTCAGTATAGGAATTACATTTTTTTTTAAAAGTCTTTAGTGCTCATACTGTTCTCCCATTGATCAAAATCAATTAAAGTTAATGCGATCAAAGGAATATGAATATGTTCTGGCTTACAAGCACCTCATAGTTAACATATTGTCATGTTTTGTAATTATTATTATTCTTTCATTATATAATAATGGGGCGGCATGGTGGTGCAGTGGTTGGCACTGTCGCCTCACACCTCTGGGACCAGGGTTCGAATCCTGCCCAGTTGTGTGGAGTTTGCATGTTCTCCCCATGCCGTTGTGGGGTTTCCTCCGGGTACTCCGGTTTCCCCCCCACAGTCCAAAGACATGCTGAGGCTGATTGGTATTATATGAATATATAATAATGTTAGCAGTTGGCAGTGGGGGTGAAGCTCGCCTATGGTGCCACATGTACTTGGACCTAGCTTGATGGCCCCCTTTTCGGAGCAGGGATTCCTATTCTGGCAGCTGTTGGTTCTGATCCACTGCGCCAGCTCTGTTCCTGTATGCTGAGAGGTCCATCTCCTGTGTTCTTACCCTCCGGATCTCCAGGTTAGCCTGGCACCGACCAAAGCTTGTGAATCCGATGAAGAACAATACAGAAAGGGTGACCTCTGACTCGTTCCCGCACTGCCCCCATTTGCATTCCTCCCCCGGCCGGCACAAGCAGGTACACCTCGTCGGAGAATTCGGAAGCACATGTTTATCACCAGCTCAAAGTTCCCCAACACAACAGAAAGCTGCACCTCAGGCATCTCCCATCTGACAGGCACAAGCCGGATCATCCTCGACACGCTGCCTGCACCAAAACCCGCTGGGCCCTTCCCTGCATCTGTCACACTTTCATTTTGACCTGTGCCTACTTGGCATAGGATAGCAAAGCTTCTCTAAGCCAGGCTGATATGCCTGTGCCGTATCTGACAGTCAATTTGTATGGTGCCCTGGGTGAACCCCCCCCCTTCACCACCCCCCCACCCTCTCAGAAAAAACTCTGTCCATCTCTCACCCCCCCACCCCCCGGCAACAAAAAAGCACCATATGGCACTAACTCTTATTTTTATTGTGACATTTGGAGCAATACAAATAAATAATGATGAAATCTAAAGATATATAAATATATAAACAAAGTAAGATTTATAAATATCTAAAAGAAGTAACAAAGACAAATAAATTGTAGTATATAGGCCTAAATAAAAAAAAACTAAAGAGAACCGAATTATTACACTGTTACCCTACTGTCTAACAAACACGCTAGTGTTATACTGACTCTATTTCATTGCGTGAATAATATTATACTCATAAAGAGATTAAATAGCTGCATACCTTTATCTTTCATGCGTTGCTCCTTGTCTCCTTTCCTCTTTTTTCTAAACTGGGCACCTGATGGCTTTGACCTTTTTTGACCTTTACATGTCCATTTGTGTTAATTTGCCACTTGAGCATCAATACATAACCCCCCCCCCCCAACACTGTCAACCAAGAGGCAAAACTAAACCAATTCACCTTGGCGGTGCACAGACAAGCAGAAAAAAACAGTATAATATTATGCCTGTGAAGCTTTATATTCACAAGCAGTATGAATGAGCTGTGGTCTATTTTGTAGCATTTCATAGCGTGACTGGTTTTAGTAATCGCATCAGTACTGTACAAAGTTAGAGGGGCAGTATTTGATAGATTCCACTGCACCCCTACCTCAGGCTTCCAGAGGGGAGACCTGAGGTCACACCTGAGTGGTTGCCTGTCTAGCTCACAAGCAAGAATCTGGACACCCACTCTGACACGCCGGTCATTGAGCCACACGATGGCATGACATCATCGACGTGGTGAAGTCCTTTGCAGGCCCATATCTGAATCCGTCAGTGCTGACAGTGTAGCGAATCCCAGCATATCCGTGTTTTTAAGGTGTGAGATTCTTACAGAAAATTCAGCTCTTTTCATGGATGGGCGAGGCTGCATAAAAGTGCAAGGCCCGATACAACCAATCGTGCACTTTCGTGGTCATGTTGCTCTCAGAGAATGCCAGCAGGAGGCCCGTGTGTGATTAATCTCGAGTTTACTGAAGCCGTGGGGGTGGTGGGGGGGGGGGG
>JAODKL010000027.1:12942950-12955675 GCA_026780765.1 Petrocephalus schoutedeni | reverse complement strand
CAGCCTACACAGACTGTGCCTATCAGAAGGAGAGAGAGGCGGGCACACTACATCGCCACGGCAGCCTACACAGACTGTGCCTATCAGAAGGAGAGAGAGGCGGGCACACTACATCGCCACGGCAGCCTACACAGACTGGGCCTATCAGAAGGAGAGACAGGCGGGCACACTACATCGCCACGGCAGCCTACACAGACTGTGCCTATCAGAAGGTGAGAGAGGCGGGCACACTACATCGCCACGGCAGCCTACACAGACTGCTCCAGGCACCACTGTGGAGGTTTCCTCTACATGGTGGGCCATTGGGTGGATAAATGGATTACGACTGTTCCATAATTATAAACACGGGTGACCGGTCCCAGTGGGGGCTGCAATTAGGGCTGTCTGTCAGGACTGCCACAGCACTCTGCTGCCTGTTTAACCTCAAGGCCAGGTGAGGCAGGAGTGACCCGACAGGCCGGGCATTCGATCGATGTATGAGCCGCCCCTTAGCAGTCCAGGAGTTTCCGAGAATTAATTAGACAGGGTTTCTGAGGGGAAAATGCAGGGAAGGACCAGCAAGCGGTGGGACAGTATCTGTGATGCCAAATGGCTACCATTCTGGGTGGGGTCCCGCTGCTGGATGCATTAGGATCATTGGGACCCAGGGTCTACAGGAGTGCAGTGAAACATAAACGTGACATCATCAGCTTGCACAAGGCTAAACAGAGACAGGAGACTCCTTTATGGCCGTCATTAAAAAACACTTAAGTGTCCTGCTGGCTGCACCTTTGATTTTCAGCCCAGGCTTTGTCCTGGGAAGCTGTAGCACAGCTGAAAAAGGATAATGATCTGCAATCAGAAAGAAACACGGTGCTGCTGAACTTCCTGGATGTACTGAACAACTTGACGACTGAAGCGAAAGTTTACAAGTAAAATCCCAGGTGGGACTTTCCGTTTCAGCCATCAGAGAGACATTTAACCTGAACTGCTGCGGTACGACACCTGGCTGCTAACTTTTACGCTGCGTAAGTCTCTCTGGGTAATTTGCTGACTAAGCAGTATTACTGATATGCATTTTGTAAATTAGAATGCATGTGCACTCTTGCCGACTCATGCAGATTCATCTTTGCTGGAGTTACCCGGCTCTCTGTTCTGGAGACTCCAGTCAGACATGGTCAAAACCTGCCCGCGTCACTGCCTGTATCCCTCCACGCTCGCAAGCATCTCGGCTCACACCTCTCTCTGCTCCGAGTAGATTAGCTACTGTCTGAAACGACTGATTGATTGTGGTTGTTTTGGGAAGTCGTGAACTGAACTACCTGGATAAATATCCGCTTTACAAGGAGTCCAGAATTGAAAGATTTTGCCTGTTGCAGTCAGAATAACGGAGGAAGACAGGTTCTGAGAGCAGGGTTAGGCCCACCGCCAGCCCTGCAGAGCTGCTCGAGTGCACTTCAGACTATTCACACATTCTCATCAAGTGAGCCCCCATTGAGCGCCCCGCGTCTGCAGCTCCACTTTACGGAAAACACCGATTAACCGTGGTGGAGGTTATTCTTTCCTGAGAGGCTGGGCTCGAATCCCTCGGGCAAGTGATTTACACATGGCTCCGCCTCCAGACTCCTCCCACCTTTCTTAGAGCAGAACAGGTTGTGTCATATTCTAGGGATGTTGAGGTATTAAATGGATTATGCAGAAATGTCCCCTGCCTCGTGCCCGTAGCTTCCGGGATAGGCTCCGGACCCCCTGCGACCCTGAACAGGATAAGCGGGTTGGAAAATGGATGGATTATGCAGAAATGTCGACTCTGTTGCCTTCGAGCACGGAAATCACTCATACGAGCGTTTAATGACGGTGTGCGTATCTGTACAGGTCGCATGAAAATGATACGCAGCGATCAGCGGAATCAGCCTGAACCAAACACTTCTCCTTGTTGTTATTCTCAGCAAAGTTCTGCTAGCTTTCCTGCCTAAATAAAGAGCTGTGAAATAATATCCGACTGAAAGTCATATTCTCCTCATTAGCATGGTCTTCCCCAGTCGCCAAGGCCCGTGGGCCGTTAACATGAACCGTAACTGACTCGCCACAGCTGACTCGTTTCCACGATCCTCCCCCGGGGGGCGGTCTCTCCTGCAGGGGACCCCGGTGTAGCTGAATGCGTGACCTCTGACACCCACAACAGCCTCTAGGCCAGGACCCTGGGATAGTTCGGCCTGCCAGAGCTCACACAGAGCCCCTTCTGGAGGACTGATGGCTTCTGCCTGTGCAATCTGGCAAGGTTTCCATGGCAGCCATGGAGGGGGGGCATTGACAGTCTTTTTCAGTAGGCAGGACTAACCATTTCACCAATACCCCTGCAGCTCAGTGAACAGCTGCTCCAGTACTCATGTGTACTACGTGTGCAGGCTACCATCACGGGCCCTAGCTATCACGTATGACCCCACACCTTCTGTCTGATAACCCTGGGCTTTTACGAATGAGCCAGGATCGGTCACATGACCGCAGGGTGTCTCATTGTAAACCCTGCCTCTGGTCACACCCTGCACCGCAAAGGGCGTTCAGATTTGAGAGGGGT
Source organism: Petrocephalus schoutedeni (assembly GCA_026780765.1). Classification (NCBI taxonomy): domain Eukaryota; kingdom Metazoa; phylum Chordata; class Actinopteri; order Osteoglossiformes; family Mormyridae; genus Petrocephalus; species Petrocephalus schoutedeni. The sequence continues at coordinate 12,953,118 of JAODKL010000027.1, read as the reverse complement.
GGGGTGTTGGTGAGAATGCGTCACGAGGGAAGGCAGACGATGTCTGCAGCTGTCTGCGGAGCAGGAAGTCTCACACCTGCAGGTCGCATGTCTGTGTTCCATTAGCAGGAAGCCTGATGATTGCGGTGTGACCGGGTCACACAAATAGCTGGCTGGGCTATAACTCCCCTGACACAGGAGATACAGGAAACTCGGGGCCTGATTCAGAGCACCTGTACCCCTGGGGGAATCACACATCCTCTTTTTGTAATATTTCTGTGCATGCATGTTTGTGGCACAGTAATGAACATAAATCGTTAACAGCATTAATTTGCAAAATTTATCCACTGAATTCTTCATTTTTTATAATGCTCATATGCTCTGAGCTGCCATTTCATTGTCAGCGGGGAGACACACGCAAGATTTCTGTCATTTTCGTAGGTATTTTAATGAGAAATTGTTTGCCTTCCAAGTAACCGTGCCCACGTAGCCCCTATCTGCCCCAAGGTGTTACGACAGCAATTACACACACAGTATGGAGTGACTCTTCTGATTAGGAAGTAAACAGAAGCTCTGTTGCGATGGTGGATTCACTTTGTCTGTGCTGTGGGCTGACATCCTCCCTGTGTCACTGGGTTTCTGTGGTAACCCCGGCACGTGAATGACTGTCCACCATAAAGAGGTGCTCTAACAGTGCTGTTTATGCACGATCCACCATAAATAAACCCATTTTCTGCCACATGGCTGCCGGTGATCAGCCCTCTTTGCACATACCACAGTCTATGCAGCTTTCTGTAGTCTCCTCCAGACAAATGAGACGTATCCAGACATATCGAGACGCAGATAATTATCACGCCTTCAAGCTGCAAACCATCAAAGCTTGATCCTGATAACAGCATTTCAGAGTCTGATCCGTTTTGAAGTATCGTTGGACACGATTAGCGAATGAACAAGCTTTTGTGATGGATATTTGGTCCTGTAGTTCTGTGCCTCAGTTAGTTATCTACTGAACATACCTTAGAACCCTTTTTACAGGACTGTTTGCGGGCTGGAAATTAAACTCGCTCACTCGCCTGAGGCAAGTACAAAAAAACTATACACTAGCATGGTGGCTAAAAAAAAATAAATTGCATGTCAGACCTGAACAAAAATCCTATGGAGCCCCTAAAGGGACACGGTTTGGAATATTATTGAGAGTTTTGCATTCCCATGCAATTGTGTTTGCATCACCGCAGAGGGACGTGGGTGGTGGTGGAATGTCTGTGTCCCAAGTCTGTATACCTGTGATCAGTAGGTTGCCAGCTCTAGCCTTGGCAGAACAATCACATGTCTGTGGCTCATTGAGCGAGGCCCTTAACCCCCAGCTCCAGGAGTGCTGCATGCTGCCTGACCCTACATGTGACCCTGCCCAGGCTACGGAAAGCAAGATATATATATACTTGTGCAAATGAAAAAGAGCATTTCTTTCGGATTCATGCCCCAAACAAATAGACCTAATATTTAATTTATTAGGTTTTGTCTCCCCTATATCAAACTTTCTCTTACGCTTTTGCATAGAAATACTACTGCAGTGTTCGTCTAAATGCTTAAACACTAACAGGGATTCTTGAAGCATTCACACTGAATCCATTAACCTCTTAAATCAATAACACACATGTATTTTGCTAAATGTGCCAAACCGAATTCACTCTCTCTGGTTAGTTTGTAATTTTATAACACACTTTTTTGCAAGACTGTAAACACAACTCATCCTTTTACACTCAATTTGTAATTGTATAATACACTTCTCACAAAACTGTAAACACTGGTCTCAACACTCAGTTGCCTTTCCACATTGGCAACAAAGAAAGCTAGATTTAGCATAGTCTGGTTCTGTTCTCTTTTTCCACAAATGTTGTTGTAGCGGAATTCTAATCATTTGAATGAAATGTGACATGCATATGTACAAGAACGTATCACTGCACTGTATGGCCCTCTGTTGTTTTTTGGTATTGCAGTATTGAATACATATTCACTGTTCTGCAGCACTGTAACCTGGTTATGTCTTGTCTTCTAGAGAATACTTGGGCTTGATGTGAATACTGACTGGATTGAATATATCTATATTGACAAGGTTGGATTCATTTTGGGCAAAAGGCGCTGCAGAGGCAGGAACATCACTGGACAGAGAGCTACAGTGGATGTCCTTGGCCCAAGAGGAGGAGATGTAACAATGTGTGCTGCCCTCGGTCTACAAGGGGTGGTCCATCGCCATGTCACAATAGGTGCATGCAACACGGCACACCTTGTGGAATTCCTCAATAGACTTCATGATGTTCGGTTCCCACCCCCACAGAGAGAGCACAGGACTCCAGATCCCAGCACTTATACTGTCACATGGGATAATGTTGCTTTTCATCATTCAGGGGTCATCGAAGAATGGTTAGGTTCCCACCCACATATTCAAACGATGTTCCTTCCACCATACCCCCCCCTTCCTTAATCCAACTGAGGAATTCTTTCCAGCCGGTGATGAAGGTTTATGATCGGAACTCACATGAGCAGGTGGGTCTTCTTGAGGCAATGCATGCCTGTGATGATATAACCACATTGTCGAGGATGGATCCATCATTGTAGATGTCACTTCCCACGTTGTTTAGCCAGGGAGAATTTTCCTCGTGATGTAGATGAAAATGTGGCATAATCCACATGATGGGCATGATGATGGCTGAAGTGTCTGTTTGCCTCTGCTCTGTTTTTCACTACACTGTCTACATTGTACACTATGCCAGACCACATAGGCATGATGCATTTTTTGTGTTTTTGATTTTTGTATGCTACTGTGAAAACTATTCACTCTCACAATTCAGTTGTTCACGTCTCATTGTGTATAGCTGGAATATATTTGGATTTTTGTTACATAATAAATTGCAACCAATCTTTTCTGGCATTACATCTAGTATCCGTTATTTTCTACAGAATTTTCACAGTTGCAGCAATACAATGGTTTTAGTTTTCGCAACACAGTGTCTAACTAGTGGTCACTATGACCTACAGTTTTGTAGAGTGTGTGTGACTCTTGCCAGCAGGATATAGTTTTGAGGACTGTGTAAAGGGTTTTTCAGCAAAAAAGTTATTTCTTCCTTGTGTGTTTTTGGGAAGTGGTATTTGATATTAGGGTTTGTGTATACAGCATAGTATTTGGGACATTGTGTAGTATTCTGGGAAATGCGTGTATCCAGCTGGGAGAAACTATAATAAAGATCTTTATCAGAGGCCTGTAGAATTCCTTATAGTGATGGTAACAACAGCTCTTTGATGGAAGCCGGGTCTTATAGGTCTGTTCCTTTCTTTTTTTTCTGATAGGGTAAGATTTGGATCAGATTCAGATGTAGACACACCACGAGTATAATTTAATTTCAGATTTGTGTAATGCATTCAGCAGCACTAAATCGCTCATTTTGCCAGACCTAATGTCAATGACCTGCATTGTAAACATTACACAAAGTGATGCCATATCCCTCTCCTTTGCCAGTGAATTTACTACTTTGAATTTACCCTCTGTATGAAATGTGTTATGTAAACAAAGTTTCCCTATCTTGAATACAGTTCATGTAATGCTTAATATTAGAAGTCTTTATCGGCACAAATCCTGTTCATTCTGCCTTTAAAGAACCAAAAGCCTACTTCATGTATCTGGCTCATTCTCGTTGTTCACGTAAAAGTGTTACGCTTCTAAAAGGAGCAACTTGGGAGCAGGTGAAAGGAAAACAAAAAGGGGACCACAAGGGGTCAGAACAGGAATGACTCCAATGACAGGACTGGGGAACATGGGACTGGGAAGCACTTTTATACAGGACTGAAAAGGGAGCAAACGAAAGGCAGTTAGAGTGATTAACACATGGGCAAGAATGAGGGGTAAGACAAGCGAGTGCCAGACATGGTTTGTTAGGGCCACACCAGGGAGGAGACAGTAGGGTCAGGCAGACGTGGCGGGCAGGATGTAAATAGGAGGAGTGGACTGGATTTGGGGCAGTAAATTTGGGTATGACAATAAAATGAAGGACTTTCAAATACAACTGTTCCCTTCATTCGTACCAAAGAGCCGTTGAAAAAAATTGGATCATTCGCGAATGCAACATCACTAATTCGTTCCTGGTTGTAAACTATGCAAGCGCTTTGGTTGTGACCATATACAGGATCTTAGAATCACACCTAAAGTCAAAGCATTCAGTTAACGTCTCTTGGGGAAGCTGATGGAGGGTGAAGGCGAGAAAACATTGTTAACTGGTTCATTTCATCCTAAAAAATTGCCAGACGGCTGAGAGGATGAAAATATTTATCAAAACACCCACCTTCCATTCCGAAAGCAATGTCATAAACTGAGAAGAAGAGAGTCTGTTGGTGGACATAGTGCAGTGAAACGCTATTATGTCCAGAGCTGCTTTATGCGACCCATGCAACACTGATACAGGCATAATTTATATTTCTTTATTTAGAGACTTCTGTTTGGAATAAATACATGTGTACAATGAATATACATACTATTTTAAGCTGTTGCGGCACGATTAAACTTGCAATTCACCGTCTGACAGCCCTAATTCTCTGACTTAGGGGAGACATTGGCTAGCTAAATCGAAAAGAAACTGAAAAGGCTAACGAGACTTAATGCATCACTTTTGTTCTCAACCTATCCAGCCTCCCTTCAGTGAAGCATCCTAATGTAGGCTAAAAACATGAGGATGCAAGAATTAGAAAGTTTTTGTGTAGCTGGATGACTGGTAGAGTTTGGCTGTGTGCCAACAATGATACTGTGTGGTGCTGTGAATGAGCAAGCCGTTTATCGAAAGTAATGAATGATATACTGAAAATGACTTTTTAAAGGGTAATTTATTATTGTAAGATATGATAGGCTATGGTTGCTCTTTATGCTTGAACATTACCTTGTACATTATGTGCCAGTGAAAATTTATCTGGAGTAGTGCATTTTTCATTGAATTAGCCAGCCTGTTGGCTAACAGCAAAAACTCTTAAGTTCCTCTCCTGACTGTTTGTGGACAGGAGTGAGGAGGTGGGCTCAGAGAAGACCATGGGAGTTAGACAGGAATCACGGGGGTACTTACACAAAAATGTTCTGAGGGCAGAATGAACAATGACTCAATGGTTCAGAGAAATAACCAATTAGATTGTAGAGGAGTTGGGTCCAAGCAATTAGAGGAATCCGGACCAAGACATCTGGTAGAACAGCTGATTGGTTATCTCTCAGAACTAATACTTTTTTGGCCTACCCATGTGCTCAGAGAAGAACAATGAGTACATGTTTACTCCACGCACAGCATGACCAAATCAGCAATGCTAACAGGCGGCAGTGACATCATCACCTCAGGCTCACACTGCTTGTGAGTATCATCGCTCTTCTGGGCCCCAGCATTCACATCTTTGACTTAGCCTGCAGCCCTCCTTAAATATCAATCACCGGCACGTCTAAATAGGACGCATTTTCTTAGCAGACCTATTAGCATCTGTGCTGATGGCCTCTCGGCAGCCTGGACCGTCTGAGTGCCCAGCGCCACTCCGGAATGATTAAGCATCCAGTTATTCAGTCACGTCAGCCGTTCTGAGTTAACTGACCTGTTAAATGTTTGGCTGCCCCAGCTTGCCAAGACAGGAAGTGACATGAACAATGATGTGTCTCCCTTGTATAGATCTAACCTCACTAGAGCCAAAGGCAGAGATAACTGTGGTAGCGCCCCACTTTTTATGCTACTCCAGGACCAAACAGCTAAGGCGAAGGCCAGAAGAGAGTGGCTGTGAAATTAGACGGTCTAGCCTTCAGATCCGGCACGTGCGGCAGCCAATCGCGTCGTATCCTGAGCAAAAAGCAATGTGATTGGCTAAAGGTCGCTACAGCAGTCGCAGTAGACAAGTCCAGTGTCAAGTGGGGAGTTTGGTTATTTTTTTAATTATTTTTTTAATTTTTAATATATTTTTGTTTTGAAGTATTTGATCTATTTTATAGTAATAATGTTGTATAATATTACATATTTATTTTGTTATCATCATATTTTTGTCATTTTTTTAATTATATATTTATTTTATTAAAGTTTATTAGTGTACTGGGCAATTTATTTCAACAAAAATATTTCTACACAATTGTCAAAAGTCGTACAGCACACGCGCTTTAAGTGTTTAACATTTGTACCTCTACATTTAAAAGTCTGCCACTATCGCCTTTCTTTAAAGAATCCCAATATTTATCGCGACTTCGCCCCGCAATGCATCTTGGGATATGGTGGGCTGCGAAGGATACACCCGACCCATCCTTAAATAAAAAGGAGGACGCATTTGTGGGCTGCCGTCAAATTCGGACAGGCTCGTCGCTGCACTGTGATATAATCGCTCTACAAATGCGTCCTTGGTAGGATGCGGCCCCCAAATTTGGACACAGCTACGGAATACAACTTCCATCAGTTTGACTTCAATATCAGCTCTAATCATTCGGCCACTAGCCTGTCCCCAAAGCATTCTGGGTAGTATGAATCTGATTAGAAATGCTCTGCTTGCCAATACAAAGTACTCAAAAGAGAGCGTAAAAACAATGTGATTAAATGTGTTTATCAAAGTGTTGTATACTGACCTACATAAAGTGTTGGGGAGCTGAATAATCTGGCTGAGTGGATTCAGAGGTCCGTCAGTGGGCATCAGAAACGACGTCAAGCGGGAGCCAAACGAAGACACTTCCTCCTAAAACAGGAAGTCGACTTCTACATGACACTGAGTGCAAGCCTCAAACGAACCCTTACGTGGCTTCCACTGCATTAATTATCTGTGCTCTGCACTTACAGTCGATTTCAGCCACTGGAGGAATGATTTCCATTTTCTATTTCGTGAAACGGCTCTTTTGTGCTTATTTTTGAACAGCCGCTTCCCCGGGGAGGGGTGTGCCAGCCCGCCCCCCCGCAGCCTAGCCTCTCACTTCGAAGCTTTCCCGCGTGTGACGCTCAGGATACAGGAGCCAGCTCAGCGGCAGCTGTGGGAATCAATTATGCATCTGGAAATCGAAAGATGCAAATTTAAGGAGACGGGTGGATTCCGCCCAACCTGTTAAATGTAAACAGAAGGGCGGCTGAGACTCGGGGGCGTTCCCATCGGTCTCCAGCTGGCGGCTTTTGTCTCTTGTTTCCTGGGCTCTGTTCATTGACAGCCCCCCCCCCATATGGATCCCAAGAGCGCATCAGAATCAGAAGTGCTATTTAATGCTAGGTCTCAGTGGCACATGTGACCTCGCCGTGACCTTCCCCTGCGCTCCACCCCTGCTGTGCTCTTGGAGTGTCGAGTTACGGACAAATCGACTCAGGTTTACATGTTCAAGTCTCATAGAAGAAACTGCTATCAAACTGCAACAGCTTCAGTACAATAACTGTGTGAGGCCACTTTGGGTGAAAACATTGGTTAAGTCACATTTTGCCTCCCCAGAGAGCTCCTCCTGGCCAGAGCTCGGAAAGTGGAAGGGGAGACAGTGCCGGTCGACCCATTAGGCACCATAGGCACCTAGAGCATCATCTTCTAAGCTGGTGGATTCGGTTTTATTGGGGTGATGCCTTCATGTAAAAGTAGGGTCAAACGGACCCTGGAGAAATTGAGCCTGATGGTGAAATTCTTTCTACCAACCCAGGGATCAATGACCACAGCATTCCAACCCAATGAGCTACTCTCTGAGAGTCCTGTTTATCCACCTCATACAGGCTCCTCCTGGTATACACATGACTGAACGCCGATCCGATAGGGTCAGGCCTGCAATAAGGTCACCGCATACGATGTCGTGGTGTTGCAATGGGTGGGTGGGGGGGGGTGGGCGCGCTCTTGGGGGCGTGACTGATTAGCCCCGACTCAGCACAACCTCAAGCGGGTGACCCTGGTGATGACATTCCCTCAGCTAATTAGCATTCAGCGGTAACGCTGCTCATTACATACGCCCCCATTTTCTGCAAGGTCTCACCGGCAGATGTTCCGATGCAGCGACCTTTACCTTGAAGGAGAGGTTTGCCAGCTTCTCGGAGAAAATATCAAAACAAGCCCAGGAAAACCGATCAGAGTTTTGGGAGAACTCAAGACAAGCTCACAGGACTCCAGGGGGCTCCATCGAGTCACCAACACATGCTCCAGGCCGGTCCCAGTTAGCTACCTGCTGTACTGACTGGTCCACCTCACCGGTTATGCCCAGGTGCCTGCTACCTGCACAGGCAGACTCACACAGCACCCGGGTTCTGCTGCCAGCCTGCTCGCGATTTGGGTACAAAGAGGAGGACGTAACTCAGCCTGACAGCCGCGTGCATCAGTTTTATTAAACGTCTCCTAAAGGAGACTAAACAAAGCGCCATGGTGTCAGCTTAGAGGCGACAGTGTGTGCTTGCGGAAGTGAATTTAATAACGGGAGACACCGTTTGGTCGCGTAATGTGCAAATTAAGAGACTTGCATGTCAGACTGAGAGCTGAGTCACCATGCAGCCTTCCAACCTGTCATATTCGTTATGGGCGTGGCCTTCCAGTCCACAGAAACGCGGCGATGCTTTGTGTTTGGTCCAGACGAACCGGCAGATATTAGCCCGCTTTAACAAGGCCTCATTCCTCTGAACCATCGGCCGGTTACCATGACGATCCCCGCTACCTCTGTGATAGCTTTGTGTCTGGAACAGCCACATAACCGAAATAAACTTACCTGAGGGTGCAGGGACTTAAAAATAGTTCATATTAGCGGTGGAATGCCGAGCCAGTCTGCACACCAACACGCCCCCTGCAGGCACTACCATGTAAAAGGACGCATGAGCTTGCCCTCGTACTCCTGCAGAGTGAAACCTCCACAAGCAGACGTCAACAGGGCAAGTGCCTGAACCAAATGATTCAAAATATCACTCCTGGAGGGTTCCTAAAGACGCAAATCGTGTTTTATTTGCCTGTTTAAAAATATCTGTAAGGTGTCAAGAAACACAAACCCAAGGTTGTCCAACCGATTTTGGATTTTCGGGATCCCTGAGGAAGCCAGTGCAGGATCTGGGACGACCTAACCTCCATGCAGTGGTGGGTAATTCAGGTCCAGGGAGTAACAAGATTAAAGTCCAGACCAAGATTTTGTTTCAACCAACCAGCTGAGTACTCTGTGACTGTGACCACTCAAGTAGTTGGCTGAATCAAAATCTTGGTCTGGACTTTTACTCTCTGGACCTGGATTAGCCACCCCTGCGTCCAGGCCACTTTATCCCTCGCTGCTACAGGAGGGCCGGGATCAGTGTCCCCACTGCACTTCCCCACAGGCTGAGTCATAGCATTGCAGGCATGTTTGCACCCTTCGGCTGGAGCGTCGTGGGTGGAACAAATCATAGTGAAAAGGTTAATATGGGAGTCTACGAATAAAGTGACAATTAGCATTCAAAGCACATCAGCTCTGTCTGGGAAGAGCACACCTGTCTTCCTGCTCTCCCAGAATGTCACGACTGAGCCGAGCGCCTCGCCAAAGCATGAGCAGCAACCTGATATGTGCTGGCCTGACTCCGAGTGCTCGGAGAGGCCTGATGGATAGGGCTCCTCTTTGTTCCCCTTCCTCTCATGAATCCCTGTGGACAGAGGGCCGCTCACACGCCAGCGCTGAGGCATACTATTGACATGCTATCGGGGACGGCGATCTGCGAGCATTGGATTGAGGCTGAGCTGAACATCAGAGGGGCATCGTTGGCTCGGCCCCATTAAATGTGCAGAGCTGCTTTCACGGTGCCTGGATGGCTGCCATTCCTCGCAGTCACGCCGAGCGTCTGGGAGCCGATGCTTAGGACCAGTCTCTGATCTTGTTACTGATACAGATGTCTCAGCACAGGAAGATTTTCCCGAGTTTGCCACAAAGCCAGTCTAATGTTCTGGGAGGAGCCTGTCAAAGTGTTATGCGTGCTGTGTTTGGGGTAGCAGCATCTTACGCTCACGGTTCAGTGGACGCCTCTGCGCTGGTCCCAGCCACCTGCAGACTCTGGGATACCACCGGGGCCTGCATGCTCTCTCTCATTCAGGACAAATTACCCCAAGGTCACTGAGGAGTGGCAGGTGGATCTCTCTTGTACACCCATGCCCAGTATGTCCCCATCCAGTGATAGCAGGTCTCTCCTGTATGTCTCTGCCCAGTGATAGCAGGTCTCTCCTGTATGTCTCTGCCCAGTGATAGCAG
>JAODKL010000027.1:12864141-12880421 GCA_026780765.1 Petrocephalus schoutedeni | reverse complement strand
TGGTTATTTGGGGGGGACAATCCTCGGATGGGGGGGGGGGGACATGTCCCCTCCGTCCCCCCCCGGGATTTACGCCCATGGACACCAGCACCAAAATAGTTGCAGAGGTTTATTAAATTTCGGTTTTATTCACGGTCAAAATGTAGGAGTATATTCGTGTAGGCCTATGTTGAGTCAACAAACTAATCAAAGTAAGCCTACAATTTTCCAAATTGCACAGGAATATAGACACAATAACAGTACTGGCTCGCGTTTTAAATGCTTTTTGTTATCTAACATTTCGAATGTCTCTAAGGTTGACTGCAATCAAACACGCGTGTTTCCTGACAGGCAGAGACAGATCTGCGGCACTAAATGGGAACAGTTAAATGTTAATTACGACGTGTGATGCCAGTTTTGGGGCACCGAATGTTGGGCACTAGAGCTCTCCGCAGACAGTCCGTAGATCGAGCGCCTATTTATCGTTATGAAATGCGCGGTGCTGCCCGCCCCCGACCGGCATGGCTTCGGTGGCCACCTTCCTTAGAATCGACAGTAATTAGATTTATTTAAGTAGATGATTAGTATGGATTCCTGCGTCGTACCCGGTCTTTGGCATAAGGTGCATAAGAGAGATACTGTAGGCATATTGATAAATGCATTTCAGCAGTCTGGTGGATTAGGCTGGAGAGCTGCTTAAGACGCGCTAACAACTTCATACTTTAATCCCGTATCAATGTAGACTCCCCGCATGTACACGGTGTAATAGCGATTTTACGTAATAATATATGGATCAATAAATATTCATCTTAACGTTCAAAGTAGCCCCGTTTAAGTAGCATCGATAAACTTTTTTTTTTCCATGTCAGGTAGGCTTTAAGCGCAAAATTGCAAAGCAACACGCAAACATAGAGGATTATCAATTAAACAAGCAGAACTATAAATGTAATTTATGACATTCATCTGATGCGAGGGGGGAGACCGTCGAAGAATCCAATTTTGTCATTTGAATAATGGTTTTATCTATCTGCAGAGGTGTGTTGCCGTGAAAAGAGCTTATCTTGAACCCTAAATGGATCCCACGCCAATTGTGTCCATAATGGGTGGTTCTCACGGCTCCCCGATTTGCGGTGCCGCCCCGTCATTGCCTGGCTGGGGTCGGGATAATGGTGTCCTGCCGCCCTGATCGCTTATCGGCGTCCCCAGCCCGGCCGATGGGCGGGACATACACGCGTTATCGGCGGATCGGGCCGCTTCCCAAGCCGGAGCATCGCGGCCCTTCTGCTGCCCAGAGAGCGGAGCCCTTTCTCCCGGGAAAACGCCGGCAAAGACATTCCCACCATCCGCACGCCGCACAGAAAGCCATCAATTAGCCGGCGCTCTTACCTTCGGGATGCTTAGGCCCGCTTGTCTCTTGTGCAATGGATTGCGCTATAAACTATAGGCTAAATTATGTGTAAGCAACAGCCTGTCATTGCCCCCAACGCGAATGAATTCCAAATTAAAGTAGGCTGTGTAAAACATTACATTACAAATTTCTATATTTATGAAAGAACTCCCTCGGGTTCCTACCCGCATACTCAGGTTGTTCGCAGCATAAGTCTGTATAAATATATTTTTTACGTATATTTAATAATATAAATCCGTAACAGACTGTTCACTGCAATTTGCACTTTGACAAGAAAAACTGACATATTTCTAGGCGAACTGGAACTCTAGGTGAAGTGTTTGAATGATAAAAAACAGCTTAAGATTCAGAGATATTGTGCTGAACATTATATAGCGCTGGCCTTTGCTGTGTCAGGTTAACATTATCATTTAGCATACAGTTTGCCTTTAGCCATCTCAACAAAGCAATGAATCGCCGTGCAGCGCCGACGGATCCCTTACATCCTGCAGGTCTATACAAATTGTTAAAAAAAAAACGGGTATATGAAAAGCGTGGGGAATAGACGGCACAGCAATCAAACCGAGAATCACATCTGCGAGTTGTTGCTTATTGACTTGCGCAGGGAAGGTTATTCACCGGAGACAGAGCTCGAATGAGACGATAATCGTATCGGAAGCGTCCGGCGGAGCCGCGCAGCCGGCGTCCTGCAGCGTTAATAGAAAAGCAGATAGGATGCATCCAGCGAGCAGATTATGGCATCGGGGCGCTTTGCGGTAATGTGTCATGCTGCATGCCGACGGGGCGCTATGCCCCGGGAATCCGCCGGTCGTAATTGCCGTTATGAGAGGCACGACGCGGTGGATGCGGGGCAGGGGTGCAGGGGCTAAGGGCGCTACTCGCATCCACGGAAACTTATTATATATAATATCCTCATACCTTCCCCTTTAAATGTCCCATTACATCGTTATAAGTTACGAACGATTTCCAACAGGCCCCATCTTATTACAATATTTCAACATTGTTACTATTAGTTTTATTAGTTTACTTTTGAGCTAGCAGCCTAAGTGAAAAATGAGATAATATTTTCGGATTGCTTTATCGAGTTACCGGTTATAGCTGAGCGCAAGAAATGGGTATTAATCATTTTTTTTAAATTATTATCATTAGTATTACTGCTATTATTTTAGTACATAAGCCTGTTTATCATAAATTGACATGTTTGTCGTAGCCATATCGAGACTTGTAATTACCCTAATAAACGGAATACGTGCATCACCCTATTATTTGTATTCTTGAATAACTTACATTTATCAGTTTTAAAAAGATGACACGAATAGCCGCCATAACCTGTAAGGATTTAAAAGACAGATTTGCTGCAGCGTACAGGGTGAAGTCCTTTTAACTTTAGGAGGCGTGTGACAGATTTATTTATTTATGTGGGTTTTAATTTTCGGAGGCACCAGTAAATTCAAACGCTTTGGGTCACATAGCAAGTAGCCCGCTATGGACAGATGGAAGCTATACAAAGTTCTGTCTGATTCGGAAAGCGTGTGCATGTGCGGGTTTGACACGGAGCGTCGGCATCCGCGTTAAGCGTCGCCCCTCCTCCCGGGACCGCGGTCCGAATCGCCGCTCCGGGTCCCGATTGGGCAGCGCGCTGACACACGCCGTGACTTCACGGCGCACAAAAGGCTGCCCCAAAGATAAAAACAAGCGGCGGACCGAGTGGCACACTCCGTCTCCCCGCGTCCCTGCCCGCACTCGCACGTTCGGGTCGCCAGACACCCATCGCCCCTGCCCGACACCCGGGGAGTCCCTCCGTAGAAGATGCCCAGGGGATTCTTAGTGAAACGCAGCAAGCGGACTTCACCGGCGTCCTACAGGATGCGGGGGGCGGACGGCGGAGCGCCCGGCGCGGAGCCGCCCCTCCACGGCGCCCCTGTCACCTGCCGCGGCGTCCGGAGTCCGCGGAGAGGGAGCGACACCTGTCCCGGCGTCCAAGCAGCGACGGGGCAGGTCCGGCCGAGCGAGAGCGCAGCGGAGGGCAAAGGTCCCCATTTCCTGCGCGATTATACCACGGCCGGCATCGGCGGCCACCAACTTGGATCCCCTGGTCGGGCCGACGCCTCGTACAGCCCGATGAAGCCGGTGGGCTCGGAGCAGGGGAAGTCCTTCTTCGAGAGGTGCCTGAGCTCCCCGGCGATGGCCGAGTCCTTCCCGACGTGCGCGCCGGTGCCCTCCATGGAGAGGCTGCTGCGCTCGCCGGCCGACCTGAAGTTCGGCACACCTGTGCACCTGTGCGCCCCGCTGGAGCACGCCGCCAAGCGGCCGGGCTGCGACCCCGACCGCAGAGCCAAGCCGGCGGCCAAGAAGCCGAAGGTGACGCGGAAGCTCAGCTTCGAAGACGAGGTGACCACCTCGCCGGTGCTCGGGCTGGAGATCAGGAAGGCGGCCCCCGAGGCGAAGGCGCCGCACCCGGCGAGGAGGAAGCCGCTGGGCGAGTTCATCTGCCAGCTCTGCAAGGAGGAGTACCCCGACCCCTTCTCGCTGGCGCAGCACAAGTGCTCCAGGATCGTCCGCGTCGAGTACCGCTGCCCGGACTGCGACAAAGTTTTCAGCTGCCCGGCGAACTTGGCCTCGCACCGCCGGTGGCACAAGCCCCGTCCGATGGCGCACGCAGAGCCGGCGGGGAAAAGGGAGCCGGAGAAAGCGGAGCCGCTGGACGGGAAGGAGAACGATCAGCACCGGCCTCCCCCGGACAGCTCCCGGCGCCCGAGCCCGCAGGACACGCCGCGCAAAAAGCCGCAGGGGGACGAGCCGCCGGAGCGGCTCTACAAGGAGACGCGCATGGACGCGCATCGCATCCCCAGGGACGCGCAGCTGTTCCCGGGCTGCTCCCGGGCGGCCGACAGCATCGCCGCCTCCTACCTGCTCTCCTGCCCCCCGGAGGAGGTGTACGAGTGTCGCTACTGCGAGAAGAAGTTCCGCAGGCAGGCGTACCTGAAGAAGCACCAGGCGGCGCACGAAACGCTGAGGCCGGCGTCCTACGGCCAGATCGAGAGCGGGCAGATCACCTTCCCGTGCCAGCTGTGCGGGGCGCACTTCCCGTCGGCGGAGATCCGGGACAAGCACCGGCTGTGGCACGCAGTGCGGGAGGAGCTGCTGGCGTGCCCGGCCAAAGCGGCGGCGGCCGCCGGCGCCTTCGCGGCTCCCGACGCCCTGCAATCCGAGCAGCAGATCTTCTCCTGCAAGCACTGCCCGTCCACGTTCTTCAGCTCGCCGGGCTTGACCAGACACATCAACAAAGCTCACCCGACGGAGAGCCGGCAGGTGATGCTGCTTCAGATGGCCGTCAGGCCGGGCTGCTAGCTCAGGAGGGCGGCACCAGGACCGTCCGCTGCCCGGAGCGAACCTCCAGACGAGCGCCGCTCCGAACTTGCGCCGGGAAGCGTCTGATCGCCCCCCGTGTCAAGTCAAGCACAGCATATGTTGCGTTGGTTTTTAAGTATCTGGATATTTCGGAACTTATTTTACTGTAGTTGAAAAACAAAGTAGAACGTTATGAACTAAATATGTATTTTTTAAATAGGCCAAAGTACTTATAAATCTGTGTATAGTACCGAAGTGGGACTAAAGCGCAAGACTTCTTGCATCCTAAAACAAATAAGTTAGTCTATCGATCGCAGTAGATTTTGTCCGTGTTGTTTTGCGGTGTCAATGCACAACTTGGGAGGCAGCGGGGGGGATGCCGGACACCGGGGCAGGGGGGGATGCCGGCCACCGGGGATGCTGGCCACCGGGGCGGGGGGGAGCGGAGCCGCGCCGCTTCCTTTGCCCCGGCTTCGGCACCGTTGTGCTATTTTGCACCATCCAAGGCAGCCGGCGACCTACCCAAAACTGTCCGAGAAGGTTCCTATGGAAATATGCGTATTTACCCCACTGTCATTATAAAAGGACACGATCTACATTTATTTTCCTACTGAAAACGATCACCTGTCGGTGTCTGCTTCGTGACGTGCCGATCCGCGGGTGTCAGCGCCGGTTCATATGTGCCGAACATGATGTGAGCTTATTGGACGTCTGTTTAATCTGTGTTAGCCAAAGGGTAATAAACAACAAAAAAAGTTTAATGAATGACGTTTGCCCTCTGTCCATCTCGTCGTGCGTTCCTAGATCTGATAACCCGAGTTTTGGATAAAAGCTCTTCAGCACTTTCCTGCATCTGATGTTTTTAATAACCATACATCATTATTTCACACGTTAGATAATTAGCAAAAATTCCTTGGCCTTAAATCAATCACTTCTATCTTCGAGGTCCTTGACTAAGTGTCACTGAAGCCTCGTCTCCCTTGGTGTCACATACATGGCGGGGTGGGGGTGCGGGGTGCAGGATCAGCCCTGTGGCCGCCGGTGCCATTGGCCTGGCCCGTCCCCCGCCTCACTCAGACAGCACACCACCAAATAGTCCATTTGAACAGTTTTATTGTCAAAGTAAATAGCAGGTTTGCTGCTCTTCCTGTACAGCGATTACAAAGATGGGGGGTCTAATGCTGGACAGCGATGGCTTTAACGGCGAGTGCTTCTGTAACAGACCCATGCAGTTTCTACGGCTTCATGCTGCAGTCCTAACATACACCGCATGATGGGACGGCACCTAAGTGAGGCGTGGGAAGACACAGGTGATGCTGTGATGCTCCAGTGATGCTGCTCTCGTGGCCTGCATGGCCGCTTGCAACTCAGAAGGTAAATCGTCTGGGATTGGCGGTCCGATCGAGGGAACGGGAATACCGTCGGGGTAGAGAGAGGCCAGTGGCAGGAGGTCAAACAGGCATCAGACGGGAGGCCGCCTGCCGCCGTCACAGAATAACGCTGAACATGATAGGTGTAAAAATACGGCAAAACAATCACATGCGCCACGGCATGAATCAGCCCTGCTGTCCACCACCACCACCACACGCAGCTCTTTGGGGG
This sequence comes from Petrocephalus schoutedeni, assembly GCA_026780765.1. Taxonomy (NCBI): domain Eukaryota; kingdom Metazoa; phylum Chordata; class Actinopteri; order Osteoglossiformes; family Mormyridae; genus Petrocephalus; species Petrocephalus schoutedeni. The sequence goes on along the minus strand of JAODKL010000027.1, from coordinate 12,874,081 downwards.
GGGTCCTCCAGATCCGCACACAGAGCCCAGAGCTTCTGGCATCCAGCGGCAGCCCCCCCCACCAGGCCTGCTCCTCTCCCTGGCGGGAGCTGAAGTGTCTGTGGTGCCAGGGCGTCGTCACTAAGCCAGCTCAGAGTAGGATTTCTAACATGCCGTTTGTCCTAAAGTGACTGGAGGTTAACTGGAGTTTTAAATGTTCCTGGCAGATTTAAATACAGTGAAATATATACAGATACCCAGCACGTACGCACATACCTCTCACTCAAATACCAACATATATATTTTTACATAACCGCTTGCAGTGAGAAGGGATACACATGGCATTATACACAGTGCGTTAAAAAAAAAACAGGGAAAAAAAAAAAAAAAAAAGTGGATGTCATTCCTGGCACGGCCACGTCATCAAACTGAAGCACATGGCAACACCGGCGGAAACCTTCCAGCTCGGAAACACTGGGATACTTCCATCCAGCCCTTTAATAAAGGTTTAAGGTTTACTCTTTTAGGTATAGACCACTGTACAGATATAAAAGTGTGTTCTGTGCGGAATACAGTAAATGTTTGAGGTGACCTGATACGGGCGGCCTTTGGGGATGCCCTCGCTACCTCGCCACGGTGACCACAGCTAAGATGAGACGTTAGCACGAGGGTAAGAGCATTAACCAGTGGGTGATTAATAACCAGGTCTAAGAAGACACTAGCTGCTAACCCATGCAGCAGGTACACAAATATACATCCTTTGTTTTGGTTTGTACATCACCTATGCACATCAATATGTATATATATATATAGGTATCTACCGTAAATACGCGTATATGACATCTGGCTGCGTGTCTGAGGGTGTGAGGGAGGCGGCGGCTTGCCGGGGCTCCGCCCCCTGTCTCTGGGGCACAGGCGGTGCTCAGGTTTTGTTGGCGGAGCCCGAGGAACGACGCAGCTTCATGGACATGCGGCTCTTGCTGGCGCGGGGCGACATCGGCGAGGCTAAATCCGCCCCGTCGCCCGGCACTGCTGGGCTCTCGGCCGGCTGACTCTCGGGACACGAGCCTGCAGGAGGGGGGGGGGGGAGCAGAGGCATCAGAGCCCCCCAGGAGCAACTCTCGACGGCACAGGACCGCCTCCTCTAGTGGCTGGCTCGCCCCGGTGGGGGGGGAGGGGGACCTGGGACACTCCTCGCGGTCACATGCCATCTGGCTGGGTCTCCTGCATGCGCCCAGCTGGCCGGGACTCGCGCAGATGCCGCCATGGGGCCCAGACAGACTCCGCCCAACCCCAGGCCACGCTTCTCACAACCTGACATTGGCCATTATAATTAAGCAGAAAAGGCCGTCTTCAGATAGGAGACGGGCTGCTTTTCCACTGCTGTGCCGAGCCAGAACCGGTCCGGGGCTGTTTTCCCACGTGAGATCAATGGTCCCGGGGACTGGCTCCCATTGAAGGTGCCCGTATTGATAAAAATGAAAATTTTTTCTGTGCGTATATCCGATTGGCTGGGTGTCACGGTCCAGCGGGCTCTGTGCTCCATCTCAGATGTCTCAGATACCCACCATGGGCACTAACGTGGAGACAAGACGCTCTGCCTTCGCAACTCGTACTGGGTACCCTCCCACCCAGCCAAGGCCCGCTCCAGCTCGGCACAAACCCGAAACCGAACGGCGAGGAGGCTTCCTCTCCGACGGGGGCCGCACCCCCCCACGGGCAGCGAGGAGCCAGCGTGTGTGAGCTCGCCTGAGCTGCGCTGGAGGAAGAAGCCGCGGGAGATGCGGGACTAATCAACACCGAGAGCTTGCAGCTTCGCTGTTTAGAGGCAGCCGGAAAACTCGGCCTGTGCCGGGTGGGGGGGGGAGGGGGAGCGAGCGAGGGCCCCGGATGGAGGAACAGAGACTCCACAAGGCTTGTGGAGAGCACTCAGCATCTCTCGGAGAGACGGCGGGGGAACGTGATGAGGTGGGAGGAGAGGGGAAGGAGGAACAGGAGGGAGGGAGAGAGAGAGAGAGAGGCGGGGGGGAGGCACAGAAAATGAACAAGTGGGGAGCGGAGTGGGAGGCGGCTCGTCGGGCAGGGAGCACATACCCAGCTGCCTCTTCCCGCGGTCTGCAGTGACAGCACCCCCACGACTGACACACAGACCTCATCACCTCTCACCACACAGGACACGGACGTCATGCAAGCCCCCCCAAAACCCCCTCCGCCCTGCACCGCCGTTAACCAGGGCCTAGGGATGCCCGAGCCCATGTGAGTCCCGCTTGTGTGACGTGTTTGAAGGCCAAGCCAAGCAAGGGCCAGTCTGGCATTCTCATACTGGGCCTGACAGGGAAATGGGGCTAACCTAGCATGTGGCTGACTAGTTTCTGCAGTGGACGCCATTCTCATTCCTGCAGGATCAGAACAACGGCACGCAGGGCGGCGCTGGAGCTGCTTCCACCCTCAGGCAGCAGAGCTACTCAGCCGCTGATCAGGCTATTAGTCTGGACAATTTGCACACATCTGACTGTTACTTAATCTAGGCAGCTCTCAGGGAAACATCTCCTTGCCGGCATCTTCTGCCGTTTGCTGCACTGCTGTGCATTTGATAAGAAAAGATCTTTGATTTGATCTGAGCTTTCGCACAGTAATATGTGCTGATAATAATTGACTATAGAGTCATGAAAACTAGAGTGTTGCAAGCTGCAGGGTGATTCGAGGTGTGTGGAGATACGAGCTCCGGGGTCAGGAAAGCCATAGGGTACTAATAGCTGTAAATGGCAAAAATGAAACTTGATTTCCGCACGAAATCTCTGAATCCCACTGAATCGCCATCAAAAATGTAGATTTCTTTTGCCCTTATTTTTCTTCTTACAATATTAATCAGAAGACGCAGTTCCAAAGAGGGCGCTTTAAGAGCGGCGATTACGAATAAAGAGATCTTAGACGATGGTACCAGTGTGGCCCAGCGGAAGGTCTCCAGTTCTGATGGGCCCGATAGCACCACACCTTGGCATGCAAAGAGACCCCGGGTACAAACAGCCCGGACCAAGACCTTCACGGCATGGTGTGGTAGCGGAGCGACTGCGCCGGCCCCTTCATCAGTCCCCGTCACACAATCTCCCTGAAACACCTAGCGTGTTTCACACCACAAGTCACGCACAGAGGTGTGGATACAAACAGCTGCAGCTCATGCCAGAGGACACTGTAGGACCAGAGGTGTTAATGAAGTGGCGAGAAGAGGAGAACGAACAGTGTTAGGGGTTACGGCAGCCGTGGTAGGCAGCGTCGCGGTCGACCTGCAAAGGAAGACACCGACTGCTCTGTTAGACGGCATGCGGGCCAGGGTTAGTGCCTCGCCCCCGCGCCCACCCCGGGTGACGGACGTTTGGTTTAGGGGACAGAACGGGAGGGGGGGGGGGTTTTACGACCTGACAGGTAGAAGTGAGATTAAAATGGCTTCCGGTCTTACCTTTCAGATACACGAGCGATAGTTAGCGATCTGAAAGAAAAACGAAAACCAAAAAAAAACCAGAGAACCGTCATCAGCTGATGCTGGACCCGGGCGGCATTCTGACACATCGCGGTGACACACCGTTAGAGCGTAACGCCTCTGGAGTCAGCGATGAAATGGAGTTCTCGCCAAAAAAAAAAAAAAAAAAAAAACACACTGGGAGTTTTCCCCTCATAGAAACATGACTAAAACCTTGAACGGCCTACTTCTCAAATATTAATAGACGGAGACTAAATATATTTCTAGAGCTTTGTAAGGAGATTTAAAAAGAAGAGTCACCGGGTGGAATCAGCTCTGATCACCCACCCGTTTGTAAATAGCGATATTCATCTGATAACGACACGATAAGCTGATCGTCATTACGAAAACGAGTCAAAACGCCCATTTGACTCGCATAAAAAAGGACATCGCTGGCTTCCGTTTACACTGACTGAGGAGCTTCGACCTTTAATTCTGGCGATGGGGGACAGTTTTCACTAAGGAAACACGATAAAAATACATCCATTACATTCATGTTTGGAAAACATGGAAATAGGCTTTTGAAAAAGTATTTTTTGTTTAAATCAACTGTAAAAATTCAGATTCATGCCATTCTTAATGGTCTCAGATTACTGGTGCTGAATAAAAGCATCTGTAGCACTTTGGGATAAATGTTTTTTAGATAAGTGAAATATATAACAATGTTAAGGCATGTTAGATTAGCTCAAGTGTGGCTGAGAGGCCTCAGACTGCAGAGGGTTAATGTGTTTCTTTTTTGGGAGAACTGGTCTATTATTTCAGGGTAACTACATCACTCTTGAAGAAATAAAGGTTATTTAATGGAAAAAAAAATCTCTATATATTTACACACATCTGTAACGGCAGACAGGCAAGACTGCGTTCTGAGGACCATGCCCGTTTCAGCAGCCTGTCCCTGAGAATTTGTCCCAAATGGGGGAAGCCCCCCAGTGATGGGGGGGGGGAGGGGGGACAGCCGCTTACAGCCCAGATTCACCGTGAAATTCGGAAGCGCCACAGCGAGGAAGCACTGTGGACAGTCCACATCCCCCCCCTCCCCCCCCCGGCCCACGGGAGCAGCCTCTGCGGCGGGACGTACCCGAGTCCGAGGGCAGCTGCTGGCACGGCGCCGGGCAGAACACCTGGGCGGCAAAATCCTCGAAGGTGGTGGGCTCCAGGTGGTGCTGTACAATGGTCTCCAGGTAGCGGGCCCGCTCCTCGTAGCTGGGGGGTGGCATGTCAAGGGAGAGGATGCGAGGATGCGAGGACGAGAGGACGCGAGGATGAGAGGACGCGAGGATGAGAGGATGAGAGGATGCACGGATCCGAGGACGAGAGGACGCGAGGATGTGAGGACACGTGGATGCGAGTCCCCGTTGCGGGGCCCGGGGCCGCCCGCGTCTGGCCCCGAGGCTGCATGCTCTCGCCCACGCCTTCCCCCTGCCGCAGCTGGCAGGAAGTGGCTCAGCACGGTCACGCTGCGAGACTGGAACCCAGAGCCGCCAATTACGGGCTGCAACTGGCTGGGGGGGGGGGGGGGCAGGCCCAGCAGGCTGAAGAAGCCATGCGACGGCGGCGGAAACCTGCAACAGCGGCGGAAACCTGCGACGCCCCCCCCCCTACCAGCCTGCGGCATCACTGTTATTAGAGTCTGTCTGTATCAGAAACCACACAATGTTAACATCTCCCTGCCCCTTACGCCCCCCCCCCCTGGCTGCACAGTGTTGCCACGGTGACCAGCACCCCCGCTCTGTTGACTGCTACCTACTTTGGGCTGTGAAAAGGTTTTTTTTTTTTTGTGAGGTGATAAGAAAAGCATTCCCCCTTCGCCCCCTTGTGCATGCAGCCAAATAGCCCCCACTCCGGACATAAGGTAATTGAATTTCTAAGAGTGTTTTTCGCTGTCCTCGTCCACGCCGAGTGCGTCCACGCAGAGGGCGCTGTGCAGAACGCTGCCCTTTGTATGCGGGCAGAATCTCATTTTCAATCTGGATAAAGAGCGCCCCACCCCCCCACCGGCAGCCCCCCGCCCCTCCCACTGGGTTGTCATTGTCACGGCTCCCGATTCTGAACAAACCAGCTTGTTAGCACGTCGGGAACGGAGGGGTCCGGGTGCGGCCCGGGGACGGGTCCCCGCGCTGTGTTAATTCGGCTCTCGGAACATGCTGCTACTGATAGCTTCCAAATTGATCACTCCTGCGCCCCCCCCCCCCCCCACGGCCCTTCGAGCGGATGAAGCCTGCCAGGAGAGTCAGGGCCTCTGCCAGGCCCAGGGAGGACAAGCTGCTGTCTAAACAAGCTGTTTCTTCAGTCCGTCACACCCAGGGGGTGCTGGGGGAGGGGGGGGGAGTGGATGGGGGTGACCCCAGCACAGTCACTCGGCGCCCCCCACAGGCCGGCAGCGCGCCGCGGAGGCCGATGCCGTGCGGTCGCTCAGCAAGGACGGCCGACTGGGGTGGGGGGGTGGTTAGCTAAATCGGGGGGCAATAAAACGCAGCCCGGGGCCCGGGGCCCCACCTCTCACAGGAGATCTGGTTAAACTATGGAGATACGTCAGGGAAACCTAATTCAGCCGCGCGGAGAGCAACATTTTTTTTTTTCAACCTAAGGGAACAGATAGGAGGGGAAACAAGGAAAAAAATTCATATAAATAATTAAATTTGAGTAGTTTTACAGACTGTAATTACAGACATCTATGTGTACCCAAGTGCGGCGTAATTGGGTTATTTTTCCATCTGATGGCTCTGCTGTCGGGGGTTTAAAAGTGATTTTATTACCAGTACAGGCTGCTGCCAGGGCTGGCCGGCCATTAGTGTCCTTGTAACGGCTGGGGGGGGGGGGCTCCGTGGAGGGGCCCCTGTCACATTTCCACCCATTAATCTCCACTTAAACGGCAGCGTGCCACAGCGCCCTGGGGCCCCAGGGCTGGTGTGCGGGTATGGGGGGTGCGGAGCGGGCCGATGCCGCGCCGGAGACGCCACGCCCGCCAGATCCCGCGCACACCTGACACGCACAGTGACTGCGCTCACGCCCGCCAGATCCCGCACACACCTGACGCACACAGTGACTGCGCTCATGCTCGGCAGATCCCGCACACACCTGACACACGCCGTGAATGCACTCACGGCTGCCCATCGACAGCCTTGTGTTTCCTGGCCCACGGCGAATCATGAACACCTCATCAGAGAGCACCTCCACCCCTGGGGAACACCGACAAGCGGCCAGCAGGACCAGGCTCTTTGGGGGAGAGTGCAGACGGAGGCGGGGCACCGACATGCCTTCGGTGCATTTGGGGTACCATCTAAGAGACCCGTGGACAGGGAGGCGTGCAGAGGGGACCAGAGGGCCGGCCCGTTAGCGCCGCGTCTGACCCGCGCTGGGGGCACGACCCCCCTAACAGCAGACTTTACACCCCAACGACTCGCCCTCCTCAATTCTTCTTTAACAACGGGAAGCAATTAGAGAAAAATAGCCCCCCTGCCGGCCCCCATTTGTGGAGCCACAATGGGCCTTTGTGGGGGCTGGAGGAGAGAAACGTCTGGGGGGGGGCTCTGTGGATTAGGGGAGTCTTGGTCCAGTGTCTGTTTCGAGAGGAGGAGTCTTTGCTGTATGTGCTTTGGGGGGAGTCTTGTATATTAGGTGGATGGGGGGCTTTTGGCTCTGTGTTCGCAAGTGTGGGGGGGGGTCCAGGCTTTCATCAGCTCTCTGGCCCCTGGACGGCAGCGTGGAGGGATGGGGCACGAACCCAAGCCATCCCTATCGCGCCTGGCCATATGCTGACCCCCCCGGCCCAGCGGCCATGCTGCAGCGCAGCCCCCCCACACACACGCCGCTGGAGAGGCAGGCCAATGGGAGCACGGCTTAGCCCCCCCACGCCAACGCTCCACAATCGGTGGCTAACAGATGGAGGCTCGCTGTGCCTTTGCACAGTTGCATTTTATTTAGCCTCCAAACAGCTTGCAAGGCTGACACCCCCCCCCCCCCCCGATGCCCCAAGCCAGGCCGATTAAACCCCAGAACGGGGGCTTGTGGGAAGGGGGGAGTCAAGCGGGACCCATGGCATCCCCACTGAGAGGGTCTCCACACAGAGCGGGCTGGCTAACGTCGAGACGAGACGCCGCCCCCCCGGATTCTGCAGCGTGCCCGTCTGACAGCATAAGCTGGGCCCGGGTCAGCGGCTGGGTACACTGAGCGGAACAGCGCCACCAGGTGTTGGGCGGCAAGCACCGCAGGAGAGACCGGCTACTGGAAAAGCCGCTGGAGTGTAAGCGGAGGTAATGACAACACCCAGCTCCAGGGGGCGCCATCTTTCACACCCGTTCCTAAACCCCACTTCCAGCCCACCTCACAGTTACATCCAGCCAAACCTCAGCACGTGAAATAGTGGTGTGGGACTACACGCCTCGCCTGACACAGGAGGTATGTGGCGCCTGGGGGGGGGGGGGGCAGGATGCCCTGCCCCCTCCCCAGGGGGCCGCGTGGTGAAAATCAGCCTTCCTGCCTTCCCTTCCAGGGGGTGCCAGTCTCCCGAATAAACTGCTTTTTCATGTCAAGCCAATCAGTTCTCAGCTAAACGTACCTCAATTATCAGCGATGAGGCAGAGGTGGGGGCGGGGGGGGCTGGAAAGACATCCGTCGATAATGACAGATGACTGTAATTCTGGCTGTCAGGACCATCGACCTGTGCAACTCACGCCGATCGATGGCGCTCTCCTGTATCGAGCTGGCTGCACACGCAGATGGGCGCCATCGCTCTGAGTGGCACAGCGAGCCGGGCCGGGCCAGGCGGACCAGGCTGGCGAGAACTGGGTCTCTCCATCCCCCATCCCCCACCCCCCACCCCCGCCACCATCTCGTCTCTGGCAGAGGAGTCGCTCACAAAAAGGAGAGCTTTTGAAGTGGGGAAAGCGGTGTGGTCCAGGGGGCGACCTGACGGCACAGATAGAGTGGCCGGCGGCCACACTGCGGGGGAACGACCCGGCCGCGGGTAGCGTGGGGCCTTCCCGCCGTCAGAGATAACGAGCGGCCGGTCACCTGACCTGTGGCTCACCGCCCCGTCACATGACAGGCGACCAGGTCCGGCCGCTCTGCCCGTTAACACGGACAACTCGTCAGCTGTCACAGAGCCCGAAAGCCAATCGCAGCACAGCGCGGCCTAGCTGCGAATGAGATGGCGAGCGTGCCGGGGAGAGGCACGAGGCGTCGATTAGCCATCGATTCCCCCAGCCTCCCCCCGGACCTGGATCGATGCGGCACACACCCGCTCCCCCGCTCCCTGTCGCCCCGTGTACACGTCTGACAGAACCCAGTGCTTCTTGCCATCGATCCGTCAGGCCCTTCCCGCGCAGGGAGGAGGGAGGCACCGCCGCACGCGGCAGTTTGACACCCCCAGCCTGGCTGGGTGCCGTCTTACAAGGACTCACTGCTGCCCCCCGTGGGTCGGCACCGGTATCTGAGCACAGGAACGAGGAAAGGATACAAGTTCTGGTAGAGGGGGATGAGGGACTTGAGGGCTCGGCTAGCGTTGATGGCGGTTGCCCGCACCACGGTCGGCAGGATCTTGTGGTCCACAATGGTGCCGTCAAACAGGGGGCCAAAGAAGGGGACCTGGTAATGAGGCAGACGGGAGAGGCTCGAACCCGGAGCACTGAGCCGCTTCACAAAACGCCTGCTTCGGTAGAAAGAAGCCACACAGATATTCCAGCGGGGAGGGGGGAGCCCCATGGGTGGGGGGTAGCAAGGCTAAGCTAATGTTACTAATATGTCATGTTTCAGGGCCCAAATTGGCAGTGAGAGAAGCCAGCACGCCCCCCATCCACTCAGGGTCCTACACTTCCGTGGACTTTGTTAAAGTGGCCTTGTGTTTCATCTTCCTCCACAGTGGAATTTAATTCCAAATATCCAGCTCATTGGATTACGGGACCTATAACAGAGGACCTGCCCGGGAGCCCGGGCACCTAGGCGCGGCCCTTCAGACAAAGGGGCCCCGTGGCCCCGCCCACCTCCGGCTTCTTGATGATCTGGATGTTGTACATGTGGTTCCTCATGGGGTAGATGATGATGAGGACGTCCCCAAACTCCGTGGGGATGATGCCCCTCCGGTAGTCCCGCGAGTGCTCCGACCAGACGATGTGCACCTCGTCGTTCCCCAGGTGTCTGAGCTGCAAGGGGGGGGGAACGTGTTGAGCCAATCACAGGGCAAGGACTCGGGGTCGGTCAGCAGGGCCGCGTAACGCGGTTTACGGCCCGTATCTGTGGATCTCGCCCTGGCCCGCGTCTCCTCTGACAGCTCATATCGAATTAGGTCCCGCGGTTTTGAGATATAACGCTGAGCAGGGCCACGCGGCAATCGAATCTGGCCGCATTAGGGCCGTGCGGGGCGAGAGTGTGCGAGTGGACCCCGGGGGCTGGGGACATGGCCTACGAGACGCACGGGGTGGGGGGGGGGGGGGGGGGGTGGGGGGG
>JAODKL010000027.1:12826728-12853051 GCA_026780765.1 Petrocephalus schoutedeni | reverse complement strand
CCGTGGGGGGGGGGGGGGGGGGGGGGGGGGGGGGGTTGTGAGATCACATGCAGCATCCAAGTAGGGCGGGGCTTGGAAAAAGCAGAGATTATGTCCCACAGAAGCTCAGGAAGCTGGAGGTCCTTGGCGGCAGGCAGGGGGGGGGGGGGGCCTCGTTTCTTTACAGTCGATCGGCATTCAGCGAAAAACCAAACAGAAAAAAAAAAAATGGGAAGGAAGAGCAGAGAGAGGCTGTCCGTCCTCAGTGCGAGGTGCGGGTCGGGGGTCCTCACCTGCTGCTTTCCTTCCAAAATAGCCCATAACATGTGAGTAGAGCTCTCTGAGCGGTGCTTCGGCCGAGGGCCTGCTCTGCCGCGGGGGGGACGTGTGGGCCTTGGGCTTGGAGAGAGCATGGACCACACACTTATACACCCCACCCAGCTGCCCATGGCTGCACCCCGCCTCCTGGCTCCGGGACCTGGACCTAGGCACCAGCCGCCTGCGTGAGCACGCCGCCTCCCGCTCCGCCAGAGGGTCCCCGCACGGAGGCCCCGCCCCCGGGAGGGCGTGGCCGGACCCGCCCCCGCTGAAGTGGCCCAGCCTGCGCAGCCGCGTCTTCCAAGGCGCCTCCTTGGCCTCCGGAGGGTTGTGGAACTGCACGGACTCGGTGGAGGGGCGGAAGCTCACGTGCGCCGCCCGGAGGCGCTTCCGGACCCCTCCGTGGCCCAGGCGGGGCCTGAGGGGCCTGGGGCCCAGTGGACGAGGCCCCTGGGGGAGCAGATCGGCCTCACAGTCGCCGGCTTCCTGCCTGAGCAAGGCCACACCCCCCCCGGCACACTGCTCCGGACAGGAAGGCGGCTCCGGGGGCTCGGGGCTGCCCTCATCTGTGTCGGCGCCGTCTGCGCCCCCCCCCAGCCCCGGCACGGCCCTGTCTGCATCGGGCTGCTCTGCCTGCTCACTGTCCCCCGCCCCACTCAGCTGCAGGTACTCTCTGAGTGAGGCCAGCAGGTCGTCTTCCTCCTCCTCTTCCTCCTCGTCCCCCCAGCTCTCCCCTGCCTCGCCCTGGGGGGGCAGACTAGGCACAGGCCTGGCCGGGGGCCCCCCCGAAGACCCCCCCATGTGGCACAGGTGGTCATAGATGCTATCGCCCACGTCTAGAGTGGCGTGTGAGGGGTCGTCGGGAACATGGAGGGCACCTTTGACCCGCTCGGTGATGAAGGGCTCCATGATGTCCGAGGTGCTGCTGCTGCGAGGGAGGGGCTGCTCCTCGCCGGGGGCGGAGAACACCTCCGAGGGGGGCGTGTCCTCACCCTGGGAGAAGTGGCGGGTGCGAGGACCACGCACGCTGATGGGAGGGTCCTCCAGATCTGCGAAAAAGACGGGATCACTTGGTGGGGGGGGGTCACCATTCTTATGGCTCTGACCACAGGTTTTTCTGCAGCACAAACCAAAATACACAGCAAACAAAATGGAGAGGAAAGTGGGCCGGGAACGTCCGACAGGAACCGGACCAGACAGCTCCACCACAGTCCGTGACCAGAACACAACGACGGGGATGTTATTCGGAAGTGGCCAGCGCGGGACGGCACGGAGTGAAAAGCAGGCACATGCGGGGAGAGACACCTCAGACACACCCCAAACGAAAGCAAAGGGAGAAAAAAAGACACAGAGACGGGGAAGGCATGCAGTGACACGTGGCTGCCAGCAGACGGCGCTCTACCTGACAGCTCGTCAGCTAGGGGAGTGAGGACAGAATCAGGCAGGAGAGGGTGAAGAGGGTGGATCAGAACCGGGGCGCTTTTAGCGCTGCGGATAAAGGCTGAAGACAGGAGGCTGTCGCCTGTGGAGCAGCTGCGCAGTGCTTCAGAGAGGGAGAGAGAGAGAGTGGGGAGAGGCGCGAGGCAGACGTGAGACCGTTAGTCAGAGAGAAGGGCCACAGAGGGTGGGCGGCACTGTGGGAGGGCTCTGCTCGGCCTCGGTCTGTGTCCGTCTCTGTCCTTAAAGGCGCGCTTCAGCAGGGACAAAACAACACACATTAGACTACATCACCGAGTGCTGAGCCTTGCCTCCGTCTGATAATGTTACTCATGTGCGAGTTTGCCGCCGTCCCCCAAACCCCGCCGGCTTCCTGGGCCCTCACTCGGCTGCTCACCCACGGTCTTCTGACGCACGATGCTGCGGGCTTTCTCGATGCCCGGGGAGCCGGCCGTGGTGGCGCTGCGCTGCCGCATCAGCACCTGGCCCGGCGGGTCGCGGCTCCAGCCCTTGGAGAAGGACCGATCCACCGACAGCTTCTGTCCCTCGTGAGCGCCTCCTAGTGGCGGCATTTGGCCAATGAGCCGGGGCGATTCGCCTCGAGGATACTCCCCGCCCCCCGGCGGGTCGCGCCCAGTACCTTTGCCTTTGTTCTTCTTTTGCTTCTGCTCGCTCAGCTTGTCCAGGGGCAGCTCGCCGAGGTCCAGGCTGTACAGGTTGCGTGCCAGCACCTTGGTCAGGGTCTCCATGGTGAGGGACCACTCTGTGACCAGCTCCTCCCAGCAGGTGAGGGAGGAGAGCACCTGCAGCAGCTCGTCCCAAAGCTCGCGGGAGATGTAGACGTTCAGGTTGCCCTTTATCCAGGCCACGATCAGCGTCTGCGGGGAGAGGGGAGCCACTCAGGAACACCGACCCGCCCCCCGCTGGAAAGGTCCCCCCCATGGCACCAGCAGACGCACAGGTGATACACAGAGGGCACAAGTGAATCACAGAGAACGCTGAAGTCTCCACCCGTCCTACAATAACTGGATGGCAGTCATGTGATGCAGAAACCCCAATACCTGAAAGATGGCCCCCGCCAGCCGGCCAGAAAGAGTAGCGTTCTTCTTCCCATGGGGCATGATGGACGGGGGCTTCTTCATCACGCATTCTGTCACCCTGAGGAGCACCAGCAGGACCTGCTCCCTGAGAGGGGACATTAAGGTCAGCCACACAATGCTGTGCGTGCCTCCTGAACAAGCAACACGTCTGACCAGGAATAGTGGTTTGTGCCAAAGGGTGTTTAGCCGCCGTTAGCACGGCGTCACGCTTACGGAAGGGCAGGTTTTATGGCTAGCACTGTGTTTGCAGGGCTGCTTCAGCTCTTAGCGGAGTATTAAGGACAAGCAGAGGTGGAAAGATCAGGTGCAGAAAGTAAAAATCCAGACCAAGACTTTGTTTCAAACCAACCAGTTGAGTATAAGGAGTCACAGAGTACTCAACTGGCTGAAACAACATCTTGGTCTGGATTTTTAGTTTCTGGACCTGAACTTTCCACCTCGGAAGACTAGGTGCTTCATTTCGGTGAGGTGAGGCCTGATTATCAGCTGTGTGTCTTTTGCACGTGTGGACGGCCAGTACCAGGTTTTCTGGTCCATGGTCTCATGCATAACCAGGCTGCGGTAGATATTGAGGACCCGCTTGCACATATCAACATGCTCTTCCAGGAGAACCTTCACGTCGTTGGCTGGCTCCAAGAGGAAGACGTTGGAAGAGTTGGTAATAAAGACCTGAAGGTGGACACAGAGCTCGGCTCAGTGGCTCGTTATCGGGAACTGCATCCAGCACGTGTCCTACAGCAGCTCAGGGAAGTAGCTACCTGCAAACTGGCCTGCATTCCTGCACACACACTCTCTTCGGCCTTATAGGAGGAGCCGTGCGCCCAGTTGGAGTCTCTGCCACTGTCGGAGCCTTTCGGGGCTTTGTCCTGCAAACAGACATTCACGTCATTAAGAAATCAGGAAAGGAGCAGAGCATCTTCTCTAAAGCACCAGAGATTGTGTTCAGGGCTAATCTCTCTGCTGGCAGGATAGTGTGCAAACTCTCAGCAGTGTGTAGGTGAGGTCACCCTTCCCGAAAGCCTGCTTTCAACCCAAGCACCTCACCTGCTCCCTCTCCAGGTCCGGTCCAGAATCGGCATGGTCCTCGTTAGAAACGGCTGAAGTAGGCGGGCAGGGCTCCTCTTCCGGTTCCCTCATGAAGACGGGCTTGTCCTCGTGGGAAATCCACTCCTGGTAGACACGCACCACCTTTCTCATGGCAGCCGCCTCGCACATGGGCAGCAGGAAGGCCTGGGGGGTGTGGCACAATGGAGCTCAGCCTCCTGCTCCCACTTACCGTAGCCATGCCGGGGGGGTATGTGCGGCGGCCTCTACCTGGCGGAACACCTCGGTGATGAAGTTCACGTTGGTCCTGGAGGAGCAGAAGACCCTGCGCAGCACCTCGATGTCAGTGAGGTGCTCCTCATCCACGCTGCAGAGGCTGGAGGAGCTGGGCTCTCGCTCCGTCAGGGTGCTGGTGTTGGAGTGAGACTGTTCTGGCTCCACAACCCCCTCTAGGCCGTCAGGGCCCCGGGTCACGCCCTCCTCCCGTGCAGCCAACCCCGCTGCCGCTTTCTGAGGAATATGGACACAACGGGTTCCTTCCACGGCACAGAAGCTACCTTCTGAAGACAAGGAGGATGACAGATGCGGTCCTGGGAACTGGGCCAGAGCGGCCATTCATGGGCAAACGCCCTACCTGGATGTTCTTTGGCACATTGTCCCCTTCCACCCCGGGGATGTGAGTCCCACTGCTGGGACGGGGCTCCAACCAGAAGGACACCAACCAGCGGATGAAGATGACCCTAGCATTCAGGAACATCTCCTTGACGCAATAGACAGCTTCGTTGGTCTCCTGGTCTCTCTTCACGATGAGGTAATGGGGCTTTGGTCTCATGTGTGGAACCTCTGGGAGGGGGACCGAGGGGTGTAAGCGGTCTCATGGTCTTTGTGCGTACAACTCTGTGTATGGACTCTCTCAAGAGAGCCCAGGAGAACTCATCCACCAAACATTATTCATTCCATTCGGGGAAAAAAAAAAAAAAAACATAACCCAACAATAATGGCCTTCCCAGCCAGATACACTAGCCGGAATACAGTTCCTACCTAGAATAGGGTTGTATAGGCTGGTCTCCTTGGCAAAGTTGGGAAAGATATGTGAGAGGTAATACTTCCTAAACATGCCGAACAAGAAGGCAAAGCCCTTCTCGTGGTTCTCCTTGCATCTCCACTCCAGACTCTTAGCCTGAAAAGACATGGCGGATGCCCATGTGAGCCCCTGTCAATGTCACAACCTCACCAAAAAAAAAAAAACATTGTTCCCACAGCAGGTGAAGCCATGACACTTGAGCCTAAGTCAGCTTGCGCGTACATCCACAAACCATTAGTCTGGTTAGTAAAAATCAAACGTGTACCTGGTTTACCATGTATTTCAAAAGTGCTTCTAGGAAATATCCAGTGAGGTCCTCTTGGCCTTTGTCTCCAGACTGGGGAGGCACCAGGGGGCTGATCTCTTCAGGGGTGACTTGGTCTGTGAGCAGGGGTAGGTAGTGATAATGGAGTACAGGACATCCATAAAAAGGCACAGGTTTCATATAAGGTTCCGAGTGTCTAGAGTCTAGACAATATCAAAACTCATCCTTTAAAGGAGCCCAAACCAGGACTGACTGACACTGGTCCTTAATGGCAGTAGTACTGTAGGTTTTGGACAAACACCAAATCATTCAAGAAATGATTAGCAGCTAGCAAAGAGTGCAGCTAACTGGATGATGCCACGGTAACTGCCAAGACCAGTTGCCGGGAACACCTACTGTCCTGGAGGCTAAGTGGGGGGTTGATCAGGCCGTCCAGCGTCCGCGGGCCGTGTTCCGATATGGGAGCTGGGAAGCCGGGAATCAGACAGGCGAACAGCCAGAGCTGCTCCTGCTGGCAATTGGTCTGCAATGCCTGCATCCATAGCAGGAAGAGACGCACGCCTTCCCGGCGAATCTGGTGTCAAGGGACGCGCGAGAATTAGCATGATGCTAATGACTTCACGCATTAGTGCCAGATTTAGCATTAAGCTAACGACTCAGTTTTACGGCATGAGAGTTTATCACTAGGCTACTGACAGTGTAATGGACTAAGGCATAGCATTAAGCTAATGCTTCACGTAATGGCACAAGATTTAGTGTTAGGCTAACGAGTGGGTATAACAGCTAAAGACTGCATGCAAGACAGAAAAAGTTAAAGTTAGCCTAACGATTAGATGTAAGGAAAGGGATTTGAATTAGTGGAATAACTAAACATAACGTAATGACAAAACAAATAGCGCAAGCAACTAAATGTGCTGTAAGCCTGCAGTTTAGCATCAGCTGGCTAATATATAGTAGGATGGAGTGCAGAGCCTGGTTGGGGGCGAGGTCTCACCTTCAAGGAGTTGCCACTGTGGAGCAGCTTCTTCAGGATCAGCCCTGTGAGCAAAGGGGAGAGCTGGTGACTCAGGGCGCTCTGCGGGAGGCCATCCTCTGCGGGAGGCCATCGCCTGGGCTGTCGGAGGGCTCGGTCAGGCCTGGCTACAGCTCGTAAGCAGACCCTTGGCATCCTCCTGCTCAATCTCGGTGCTCTTTGTACCCCGCTGCTACGCTACTCGCAGTGGGTAAAGGAGAGACCACCTTGGCAACAGAACCCCCCCCCTCCCGCCCAGACAGGGCACCGGGTGGGCCCGAAGGAAGCACGCAGCGTGGCCTGCCGCACCCCGCTGTGCGCCGGGCGTCCCCATGCGGAAGGCCGGAGACGTGGGCGTAGCACTTACCGATGCTGTGAAACTGCCATAGGCCCTGAATCCTCTCCGGGAGCAGCTGCAGTATTTTCTGTAACACGGGGGATAGACATTCTGCTTACATGGCGCTCCGATGCACCCGAGGGCTGAGCAGTATGACGCCGTCTCTCAGAAGGGTGGCTGTGCGGGGCCGGGCTCTCAATAAGGCGAGGGCCCTGCCGGCAGCCAGGCCAGGCGGCGTGGTTATGTGAGAAACACAGTCAAAGGCTAACTGAATAAGGAAGCCCCCCCCCCATGCTCTGGCGGCCCCAGATGACACTGAACAGGGACACTAAAGCAATCAGCTGTAACGGTGACTCCTCCAGCCACAACGGCGCCTCCTAGGCGGCAGCCCGAGGAAGTACGGGCTAGGGGCCCCGCCGGGAGCTGAAGCACGGGCGAGGGGCCCCGCCGGGAGCTGAAGCACGGGCGAGGGGCCCCGCCGGGAGCTGAAGCACGGGCGAGGGGCCCCGCTGGGAGCTGTCGGTGCTGGCGTCTGACAGCGGTGGTGTGCGGTGCCTGCTATCACCTCATATCAGGGGCATAGAGGAGCCTTCAGCCTCTATAAATATCACATGTCACAGAGAGGAGGAGGCAAACAGGGTGAAAGAGAGTGGGAGAGAGGGAGGGAAAAAAACAAGGAGAAGGGAAGGGGAGACGGAGAAGGAGAGGAGGAGGAAAACAGAGGAACGGAAGAAAGAAAGGGTGACAGAGGTGGAATGGAAGGAGTGCGAGCGGCTGCCTCCCGTGTCAGCAAGGCCCGTCTGACTGGCCACGAGCCAGGATGGGCCTGGTCAGGGGGGTTAGGGGGGAGGAGGGGGTCTCACCTCAAATATAAAGAGGATAGAGTCAAACTCCTCCCTTTGCGACTTGTGACCTGGAACAGAGGCAGGGAGGACACCGTAAACACAGCTGCTCCACACTCGCTTTAATGAGAAAGGCACCTGGAAACCTGTCCTCACGCTAGCCGGCTAATGGCGAGAAGCCTGGCCGGGCCCCTTTTACCCCGGGCCTGGCTATTTTGGTAACAAAGGCATTCAGGGTCCCAGCTGCGGGGATCAGATCGGCATTAGGTGCAATGCTGCTCTCCTCCTGGTCACCAGGGGAAATGCGCGCGCCCCATCATTAACCCCCCTGTGACATCACCAGCATCACACGGGCCTCATCCCATTTTAACTGCTCATTTTAAGTTCAGGCTAAATTACAGCACAGTGGACTAGCAGCCTTTCCGACACTGATTTTACACCCTTCTAACGGGCCGTGTGGTTTAATCAGTCACTGATCCGATATGCAAAGCTCCTCCCCTTCCTATTCCTTATGTTTGACTCTGAGCTTGACTCTGCCTTTGATTAGCCTGCGACTCGCGAGGACCCCTAGTGCTCACAGATCCTTGTTCCCATTCTCTCTGTAGTTTCCCCTTGCTCACCAATCATGCTTCTTCGCTTTTCGCTTCCCCCCCCAATTATTGTTTGCAAACTATTATCATCATCATCATCGTTCTCGTAGGAGCAGAACATAGAAAAAGGTCATGAATTAAAGAGGAAGCTGGACACCAGGCCCAGCCACCAGACCGCAAGACGTAATGCACGCTAAAGGGGATGTGGGCCGGGGTGGACGGAAGGGCAGAACCTGACCTTACCTTTCTGTTTCAGGCTGGCCTCAATCGTCACGAAGTTCTCAAAGAAAACGTAATAGATGTGGGAGTAGTTCTGCTCAAAGAAATGCTTCAGGTCGACCAATTCAGAATTCTCTGTGAGGGATACAGGAGAAGAGGAAAGGCTTTAATGGAGAAGGCCACGTTCAAACCGAGGCGAGTTACAGACGAGCGAATGGGCGCCTGTCATTCATTTGTTCGCGATCGCATGTAAACGATCTGCGCAGAGCCACTGAGACCGCAAGAGACCTGCCCCGCCCCTCCACCCCACCGAGACAAGACTCTGAGGAGACTCTCTGCTCACACTTCACCTGAGGTCTTCAAGCCAGCACTCCAAGAATGAAGCTGAAAGCCCCCAACCTCTGAGGCTGCATACAAGGCCCAAGTGAGGCACCAGCCACCAGGCAACAATGTAATGGCAGGCAAGCACAACTGGCCGGACATAGACAAACACCTGGGGCCCTGGGAGGCTTCGGCAATACCCTCTTGGAGAAATAAGGGCCTGCATAACATGCCTGTGGTCCAGAAGTCCTAAAACTGAAGCACTAACTAAAGCACACTAGACCCCCTTCACCATCCAACAGCCAATCAGGTCCACTCAAACTGCCCAGCTGATCTAGGTCACTGTTAGCGTGGCCCCCAGTGGGCCCACACCTGTCTGATAGATGCCAGTGCAGCAGTATTAATGTCTGATGTAAATCTCCAGACATGATGCTCCCAAATCTGCTGAGGCACGCCTGGGAAGAGGATCGGCGAGGATGGCCTGCTTTCCTTGCGTTTAGCAAGCGTAGCCTGTGAGCGTGTGCTGTGTGGGAAGAGGCCTTGGGGAGGGCTGCCGTGTTTGACGTATGCTGCAGCTTCCTGTCCTGCGATGGAACAAAGCAATCCGTGCTATCAGATGGAGCGGGACAGCCCGGCGAGGCCCGAGACTTCCTAAAGCTAATGTTTACACATTCCTCACGGGCGGCTTCCTGCCACCAGCCGTAGGTCCTCCTCCCGACCAAGAGCCCGTGACCACAGAGCACGCCGCACTGCTTCTGAAAAACAGCCATGCGACACGTTACGCTCGCGTGACACTCTGCGCCGCTCGCTCTGGCTCACTTTGATGGCCCGCGGTACGTACGTGCGGCCAACTCCCCACAGAGTCGGAGCTGCGGGAAACCGCGGACCTTTCAGGCCCAGGATGCGTCCGGGAGCCGCAGCCAACAGCAGCAGCCAATATTCAAAGGGAGAACTCCAGAAAGAAGCACCTAAAATCTGTTATCCATCTATCTTTCCAACAATGCATCCATCCATCCCCAGTAACCGGCCGGGAGCCCTTTTGGGATGCAGTGTGCAGCAGATTCTTCAGTTTGCTACAGCTATCAAATGCGCAAACAAGGGGCAATTTGCAGTTACCGAGACACCAGAACGGCACTCTGGGGGAAGAATGAATAAAGAAGCCAGAAGCACCCTGTGGAACCCAGGCAGGACACCAGGGGAACATGCAAACTGCACGCAAGCGACCCCAAGGCAGCTCCACTATGGAGCTCTCAGCAGATATTTAATCTTTGTGTTGGTTCGCGGAAGTGCAGGGGAGCCCGAGAGCCCCGTCCTACCCCCTAGTGACCCAAAACATCCGCCGCTGCGCGATCTGCACTGGAGGGCCCAATCCCCCGCGGGGCAGGCACGCCCCGCACTCTCACCACACAGCTTCCCTTCCCACATTCCTGCCAGGCGGAGGCGCAGTGAAGTCATCTCTGAGAAACACACTGATTCCCCGTCACTATTGCTAAGAATGGACTTTTACCCCCCCCCTCCATTAAATTTACCATCATTTCAGACTATTATCCTGGAAAATACAACAACTTGGTCTTTTCGGGACTCAAACCGAAACCCTTCCAGACCCCAGTGATGGTTCCTAAATCCCAGCCTGCCCACTGTCCAAACAAATTCTACATTTGCCCATTTTGCATCCAGGCCAGAGGTCTGTCACTCGCGTTGCTTTCGTCTGCCGACAGCTGCTTGATTAAACGGGAGAATGTTATTACAGTCGGTGTCTGTGCCCCGGCCGAGCCGAGTGCCGTGACAGACGCAGGAACCCGGTCACCTGACACAGAACGCAGCTTCGTCACACTGGCTGCCTTTTCACATCACCCCATACGCTATTCACCCCGCCTCGCTTCCTCAGCCAAACAAAGCCCCGAAGCAGGGCCAGCCCATCATCGCCCTCCTGGCACCACGTCTACGCTGCCTGACAGCATATAAGCCTATGGGACGTTCAGCCATATTACACCACACTTGTTACGGATGGCAGCTCCCAGTAATGTGAATGGTGGTGTGAGTCTTCCAGCTCTGCCAGAAGTGCGCACGGGTTTGGTCTGAAGCGATGACGGCAAACGTGTCACAGCATAGCCTCACGGCACAAACGTGTGTAAGCAGAAAGGGCCGCTGGCTCTGCGAGACGGGTTAGCAGGGCCATCAGCCCATAACTAGTGGCCCAGTAACATCTGCAAGCGACCCTTCTTTCCAGGTGGTTACTGTGATTAATCTACCCCAGTGCCTCCGCAGCTTTGCGGGTCTTAATCACTTGTGTCGGTGATGTTCAGCACAAGGAAGGCTTCACACTTGCACTCATTTAAGGACGTTTAACTCAAAGCACCCCTGCCAGAGAAAGCAGGCCGGGGACATTTAGATGCACACACACCATAACAACAGCTGCCAACCTGCCGGCCAGCTACTGCATCCCCCTGATCGCCCTCAAGCCCCCTGGACGGTGCAGTAACCTTATGTATTACTACTGGGCAATGGTGCAGCCCACAGCGCCCATGTCCTCATACCAGGCAGACGTGCCGCCGGCCTGACTCAGTCACCTCGCCTCGGCGTCTGACGGGGAAACCCGGCGTGTTTTAATGATGAGACTCGTGCGGATGAGCAATTAGCCCCGGGCTTTAATTGCGACGTAGGGATTGGAGGCACCTGCCTCGGCGGCTATAAGCCGGGGCATCCCGTCCTACTCACCGATCACTATCCGCAGATGCTTCAGGCGCGTCAGCACATCCTTCTTCGGGTCCAGCACCTTCTGCGTGGACTTCCTCACGTCGCCGTGGGTTTTTTTGGAGAACATACCGGCGGGGGAGGAGGGGGAGCGGGGGCTCGGAGGGCAGCGAGCCCCTGTCGGGTCGTCAAAACACGGTTTCCTGGGCGCACGGCGTCCGCTCCCCTGACCACGGAGCAGTGTGCACGCTTAGGGCCCCCTCTTCGTCACAATATGCACGGGGGTATCCGACTCGCACCGACGGGCGCCCATTTCTGCGCCGAGCAGAGCTGAAATGCGCGTCCCAGCGTAGCGCTCAACACCCCACTCCCCAAAACAGACCAGACCCGAACATGGCGGAATCTAAGCAGGAAGGGCCGCTTAATCAAGCCCGGAGCGATCCAACTTCGAACGAGGAGGGAGGGGCGGAAAGCGCGCACGCAGGTCGAATGCGCGGACGGCGTCAGGTTGTGGTAGTAATGGGTCAGGATGGGGGGTGTCCAAATTTAACCTGTGCAGTCGTTCGGTGTATGAAGTACGGTATTGTGCTTAAATACGACGAAACAAAGTTGAACAAGTCAAAAGCATTTGAATAGTGGCCGTGGAGTAAAGGAATTTATAATAAAATTAATATGGCAGACCAATTTATAACATTTTATGCTCAACTTTGTCCCACAACACATTTAGTCACTGTTGATATCATTGTTCTGTAATCGATTATATAGCCTATAAAAATGTATCTGCTTGAACTGGGAGCCGTAAAATTTGAAGTACTAGTGGATTTCGGGAAGTGTAGTCCAATCACCCCCTTTCTAATTGTAGAAGATACGTAGCGCATGGGTATAGAACTACAACATCCATGCGAACGGAAGACGCAAATCCGCGCCAGTCAGTTACCTTTGCGCGATCGGTGGTCGCTTTTTAGCTTTTACTCGAGCGCGACTTTGCTCGAAGCTGAAAACGCCAACTTAACCGCGCGTGTCTAAAGGAACATAGAAGGCTTTACCAGTTTATGCTCAGTCGTAAGCGGAGGCTGTTATCTCCTTGCGAATTGGACAGTTTTGCTTTCTTGTCGCGTTAGTTAGCCAAATAGGCTAGCTGCGGCAGGCGATTTGTTTTGACTTGTGCTCCAGTCTCTAGATAACTGGCTACGCGGTCCATTGCAACTAACCTCTATCGGATCAGTTATCTTTGGTCGTTAGATACTCCGCTGACGTACCTGCGTAGCCCTTAGACACAGTCTAACTGCCAGCGTTGTTGGCTCAAATACTTACTCTTTTGGCGTAACTACACCCTGCTCCATTAACTTGGTTAAGTGTCGTTTGCACCGGTTGCCTGTTGGCTGTTCTGTTGATCCAACCAGCTTGTCACTGATCGGGCCCCTTTGGCAGCGGGGCGATGCCGGTTCACTCCCGCGAAAAGAGAGACAGTAACCATGCGGAGATGGAGCTGGATTACCCGGAGCAGGACGGCAGCAGCTCCGACGAGGAGGAGACCGACAGCTCTACCGTGTCTGAGGACGGAGATAGCTCAGGTGTCTGCATGCCCCCACCTGGTTATGCGTGGGCTGCTAACAACTAGCCATACGCATTTTTATATACCAGGGTTTATTTTTCCTAGAGAACCTTCCGCTAAAGTTAACTAGCTTGTGTCTGGGGGTTGGTTTCCAAAATGGGAAGGTCCACACTGCACAAAATATAATGTACATACTATAGTGTCAATTTACAATTTTAAAACACCTTAACTGTTGTCCACTGTTTTTTCCCCACGTGTAGAGATGGACGAGGAGGACTATGAGAGGAGAAGAATGGAATGTTTGGATGAAATGACTAATTTAGAAAAACAATTCACTGATCTTAAGGACCAGTAAGATATTTTGTTTTTGCATCCTTAACCACACCAGTGCTTCTACTTTCAGAGTGTTTTATGAGTCGGTTCTACTCCGGTAGCTGTGACCTTTGGGGTTTGTTGTCCCCAGGCTGTATAAGGAGAGGATCACACAAGTGGATGCTAAGTTACAGGAGGTGATGGCAGGAAAGGCACCAGAGTACCTGGAGCCCCTGGCAAACCTGCAGGAGAACATGCTGATCAGAACCAAAGTGGCCGGTGAGGATGGGAACGTTCATGTCTGGGAATGCAGGCTGCTATCTATAAGCCAACTGATGGAGCATTAGAGCCTGGAAAGTTTAATTAGCATGGCTGATGTGGTAGTCAGCAATTCATAAAAGGGGATATTGATTAGGTGGTTTTGTGTGTGTGTGTGTGTGTGTGTGTCTTCCATATTCAGGCATCTACAAGGAGCTGTGTTTGGAGTCTGTGAAGAACAAGTATGAGTGTGAGATCCAGGCAGCCCTGCAGCACTGGGAGGTGAGGGGCCAGTCCTCCTTGGGAATGCCGCCCCTTTCCGTGCTGACGCATGTCACCCCTGGTGCCTTGTTGTCCGCAGAGTGAGAAGCTGCTCCTGTTTGACACAGTGCAGAGTGAGCTGGAGGAGAAGATCCGGAGGCTGGAGGAGGACCGGCACAGCATCGACGTCACCTCGGGTACGGGCCTCCTTGGAGAAGCCCTGTGAACCCGCAGTGCTTCTCCCCTCGGCTCGCGCCGCAGGCCATGTCCTCCCAGCACGTCTGTGGGCGGAGTCACCGGAGCCTCCTTTTGTTGCGCTGTCTTGCAGAGCTGTGGAACGATGAGCTGCAGTCCCGAAAGAGCAAGAAGAAGGACCCGTTCAGCCCGGAGAAGAAGAAGAAGCCCATGGTGGTGTCTGATATCCTTCTGTGGCGTCGCCAGCAGAACGAGCCGCTGGCTTTTCTCCCACCACAGGAGGGCGCAGTTCTGTCACAGTCGGGGGCGTTGGGATCTCTGTCAGCCAACACTGCGAACGGCTTGTCTTTAACCCTCTCACGCCCATATATCGTCTACATGCTGCAGGACCTGGACATACTCGAGGACTGGACCACGATTAGAAAGGTGTTTGACTTCAGATTTAAGTTGCGGAAATTAACGAGATGAATGTGTGCACTGTATTTATTTGTGTTTGTTTTGCAGGCTGTCGCCTCCCTCGGACCTCACAGAGTAAAAACGGATGGTAAAGTGACACGCTGTCTTATATTTAGTTTTTGCAGGGTTAATTATTGTACCTGCACAAGGGTTTGTGATTGACAAAGGGAAGTTATTTTAATGAGGAAACAGCCCAGGGCTCTGGTCTGAGGCTCAGATCAGCATTCGGTTGAATAGTACCTAAGTAGCTGAATAGGCAGTGTGCAGAATGAGCTAGGCTCTCCTGAGTCTCTACTGGCACATATCGGGAGCTGGCCTGTCTGATACTCAGTCTCTTTCCTGTCCCCGGGTGCCTGTCCACTCTCCCATGATGATGGTCCTTACCGTTCCAGCTGTCCCGATGGAATCCAGCGTACCCACTAAATCTCCATCCTTCTCCAAGCCCGAGCGACATCAGCACAGGGCCCGATCTGAAAATGGCCGCTTGCTATACGATGGCGAGTGGTACTGCCGCGGCCAGACTATATGCATCGACAGGAAGTACGAGTGCCCCACGAGGTAACTCGCCTCCAATCAGTTTCTCAGTCATGATGGGTGGTGAATGGGGCTGGCATGTGATTGGTCGGTGTCGAGGGGATGGGTGATTGGTATGTGTGACCTGTGCATGGGGTGAAGGTGGGTTTGATTAGCATGGCATGGGTTCATGACCTATTTGGTTTGGTATAGTCCATGTATCACGGATGGGTTCTTGGTCTGTCCTGATATGTGTTTCTGTCCCACAGCGCCACAATAACTACCATCAACCACGATGAGGTCTGGTTCAAACGCCTTGACGGCAGCAAATCCAAGCTGTACATCTCACAGCTCCAAAAGGGCAAATACACCATCAAACATGTGTGATTCCCACCCTGGTGCATTTCTCTCAGACCTCTGAAGAGTGCCGTTTTACAGATATTGCGTTTAATAGACTCTGGCATTTTAAAGCTGAGATGAGTCCCTACCAAGCGCTTGGCCTAATTCTGTCAAACACCCATGAGCTGTAGCTTTCATGTGTTTGCTGAGTGTTGATAGAGAATACTCTCCTTAATTAGAGCGAGAGATGAAAGGGATGGTTTAACTGGGGCATGGAGTGAGAAGGAATGAGGTTCGGGTGCCTTTGCTGGAATGTGTGTACTGCACATGGTCAGTAGGTTTGCCCTGACTTTCATTCTAAAGGGGAGAAGCTTGCCAGCCTACTGTGGTGTTTTTCACGTGTGTGCTGCCCTCGCCTGGTCATCTGCTTATTTCCTGTGAAATGTGACGGGGCAGGAGTTTGTGTTCATCAGCTCTGTCTGAGACTTCTCTTTCGCAGAACCCAGTGGTCAGACAGCCGTTTAACCTCACAATAAATTATAGAAAGTGGTAAAGTTGGCAGCCTGTCTAAAATGTGTATGTGTGTGGGGGGGGGCAGTGGTTCAACCCGCATGCCGAGGCGTATAATGTGTAGCAACTTGTGTATCAGAAGGATCTGCTTATCTGTTAGGGCAGCGTGAGACCAGACTGTGCCACTTCCACCCAAGCCAAAGAGGAAAATGTTCTGGGGACATTGTGAGGTGACGCGCTGGAATAGCAACAGATGAACTGCTGGATTTTTTTTCTTTTCCCATCGATGCAGAATCTCAGTACCTTTCTGTCTGGACCATTAGTGTCAGTCTTCTTGTGTATTGTGGTTTTTTTTTTCCGTCATCATAAATGAACATGGTTCTTAACTGTGTTGTGGGTATATAGCCTTTCTCTACAGCAGTATTAAACATGAATTGTGCTTGAGCAGTTCTATGAGAGGGGTGGTGTGTCCTGGTTGTTTATGAAATGAGGTGTGAATAAAGGTTTGTGGAATTTCATTCCCTGTAAAAGGATCCTGTGAAGGTGATGCTGTGATCTCTGGAGATTTTGGGCTCTGTACTGTTTACTTTTGTAATATACATATCCTGTCCTGTATGTTTGAATGCTTTCCTTTTTCTGTAAGCAAAGTGAGCATGTACACAAAAAAATATTGGTTTAAAAAATATAATCAGTGCTCTGATATCCATCAGTCTGCATCTGTGTTCCATACCTGCTGATCTACTACCGGGTCCCAGGAAACTCGAGGCACTGGAGGGGTGCCGGTCCATCATGGGGGGGTGTTCACCTACAGCAAGGCCTGAATGGTTGTAGTAGCGTGAACACAAAAACCAGATCATAGTGTGCATTTAAGTTTCGGCATTTTATGGGTTGTATTACATGTTTCATTTTGCACTGTGGATCTGGGGCTCACATTTTATTAATTCCAAGCGAAAGCAAGTAACATGTCTCCGTGTTTATTTTATACACTAGTTAGATGTGCTTTGTAATGGGGTGATAAAATGTTCTTAATGACAGCTGCTCACAGCCGCAGTTTATATTGATGCTGCATTGGACGCTGCCCTGTTGTAGGAACGTGGACGTGTATATCCACTTAATGGGTGCGGGAGCGCAATTTCGTGCGCGTTGGATGCGTTGAGAATGTGAGGTCCTCCGGTGGTGGTGGCGGTCCAACAGCAGCGCCCCTCCGCATGTCCATTGAAGTCGCCTGGGCTGCCCGCGGTGTCGCTGTTCGCCTCCCTCCTCCCCGGCGCTGCACCACTTTCCCTCGGCGTCTTCTGGCTCCCCAGCTTCGCTGCGGTCCGGAGAAACATGACGGCGAGGAAGTCCGGCTCCCGGCTGGAGACGGAGATCGAGCGCTGCCGGTCCGAAAGCCAGTGGGACAAGATCCCCGAGCTGGTGCGGCAGCTGTCGGCCAAGCTCATCTCGAACGGTACGGTAGCCCGTTAGCATGTTCGATGCTATTCCTACAGGCCCGGGCGACAGCCGCGGTGTTTCCTGAACGTGAGCCCGGGAGTTAAGCGGATATCTGCGGACCCGGAATTCTCGGCTCCGGTTCGCGGCTGGGGGTAGTTGTCACTATTAACAGGCATTAGAGAAACCCGTGGCTGGCGCTAATCTCCATTTCCCTGCCGGGCTGCAGTCTGACAGCATTTCAGGCCTTGATATTAGGCGTCCGCTGTGTCTTTATGTATATTAAAGGAATGGGCAAAGTGGAGCTTGTCAAACCGGCTAGTCGGCTAGCTGACAGGAAAGCCCTTCGTGTCACTCAAATTCACATTTTCCTCTTTATCTCTTATAATTTATCTTTAAACATACATATAGTTAATATACTAGCTGCTGGCATAGCTGTCTAGCGTTAGTGGTTAGTTAATGTTTAGCGTTTTCTATGTACAGCTTTGGTCTCACCTCCTGCAGTTCGGCCTGCAGTGTTACGGGCGGACAGTCATTTCGATGATGAACATTTTCCAACATGGTTTGCCACATATGCCGAAGGTTTTCGGGTCCCTGGCTTTACGTGCGATGGCAGCGGCTCTCCCAGGTGTTCCCTGGCGGAATGGCTGCCTGTAGCGCTCTGCTGAATCGGCGCCGTTTTCCCCACTAAAAGTCCCGCAGATGACCTGTCCCCGGTGTTTCACTCACCTGCTTAATTAAGACAAGCTCGCCCTGAGATAAGGTAGAAACAAGCTGTCTATAGCCGGATCGGGCTACACGTGGCCCGCACCGATACCCAGAGGTGCGGTTCTGGAGACTCGATCCGATCAGCCACATGAGCCGTGATCTTTTCACAGCCCCATACGATTGTTTCTGTTTTGCCAAATGTAGGCAGGGGGTCCTCATCCCATTAGGCAAGGCTCGTTATTTTTGCAAAGAGACAGAAGGTGTTACCCATCACTAACAGCTGTTTACTTAGAACAGGCTACATGGGAAAGAAACAGGTCGTGCTTTACCAGTGGCAGTGCTGTTGTTTTTGTTGTATAGTCCTGAGTAAATGTAAGACTTGCACAGCAGTTTGCTCTAGGATGCGTGCGCCGTATCCACGTAGATGGACTACATGGTGGTTTGATCAGAGAATCTGTAGTAGCCCTTCTATGTAAGACCTGAAGGTGTGATGTCCAGACCTGTCACAATACCCAAAACCTTGGGACGTCGTGTCCAAGTCTGTGGGAGTCATGAACTAGATCACTTTCAACACCACTGCCTGTTCCACCCCCCCCCCACCCCCCACAGATGACCTGGGAGAGCTGCTCCTGGGGGAGACCAAGCTTCAGCAGTACCTGAAGGAGAACCCCATAAAGCAGGGGACCAGTCCCCGGGGTGCCCGGCCCAAACTGGTCGAGGTCCGAAAACATCTGACGGCCGCCCTCGACCGGGGGAACCTCAAGGTAGGTCCAGAGGCATGTTCCTGTGTCCTGAACTGTCTTTGGCTTTCAACGGGAAGGTCCCAGGCTGAGAGGCACACCTGAAAGGCACCCTGCATTAGCCTTGGGTGGTGTTACTGTAATATGGCATTCTATGGCATTTTTAAATCTTTTGAAGACTGTGTTGCTGTTTGCTGACATTTATCAGTATATAGGGGATTGTACAAGGTGAGCGATTTCCCCCCCCTACTGGTCAGATGGAAATGCTGTTTGAACATACTCAGTTGAATTAAAATACATTCTAAAGTTACATTTGAGAACATGGCTTGTTCCTCATATCAGTGTGTAATAATTATTGAAAATGTACTCCCTGGTATAAAAGTGGCACAAAGCCTGGATGGTAGCTCAAACCTACCCTGAATCCAATTTGGCTCCAATCGTACTGTGCTCTCGGTGTGAAAGTCCTCTCCTCAGTCTAGTGAAGCTGGCTGAGACATGACGCTCCTGTGAGTCACTGTCTGTCTGTGGCTTGAAGAAGTGGGCGAGCCCTTTTCGTAGCTTATTGCATCACCTGCTAAGTTAAAGCAGTGCAGGAAGATGAATCTGGTTGGGAGTCCCTTTTAGTCTTGCCTGCTTTTGTTTATGGGGTTGTCATTGACTTACTGAATGCAGAGGTGAGCTGAAATGAAAGGCATGCTTACCAGCCTTTGGCCTTAACAGCCGGTTACCTAAATCCTGAAGGAATTCACACTCTGGCTGCAAGCCTCTGCTGTCGAGCTCCGCTGCTTTTAAACGTAGGGGGAGAAGGAAGGCTCCAGGACCCATGCAGCGTGGGGCTGTCTAGCCTTGCAAATTCCCATCTGTGTGGGTTACCGAACCTGCTTCCTCCGTCCGTTAGCTTAACGCGTTAGCATTAGCAAAGTCCGCGACAGGACGGAGCTGGCTTGGCCCCACCTTAGCGGCCGTCTGGAAGGAGAAGCTCCTTTCCTGGTGTGTTTGTGTAATCCACATGAGTAGGGTGTGTGTCCCACAGCCCGACCACCAGCAGGAAGCCCAACTGCTGATGGCCAAGCTGTGCTACGTGGAGGGAGATTACCGGGAAGCCGTCAGCCAGTACTCCCAGGTCGCCCTGGACGACATGCAGCTCGTGGGCGCCCCCGTCTACCGCCTCTCCATGATCGCAGAGGCTCACGCCACTAGAGGTGAGGTTCCGCCCGGGAGTGACCGTGTGCCGAGCTAAACGGGACAGAGCTCCAAACATGGAGCTAATGCCCCTATAAACAGAGACCTCCTTGTTCTGCTCCCTAAACTGGCGGTCAGGATTTTCCACAACCCTCTGAATGCTGAAACCACAGGCTGAGACTTCAGTATGATTTTTTAAAAGCTGCCTTGAAGTTCATTTAGCCATTTATTTATTTGTTTTACTCTTCATTCTGTAGTAACTGGCCAGTTGTCTGTGGTGACAGTAAGTTGCTGGCATGTCACAGTTTGGCCTGATGGGGGCAGCAGTGTCTCATGTCTCAAGTATCTTACTTGCCTTTGGTCCCAGCAGTGGGCCGTGTAGAGACGTCTTATCCTCACATCGCTTATCCAGCGGATTTTCTCTAATATGGCTGTTCTTATTACTAAATGAGTAACAACTGTAAACCAATGACTTTGGCCAAATGAGTATGACACAAGCAGCTTACCCTTCTAGGAAGTGGCCTGCTGGTTTTCGAGAGGTTTGTTTCCTCGAGTGGGAATGACCCTAGGACAGCTCTCCTTTCTTTCAATTTTAATGAGTCACTTGATCGTCAGGTTGTGGGGTCACGGGGCCATACGTGGCGCATCTATGTCCTTTTCCCCCATGTATTAGTGCTGGACTCACCTCGTGGTGGGTTCACCTGAGGTCAGGCCTAGCCCTGTCCAGGTACTATGATCTACAGTTCAGGTACTCACATGTTACACTATACAAACAAAAGTATTGGGACACCTGACCATTACACCGACAGGAACTTTTATGACATCCCATTCTAAATCTATAGGCATTAATATGGAATTAATATGGTTGCCCATTTGCTGTTACAACAGCTGCCACTCTTTTTAGAAGTCTTTCCACAAGTTTTTGAAGTGTGGTTTCCACACTAAACTCATCCAACCATGTCTTTATGGACCTTGCTTTGTATACTGGGGCACAGTCATGCTGGAACCACAACTGTGCCCCAAAGTTGGAAGTATAGAATTGTCCAAAGTGCCTTGGCATGCTGAAGCATTAAGGGTTCTCTTCATTGGAATTAAAGCGCCAAGCCCAACCCTTGAAAAACAACCCCATACCATTATCCCTCCTCCACCAAACTTTACAGTTGGTACAATGCAGTCAAGCAGGTGACGTCCTTCTGACATCTGCCAAACTCAGACTCCTACATCAGGTTGCCAAACAGAGAGGTGTGATTCGTCACTCCACGGAACACATTTCCGCTACTCCAGAGTCTAGTGGTGGCTTACTTTACACCACTCCATCCGATGCGTGGCATTGCACTTGGTGATGTAAGGCTTGCATACAGCTGCTTGGCCATGGAAACCCGTTCCATGATGCTCCTGGCCCACAGTTTTTGTGCTGGAGTTAATGCCAGAGGAATTTTGGAACTCTGCAGCTATTGAGTCAACAGAGCGTTGGCGACTTTTATGCAGAACGCTCCTCGGCGCTCGGCGACCCCGCTCTGTTATCTTACGCGGTCTGCCACTTCGTGGCTGAGTTCCTGTTGTTCCGAAACGTTTCCACTTTGCAATAATACCACTTACAGTTGACCATATCTAGCACAGAAGAGAGTTACTAATAATAATAAAACATTTTATTTATAGAGCGCTTTTCAAGATCTCAAAGACACTTACAGAGATTAAGGTAAACATAAGAAAACGACAGAACATATTATGGATAGGGATGGTTATACACTTGAGCAAGCAAAGAGGTTTTTAGTTCGATTTTGGAAACGGAGACCGAGATCGACTGATGAATAGCAGTAGGGAGTCCCAAAGTCGGGGAGCTAGACGGGAAAGTGCACGGTCACTGTAGCCCGGAAGGGGGGACACGGCAGGAGCCAGAAGAGGAAGAGCTAAGTTTAGAAAAATGTTGGGGCTTTAAAGTGGATACATTGCTTTGCAGGGAGCCAGTGCAGGCTCTGCAGTATGAGCGTGATGTGTTGGTTGGAGCGAGTGTGAGCCAGCGGGCAGGCGGCAGAGTTCTGGACTATCGGGAGCTTATTTTCCAGTAATACCAGCGGGTAGCGAGTTGCAGTAATCAGGATGGCTAGAGATAAAGGCATGAATGAGCAGCAGAGTTAGAAATACAGGGCCTAAGCCAGGCAATGCTGCTAATATGGAGGAAAGCAGCTTTTGCTATGGAACGCATGCGTGCGTCAGATGAGAGCGTCGGGTCAGAGGAAACGCCAGGGTTGTGAACAGGAGGAGAAACACGGAGTGACTTATTGCAGAGGTGGCATCCTATGACAATACCACGCTTGGATTCAGTAAGCTCTTCAGAATGACTCATTCTTTCACAAATGTTTGTAAACCTCAGTGCATGGGTCGGTGCCCTTGTGGCAATGGGTCCGAATGTATGTCCCAATACTTTTGTCAATATAGTATATCTGTGGCCTGAAAACACTCACAATCCTCTATGGCATAAGGCACTTGACAAAGGTCGAGTTTGGTTACGTGTCGTGACATAAACGGGAGTTTATTTATTCGGCAAAAGTCTCATTGATGGAGACTTTGGGCCTTTTTGGAATCCAGAGGACTGAACGCAGGCGAATCAGGAGGCTTCAGACATGCCGCGTGGTCTAACCTGAACGGCTCCATGGGGCCACTTTTCTGTGGCTAAAAATAGCCAGGCTGTCTCACAGTGTCACAGTCAGGCACAATACACAGCCTCCCCACTGTGAGGTTTGGTTACCCTCCAACAGATAGTCAGCTTTTCTGCTTTTCAGCCGAGGAATTTAAGAAGCTGGAGAGAGAGGGAGACAGTCAGCCTGCGTAGGATAAGGACCCCCAGCATAGTAACCCTAGTGCCAGGTTCATCCGGATCACCCATGGGTACAGATGGGTACCCATGTGCACTCTCCCAGCCCTCTGCCTGACTCACTTTTTCCCATTTTGTTGACACCCTGGGGCCGTTAATGTTCATACCTTCCCAGTAAGTGTTTGGTGTAGGGTCTGTGTGGATGATGTGGGCAAATCGGGGTACAGTGCCTTGCAAAAGTATTCACCCCCCTTGGCATTCCCTCTATTTTGTTCCCTTGCAGCCTGGAATTTACATCGATTTTCAATTTGATTTTTTGTGATGGACTGACAAAATTAAACCAAAAGTCAAAAGGGAAAAGAACTTGTTTTAAATAATTCTAAAAAATATAAAACTGAAGTGGTGCGTGCATATGTTTTCACCCCCTTTGCTTTGAAGCCCCACTCACTACCTTTAAAGCCATTTAATTTGTTAAATGAGATTCACCTGTGAGCAATCTAAGTGTCAAATAATGAGATGTGTGTGTGTGTGTGTGTGTGTATATATACACCTGTTCTGCTAGCCCCCAGAGTCAACACCAGTGCAACACCCCTAAGTAAAGGCTACCACCAAGCAAGTGATAGCATGAAGACCAAGGAACTCTCCACACAGGTCAGGGACAAAGTTGTAGAGAAGTACAGATCAGGCTTGGGTTATAAACAATATCCCAAACCCTGATCATCCCAAGGAGCACCATTAAATCCATTATTAGAAAATGGAGAGATTACGGCACTACAGCAAACCTGCCAAGAGAGGGTCGTCCACCAAAACTCACAGACCGGGAGAGGAGGGCATTAACAGAGCAGCAACCAAGAGACCAAAGATAACCCTGAAGGAGCTGGGCGGCTATACTGCAGAGATGGGAGAAATGTCCATAGGACCACTATAAGCCAGACACTGCACCGAGCTGGGCTTCATGGGAGAGGGGCCAAGAAAAAGCCATTGCTTACCAAAAACCATTTGAAATTTGCCAAAATGCGTATTTCCAAACATGTACAAGAAGGTGCTGTGGTCAGCTGAGACTAAAATAGAACTTTAGGACAACACTATGTCTGGCGCAAACCTAACACCTCTCAGCATGCTGAGAACAGCATCCCCACGGTGAAGCATGGTGGGGGCAGCATCATGCTGTGGGGACAGGGACTGGGAAACTGGTCAGAATTGAAGGAAAGATGGATGGCACATAATACAGAGAAAATTCCTGAGGGAAACCCGTTTGAGTCTTCCAGAGATTTGAGACTGGGATGGAGGTTCATCTTCCAGCAGGACAATGACCCTAAACACACTGCTAACACTCCAGTGGTTTAAAGGGAAACGGGTAAATGTCCTGGAATGGCCCAGTCAAAGCCCAGACCTCAATCCAATTGAGAATCTCTGGTATGATTTAAAGGTTGCTGTACACAAGGGCGCCCATCCAACTAGAAGGAGCTGGAGCAGTTTTGCCATGAAGAATGGGCAAAAATACCAGTGTCTGGATGTGCCAAGCTTGTGGAGGTGTACCGGAAGAGACTTGTCGCTGTAATTGCTGCAAAAGGGGGCTGTACAAAGTTCTGGCTCTGGGAGGGGGTGAATAGTTATGGGGGTGAATAGTTATGGGGGTGAGTAGTTATGGGGGTGAATAGTTATGGGGGTGAATAGTTATGGGGGTGAGTAGTTATGGGGGTGAGTAGTTATGGGGGTGAGTAGTTATGCATGCTCAGGTTTCACAATAAAAAAATAATTTGCATCTGCAAAGTGGTAATTGTGTTGTAGAAGTTAAAAGATGCAACCCCCCCCAAAATTCCCTTTAGTTTCCAGGTTGTAAGGGAACAAGATAGAGAGAATGCCAAGGGTAGTGAATACTTTTGCAAGGCACTGCATGGTGCTTTTTCCCTGGCATACAGGAACCGAGCCATAGTTGAGCTGTACTGCAAAGAGACACAAGTAACAGACCGGTTCCAGGTCGCTTCGCTTTTCCACTGCAGAGCGGTCTGCTTGCTAAAGGCGCTGCTGGGTATGGGGAGTGAAAGTGAAGTAAAACCAAAGAGGTGCTTATTTACTGTTCACATGGTGTACATCATGATTTACTATGTACAGTTATTATAATTTTTTTTACGGTGTAGTAATTTCTGCTAGCACTTCTGTGAGAACTGCCGTGTTATGCAAGCATCAAACGCTAGCGGAATTAGCATTCACTTGCGTAAATTTGCATTACAAATCCATTTTGTTCAACTGTTCTGCAGTAATTTTTAAGCACGGAGTTGGAAACAACGGAAAGTTACAATTATTTGGGAAGGCATCACCCTGTGCAGTACTAATAGTACTAATAGTAATACTGATATATACAATGTATAGAATATATACTTTCTCCTGTTAATTCAT
This sequence comes from Petrocephalus schoutedeni, assembly GCA_026780765.1. NCBI lineage: Eukaryota > Metazoa > Chordata > Actinopteri > Osteoglossiformes > Mormyridae > Petrocephalus > Petrocephalus schoutedeni. The sequence continues at coordinate 12,828,134 of JAODKL010000027.1, read as the reverse complement.
GCTCAGAGCACCAGCACCTCTGTGCATTTCGACCAATTAGATGGTGGTGATGCAACCAGCTCGGTTTGGTCACGCGTTTGGGCCTGCTAGTAAGCAAGGCCATGTCAGGGCGGGTACGGCTCAGGAACGACCCGGGTATGGCTCGCATACTTTGCAATGGAAAAGCCAGTTTGTGGTAAGGGTTGGGTATGGCTCGGTTCTTTGTGGCAGTGGAAAAGGGCCAATAGAGAGGGAATCCTCAACACAAAAAAAGACGAAGTTGCCACACGCTAGGGTCCAGTCATCTTTGCCCATGAGGTACCAAACTTTGGATACACTAAGCCTTTCACTGAACCTGAGCGTAATGTTTCCTAATGCTTTAATGACTTATTAATGCTTGGGCTTTCTGTAGGATTATTTGATCCCGGATCAGTTGTTAATGTCACTGGAGAGCATTTCTTACACACATCCCGTGGTTAGAAGCTTACTGTTGTACTTCTCTAAATGGGTTTCTTGAAGTATAAGAATCATCTTTATGAAAAAAGATGCACTGCACCCAGAACCAGTGTTTTCATGCCCCCATCTCTGACCAAACGTTGGTATCAGCCTAGGATGCTATTTCCTTTAACCTGTACCTTGCACAATGGAATCAGGAACAGATTTGTCATTTTCCTTTTTGTAATAAATTTCACAGGCAAGATGAAAACACACCACTTAACCCAACAGTTTTGTGGGTTTAAACGGTGCAGAGTAAAACACCTGTTGAATTAACAAGGCCCTGCATTGTATCTCTGTACAATTACATAGCGATTACCATGCTAATATAGCGTAAATAATCAGCACGGTAATTGTCAGCATCATTACCTCCCTCATGTTGGCAGCACCCTTTGCCCAGAAGTCCAGAGATTGCACATCTTTGAGCAGCCCCTGGAAAGTGATACTGCCACCTCTGGGTAGGAGGGACCACTGGTGGTCTTAGTGGTCACCAATCAAACTCATAAACACTTATTCAATGAATATGTGATCCATTAGCTTTAGCTCATGCACCAAAAGTTACTGAGGGCAAAAATTTTCCAGACTTTTGAAGCCTCCTCTGCACTGGAGTTAAATTAAATGTTATAAACTATAGAAACATAACCTCTGATAACTGTCATGATACCTAAAGACTGGGCCAACATGAAGTTGAGTGGTGTACTGTATCACGGAATTAGAGACTAGGCCTCAACAGAGACCAAATGTAGAGAATAAATCATCGCAGGTCCCATCGCAAAACATTTCAAGACAATCACTCAGTTATGTTTCCGGCTCCTGCTGGAAAGTTCTTCAGGTGGCATGGGACGCTTAAGCAGAATCCCTGCATTCCATCCTATCACCTATAGCACAACTGTACATACCACCTAGTAATTTGTCAATTTATTTTTTACAAA
>JAODKL010000027.1:12790318-12800941 GCA_026780765.1 Petrocephalus schoutedeni | reverse complement strand
CGTCGGCCCCGCCCCGGCTCTCCCGCTCCCCCCGACAACCCTGCCTCACGACGGCCCCGCCCCGCCTCTCCCGCTCCCCCTTGCTGCTCCCACGCCCGTCCTCCTCGTCCAGGCCGTCATCATATTCTGCATTATGGTATCCTCAGATGCGACCAGCTGACAGGGCAGATTGAGCTCACGGCCATGTGTCTGCTGATCCGCGGGACCTGGCCCATGCCTCCTGCAGCTTTCAAAACAAGCCCATTAATCACCTAGTTACCTAATACTACATTTTGTACATTTGCCTGCCTCAGTCTCAGCAACGCTGTACTCTCGCCAGGGTATTCCTGCTCCGCTTGGCATCCAGGTACACAATCCGGGCTCCATTCTTCCTCAAATCCTGTATTTCCGTGTAACTGTTATATTCCTCTGCATTTATTCGCACAGATTCTTTCTGAGACCCCCTCCTTTTAACCCCACCCAGCCACCCAGATATCCTATGCAGGAGTTCTTCTTACGCTCCTCCTTGCACAGTCGTACAGCAGATATTACATATCGTGTGTTAGCCACAGACACCGGCACTCATGCATTTATGCCCATCGCCAGCACACCCACCCAGCGGCCTGAGCCACGCTGTCGCCACAGTGGAGGTTACGTAAGCACTGTGCTCTCTGAAAGGCTCTTCCCTTAGCATGCACTGGCCAGGCTTACGCTCACTTAGTAAGTACGGTACAGTCTGGGGGGGGCCCTTGTGGTGACTCCCCAGGGGCATAGTGGGTGACAGACCGCTGTCTAACCCAGCATTGCACCTCCCCCTTCATGAATCTTTGCCGGGTGCTATGGGGCCACACCTCTGGGCTCAGGGGGGTCTATGGGGGGGTCTATGGGGGGTCTGGGAGCCCCGGCTGAGGACTCGCGCTTCCTCCTGTCCAGGTGGAGTTCTTCGAGCCATTTTGGGACAGCGGGGAGCCGCGTGTGGGCGAGAAGGGGGCTCGCGGCTGGAGGGCCTGGATGCACCAGCAGGAGAAGGGGGGCTGGCTCGTCCCCGGGGAGCCAGGTCAGTGGCCTCTGCTGCGAGCGGCTTGTTTTAATGACCGCTGTACAGCCGAGAGCCTGGTGATGAGGTACTCCGCTGACGTGTTCCAGACGACGACGACGATGACGAAGAAGACGAAGGTTCAGAAGTGAAGGACAAGACCTGGCCCAAGTGGCGCATCTGGCTGGATGTGGAGACTTCCCGCGAGGCCAGCTATTGGCTGCCTTGGAGGCCGGACAAAGCCAAGGGCCAATCGGAAGAGGACTGCGAAGACCCAGACAGACAGGTACAGCCGACCTCCGCAGCCTGGCAGCCGGCAGTGCCCCGGCTGCATCTGGCCTAACTCGCTGCCTCCTGGTGGCCCAGGTCCTGTTTGACGACGTGGGGCCCTCTCTGATTCGCCTCCGCGAGCCCGAGCTCCGCCTCCAGCTACTCCGCTCCTTCCTGCACTTCCTGGGAATGCCAGGCGATGGCTGCCCCCGGGGCCCCTCCTGGAACATCCTGCTGGACGACCTCACCCTGCTGCAGGAGGCCCCAGAGGCTGACAGGCCCCTGACCTCTGACCTCCTGGCCACCGGGGTCAGCCCCGTGGGTCATACCACCACTCTGGGCGCCGCTCGCAAGACGGTGGGCCTGTGCAAGCAGGGGGAGGAGTTCATACAGCTGGCCGTCCACCAGCTGTGGCCCCAGCTCACTGGCCCCGAGAAGTCCCAGCTGTCCCTGAGCTGGCTACAGTATGAGAAGCTGAAGGTGGGTTCAGGTCACCTTCTTGCCGCCGGTGACATCCTGGCCGATGAGTTAAACGCGGTGCTGCCTGGGTTCTCCTGTCCTGCCAGGTGCTGCGCTGCATCCGCTCCAAGAGCAAGAAGCAGGTGAGGTCCCAGGGCAGGCGGAGCAAGAAGCTGGCCAAGCGGGTCCTGAAGGAGGAGTGTAACCGCGGCGACCTGGCGCTGTGGCGGGAGTTTGGCCATCTGGAGTGGCTGCTGGGCAACCTGGAGGAGGCCCGCAAGGTTCTGGATACGGCGCTGGCGCTGGGCCTGGCGCGGGGCCTGCGGGAGCCCGCCCTGTGCGACCTGTGCCTGCTCTACGCCCGGCTGGAGGTGGAGCAGGGGGCGGGGCCCACGGCCGGGACGGCGTCCCCCGCCCTGCACCTGCTCTCCAGCCTGGCTGAGGGCGGGGCCTACTCCCGCTTCAGCGGCCAGGTGGCCCCCGTGTCGGTCCTGAAAGCCCGGCGGACCTACGAACAGGCCCTGGCCGCCGGGGGGGGCGTGGGGCTGGTGGGCTGCTTCGCCCTCTTTCAGTATCTCACCGTGGGCGTGGAGGCTGCGGACCAGGTGTACCGGGAGGCCATGGAGAGGCTGGAGGCTGCTGAGGAGCCCCGCCCACAAGAGGCCGGCCTGGGCCAGGCGGCCTCTGACCTGGAGGCTCTCTCCATGTCACGCGCCTCCCTGCTGCGTCACGCCGTAGGCTCCAGCACCTGTCCCCTCGGCCGCCTACGCGACGCCCTCACCGCCTCCATCTCCCGTTTCCCTGGCAACCAGTATCTGTGGCAGCTGTACCTGCTGGCAGAGAGCCGGTACCACAGCGCGGGCCGCTGCCGCCGCTTCACCCGCGGCGTCACGCAGCGCTCGCCGGGCGTCCTGCCCTGGCTGTTTGCCATCCGTGCCGAGCAGAGCCGGAAGAGGCTGGTGGAGAGCGTGCAGAGGTGAGTGCCGTCACTCCCGGGACCGGGGACGAGGACCAGGGTCGTGTAAAAGCCATTGTCCCCCGACAGGAGCGACCTCTATGGGGACATCCAGGCCACGCTTCCGGAAAGCGGCCTCAGGCACCGGATCCAGGCGCTGCTCGAGAGCGCGGTGGCCAGCGAACATGGCGCATGCTGCCCCCTGCTGTGGAAGATGTACCTGCACTACCTGGTACTGTCCCTTTAAGGGCTCCAACCCCATCTCGCATGGGAATCTCCTTCTTCCCATGTCTGCCTGTAGCCTGCTGTGCTGGTCCCCATGGCTACCGAGGGTGTGCGTTCGTGGGACGCCGGCGGGTGACTGAGTGCTGTGGTTCTTTGCAGGTTTCCGAGAGGGACGTGGAGAAAGGCAGGGGCATCTTTTATAAAGCGCTGCAGAACGTCCCGTGGGTTAAGGTGGGCCGGCCGCAGCCCGAGCTTCTGAGCCGGTGGGGTTTGCGGCCTGTCAGGGTCTGACTGTGCTCGTCTCTCCCCAGAGCCTGTACATGGATGCCGTGTTCCTGTTTCCGGACCACGTGCAGGAGTTTCTGGACCTCTTGCAGGAGAAGGAGTTAAGGCTGCGGGTTCCCATGGAGGAGGTGGAGATCCTGCTGGAGGACTGAACCCGACACACACGCACACACACGCACGCACACGCACACACACACACACGCACGCACGCACGCACACACACACACACACACGCCCCGCATCCAGACTCTCCAACCTACCTATACGAAGTGCCTCCGAGGTACATGGACTAATGGACCAGCAGAAAGTGTGTGTTTCTTTTTAAATGGCACGTCGGGTGTGTTTGCGTTTGCATATGGATATGAGCTGATGGGACGCACAGTTTGTACCGACTCCGAATAAATAAAGTCAACCCCCCCCCTCCGTGCTGCGAGTGACTCTCTGCCTGCCGCTGCGGGGCCGCCCCGCCCCCGAGGGGCTCCGGGCCCCCCGTGTGAATAACGAGACGGGGGTAATGGTGCGAGGCGGCCCTCCTCTCCACCCCGGGCTCGCCGGCTGTCCGCAGCAGTGTGGCCAGCATGAGGCTGAGGACGCTCTGCATCGTCTCGGCGCTGATCCTGAGGAGCGCGGTGTCGGTGTCGGCCGTGCCGGGTGAGTGTGGGCCGTGGGGACGGGGGGGCGGCGCGTGTGCGTCTCGCGGGGGACTCTGTCGGTGATGTGCGCTCGCTCGCTCGCTCTCTCTCCCGCTCGCCCTTCCCGCTCCCCCAGACGACGAGTGCAACGACGAGTTCCCGGCCCGGGAGAACTGCGAGTTCGACGAGGTGTGCGAGGACGCCTTCTGCCGCCACAACGAGTACGTCACGTGTCACATGAACCGCTGCGGGACCTGCGAGGCCGTCTTCCGCGGCTACGACAACCTGACCGTCAGCTGCAATCAGCGTAGGTGTCTGGGCCGGGCCCGAGTGGGCCGCCGAGCCTCTGCCCGTCGCACCGGACGCGCCAATCACAGGGCCTCTACCCCCCCCAGTGACCCCAAAGTGCCGTCTAATGCACCTGGAGATGCTGAACAAGCGCCGTACCGGCACCATCCTCCCCGGCGGCCGGCTGGACATCGAGTACGACCCCGAGTGCGACGAGCACGGCATGTTTAAGCCCAAACAGTGTGACGACGACTCCAACCTGTGCTGGTGTGTGGACAGTGCTGGCGTGCGGGTCACAGACAAGACGGGGGACGACCCCAAGTGTGACCGGCTGGTGCGAGTGCAGTGAGTGCCACCGACCGTATTATCAGAGGTGGGTAATCCAGGTCCAAAGCATAAAAATCCAGACCAGGATTTTATTCCAACCAACCAGTTACGTATTGAGTGTTAAAGAATACTCAACTAGTTGGTTGAAACAAAATCCTGGTGTGGATTTTTTATTCTTTGGACCTGGATTACCCACCGCCGCGCATTATGCACACGTTTGCACTAAATGTAAGTGTTTCTGTGCTCTACATGCCTCAAGAATTTCCCCCTGGATCAATAAAGTTAATCTTGTCTAATCTAGCAACTATGGAAATATCATTTTAAAATTGCGAGACATTGAAACTGAAAATGGCTGGAATGGTTAATGCTGAAACCTTTCCCATGTCATAAGTGTAATTATAAGCAAACACAGCGTTTTTTTTTTTCCTTTTAATGGATGCTTGTTTTGCTCCTGGGCTCAGTGCTCCTGGGAGTTGTGGGACTGTAAAAATAGTCAGTGACAGAGGCTGGAACATAAAGACAGGCAGTGTACCTGAAGAGCTGTCTCACGCCGGAACAATCCGCCCCCGCTTTGTTTTTTGCAGCCTCATTGAGATTCTATTCACGTTCAAAGTTGAGTTCACCCCACTGGCCAGGACCAAAGATGCAATACGACGGTAAATCACACACACACACATACACGCACGCACGCACACACACGCACTGACTGGGGTCGGCTCGCTTTCCATTTGTGGGCTTCGTACCTTGAATAAAGGCCTTTAACGTCATCGCCGTGACATGCTTCTTTGTTTCAGGCAGCTGGTGTTTAAGCTGGTGAAGGAGTACACGCTGGACACCACACAGATACTGGAGATAAACGTGAGAGCGGCCCCTGTCCTCGTGCGAGCTTTCCGTTGACATGCCCCCTCCCACAAGCGGCTGTTTCTACCTCCCGCAGATCGAGGAGCGATCCCACGTCGTGTCCATCCGGCTCACGGAGAACGGAACCAAGGACCCGGTGGATGTGGCCACCGTGGCCCACTACATCGAACGCGATGTGAGAGACCGGGAGTGACCGGGGAGTGAGACGTCACGCTGCATAAACGTGCGGCACAGGTGCCCGATGCCTGTGTGCAGTAATCATGCGCTTAACCATGCAGCTCAAGAACAGCAAATTTGGCCTGGAGGTGGATGGGCGGAGCCTGGAGGTGGAGCGGGACTCCATTAAGGTTCTGTTTTTCGACAACGAGCCGCCTCGCATGAACATGAAGACCATCTCGCCTGGCTTTGCGGCCATCATCATTGTCATCGCCTTGGCCATCCTCACCGGCATCGCCGTCTTTGTGGGTCTTCCCCCGTCTTAGCTTACCCCTCAGCCCTAGGGCCTCCCTCACCGACGTCTTCGCTAACCAAGGACCCTGCTCACTCACTTCTCCACCTTTCTGTTTGGTAGGTGGTGGTGCGGAGAAGAGCCGAGCAGGACAAGAAGAGATTCCAGTTTGAAGTCATTGAGGTACAGTGCAGAGCAGGGCACACAGCAGACAGAAACTGATTATACCCACATTGGCAGTCCTTTTATAGAGGGTTTTATGTAAGGGTTTATAAATTCCGTCCTTTTATATAGGGTTTTATGTGTTTTTTAAGTCATCTGATCCCTAAAATGCCAGGTGAGGTAAATTAATGTCTTTATTTTCCTTGATTAATATTAACAGATAAGATAGAAAACTGTCCGCCTGCTGGCAGAAACTGGAATCAGTCTGCTAATCCATTCCCCTTTGTGTTGCTAGGGTCAGGGGCAAGATGATTATCACATGGCACAGAGAGAGACCATGGCCTACTTTGTCATGTGATGTTGTTCCACCATGCTGCTGTGAAGTCACTGACATATTTTCAGTGGGATTGTAAGTGCCTTGTTGACATGGAAATGTGGTGCAGCTTATTTAATTGCCGTGCTAGTAATATTTTATTTGAGAATATAAAGTAACTGCGATTGTTTTAGACACCATTTAGCTGTACCATGCATATTCAGATGGTGTGCTGACAAAATGCCCTGTAGGTGCACCCATTTGCCAGTAGATGACACTGTTGCACAATCATTTTGTAAAGTTGAAAATTTTGACTTTTAAAAAGATGTATAAAACTTAAATCATAGCTATAGTTATATTTAGCACTGTTATGCCCATAAATTGATATGTCAATAGCATTTCAAAACAAAACCAGATTGTGTAAAAATGTTAATTCTGTAGCTGTCCAACAAAAAACAAATATATGTTTCACAAGAGATTGCCTGTCTTTCATAACTTAAACAAAAGCAGTATTACTGTCAAGACGTTAGAAGATAATTTTGAAATTAAATATTTATTTGTAAATTCACAGAGGAACCAGAAACAAATGCCACGTGAAATTGAGTAAAAAGCATCTTGGGAGTAGCACAGGCTCAGTACCCTTGGCTTGCCACAGGAGGCAGAGATCAGAGATAGAGCCCCTCAGGAGTGCCCTCTTGCTTCTTGTACAGAACGTTCTCCTTGGAGTTCTTGAAATCCTCGTTTGTGACTTTCATCCGACGTTCTCGGAGGGCCATCAGTCCGGCTTCCGTACAGATTGCCTGCAACAAAAAAAACGGGCGGTACAGTGACAGACATCAGAGGTGCGGCCCGATGACACACATTACACTGCCTGCCTTCACGGTGACAAAGAAGAGCATGCCGGCAACAGACTAGACCTTTTACATGTTTGGTAAATTCAGTTCTATGATGATGGTTAATGGTCCAAAACAAAACGGCTTCATCAAACAAGCCTGTTTGCCAAGTCAAAGTACCTTGATGTCTGCCCCTGAAAGGTCATCCTTAGCTAGGATGAGGTCATCCAAGGTCACATCCTCAGCCAGAGTCATCCTGCTGGTGTGGATCTGAAAAATTCTCCGCTTTGTCTTTTCATCCGGCAGTGGGAACTCAATCTTCCGATCTATCCTTCCTGGAGGGGTTAGAGTCAGCTCTGAATGCTTGTCGGTATGAGCGAGATGGGGACTGGTGGGTAGAGATCTCCTCAAAAGCTGAGGAGGAACACTGCAGAATTGTCAACACCACATATCCACCTTATTCCACGTACACAAAGGCCCCAGAATCCCCGATGAAGTGGCCCACCTGGTCGGATCAGAGCGGGGTCGAGGGTCTCTATGCGGTTGGTGGCCATGACGACCTTAACGTCCCCCCGCGAGTCAAACCCATCAAGCTGGTTCAGTAGCTCTAGCATTGTTCTCTGGATCTCCCGCTCACCACCGGAGTTGGAGTCGTACCTGTGGGAGATGCCATGATCAGCACAGGCCATGGACACCTAGCCCCAGCCTCCAGGCAGAGAGACTGAATGACCATTAGTGAGGAACCTCTGCGCAGTGTGTGTCACCTTTTGGTGCCAATGGCATCGATCTCGTCGATGAAGACGATGGAGGGGGCGTGCTCCTCGGCCACCCGGAAGAGTTCCCGCACCAGCTTGGGCCCATCGCCAAGGTACTTCTGGATGAGCTCGGAGCCCACCACCCGCAGGAAGGTGGCTGATGTCTGGTTGGCTACTGCCTTGGCCAACAGGGTTTTCCCTGTGACCCAGAAATGCAGAGGAGCTTCAGTATGTACACCCTTGTGGCAGACCCCCCCCCTCCCCTCTCCCCCCTCCAAAAAGCCCCATTCACCTGTTCCAGGAGGACCATACAGGATGACCCCTTTGGGAGGCTTAATCCCCATCTCTTCATAGTATTCAGGGTGGGTGAGTGGAAGCTCTACTGACTCCTAGGATGACAGGTCAGGGGGGCGTGTGATCTTGTGGACATACTCAGGTGGTCATAGTAACTACCATATGCAATAAAAGAGCCAGTAGCTTTCAGCTGAGGAATGACTCAGGTTTTATATAGCAGAATGTTTACTGATGCTGGGCAACGTCTTCGCCAATTCCTTTTGAATAAAACCCAGGGGACCGTTTCACAGCAGGAATTCTTGTTCAGCCAGATAACCTGTCAGATTTAAGGTAGGCTGGGCTAATTTTAAGTGAAATAAGTCCATTTAGTCCAGGCTACCTCAAATCCGACAAGTTTTCAGGCTAAGTGGGAAATCCTGCTTTGTGAAACAGGCCCCAGAACTTAACCATGCTATGCGTGTGTTACCATGGTGATGGTGTTGCAGCAATCTATTCAGGGCATGCTTCTCAGTCTGAGCACCTTGATCTCCTGGATCTGGTTGTCCAGGCCTCCAATGTCACCGTAGGTCTCCTGAGGGGCCTTCTCCACCTTCATGACTGTCACCAATGGGTCTGTATCATCCATCAGCACTCCAATCACAGCGTGGACCTGTCAAAGAGCCAATGTGTCACTCCCTCAGCAGCCAATCAGCACGATCGCCAGCAGACCGCTGCACAGGGTAGGCCGGTACCTTGTGGTTGAGCAGTACGGAGCAGCCAGGCTCAAGCAGGTCCTTGTCCACAAAGGACAGGATGCTGACGTAGTGCTCCGAGCCCACAGATGTGGACACGATGGCGTGGTTGTCGTCTATTATCTCCTCAAGGGTCCCGACTGACATGGGAGATCCCCGCAGGTCGTCGACCTTTGACCGCTCCTCCTGCGCAGGTAGAGCAGGACGTCAGTTACCAAGCGTCTGAAGGTCCATGGCAGAGACTCACTTTGAGGCTTTGAATCAGAACCAATGCCATGACCACCTCCTGTTTCTCCTCCAGCGGCTTCATCTGCTCCTGGTTCCGGATGAATTCCTCCTCCATCAGAAGGTAGTCTTTGATCCTCTCCTGCTTCAGGAGCTTCAGCCGGCACTGGCTGTGAGGGGTGACTGTTGGAGAACACAAAAATGGTTACTAGCATCAGAGTCAATCCCAGGGATCAATCCTGTCACAGCCTGCGCCCTTTGTGTACCTAAAGGCAGCCGGCTCGCACTGTCCGGCCCTTTCGACTTCCTCTTCTTCTTTCCCACTCTAGTCGGGATTGGAGGTTCATATTTCTTCTTCTTATCCTAAAAATCACATTCACAAGTTCGGAAGCGTAGTGACGTCATGACGAAGACGGTTACCGAAATGCTTCGAGAGCACGGAGCTCACCTTGTCGTCCTTCTTTCCTCCGCCCGGCCCATGGCCTCCGCTCTGACTCTGACCCTGTTACAGACGCACAAGCACCAAGCGAATCGCGTTACCGAGCGCCACCTCGGCTGCACCGCGCATATTCACCGGTGCTGCAAAAAAAACGACCATCACGGGAGTCACGATCCGCCGAGCTGGACCTGACAGGCGTGCGGCCGCGTGTATTTATAGTGACACGCTCAGCAGATCCGGTGACGAAGGAATAAACAGCAAGTCTCTGTCACGCCACCATACAGCAGAACGGGGGATGGCTCAAGTGAGCCGACAAGCAAACGCAAATCCTGGCACTTATAACACGTCTGACTGCGCGATTTAAAAACTGACAAGCGCGACACGTGATAAAATGTAACAAAGCGAAAATCGGTTCATAATATCGGCCAAAACACACACTCAAAACGGAGAAAACATAACGCTGTCTCACCATCTCGGACGGCTGTATTGACGGTCTGTGACGTAGAAGTACGGCGACCTGCTCGGGCCAAACCGCGCAAGGAACATAACGCGGATGGCAAATTGATTCCCAGACCTAACGAGTATTTGCTGAAACATCCTGTCATTTAATGGCGTGTTTGTGACGTCAGATACATGACGAATCAGAGATGGATAGTTTTTTTTTTTAATCTTTTTTACCCAAGCATCGGTGCAAGTGAGGGTAAACTGAAAAGTTTGCGCAGTGTTGTTTCAAATGGATAATGCAGGAACAGAAAACTTGGTATAAACGCGTTTTCATCAGTAAACAGAGAATGCAAAAGGTAAGCTCATACTCTAATTTGGTTTAGTTGAGTTTAATTTACGTTTTCTTTGGTTTTTATGCTGTGAAACATTTTTAAGTAAAATATATTGTTTTGGTGAACTAATATCTTACGAGTTTGCTTTGTTTTAGATTTATGTTTTAAAGTTTCCATTCATTTGGATGCTCCTGGTTGGAAAGTTACTTAGGTAACGATTCATTTGTCAACACTGCGTTTCTGCACTGTTTGTCTCATGCCTGATGACGTTTGTATCACTGTGCACTGCAAGGAGCTGCCGATTTGGACTGTGTCTGATGGCCTTAGTAT
>JAODKL010000027.1:12772352-12784068 GCA_026780765.1 Petrocephalus schoutedeni | reverse complement strand
TTTGGTACCACCTCCGACGTGGTTCCAAGCGTACCGAACTGGTACCAAAACGTGACGTGTAAACTCTGCTGGTCACTAAGGCATACCTTGCACCATTAGCAGGTTAGTCAGGGGCTGCGAAGCGGTCACTGGGGCTGACTGTGTCAGTTCCGCTGGTGGGGGGGTTCTGCTCCAGTCACCCCCCGGGGTCTGTCCCTCAGAAGCACAGCACTCTGAAGTAGTGCTTCACTAAAACGCTACTCCTATTAATGTCTCGGTGGCCCTATCCATTCCGTTTTTTCTAACTGGATCCCTTATTAAGAGCAATTAATTCAGGCTGCATTAAGGTACCCTTTTACCTCACTCTTACCATTAAAGACTGGTATCTGTATCTTGTAAAAAAATCAAAAACACGATACGACGATGCACAGCCAAGCCAGACACTGAGTACGGCTTATTTTTAATTAATTGTACATATTCCTGCTACAAGTTGTTTTTTGTTGCTCTGCATATAGTTCTAAATGTATTAGTGAATCTAACGAAATAAAAAATACGTAATATTACAGCAACCTATAAATATTATTAATAATTAGAATAGTGTATAGTTTTGCACGCCGACTTTTACTCACGGACATGCATTGACTTTTTGCTAGTTCGATGAGATAAAACGTTTTAAGGATTTTTCCCGGGAGCGAGCATTACCGATAGTGGACACCACGGTCCCCACGAAGTAGAGCGCGCCGGCGAAGTCCCAGCGCGGCCGGAGCGCGTCCACACGCACCCCCGCCAGGTTGGCCTCCTCGTAGAAGCGCAGCAACTTCTCCAGGTCGCCCCTGCTCAGGTTGTGCTTGGAGGCGAAGTGCTCGAAGCGCTGCGCCCACTTCTCCTTGGCCTGCCGCTCCTTGGGCTGCTCCAGTGCTGAAAAGACAGCGGCGCCGCACAGCAGGTAGAGCACGATGAGGAGGGCGAGCAGGAGGAAGCGCGCGTTGTCCTCGCTGAGCGGGGCCAGTGCGCAGCAGCAGGGGCCGCGACAGGCCATCATGCGGGCGGCGCGGACGGGAGCGCGCAGCGCGTCCGCATGCTGGGGCTCCGTCCCCCGGCGGCTCGGCGTCCCCCGGCGGCTCCGTCCCCCGGCGGCTCTGTCCCCCGCCGGCGCGGCTCCGTGCGTGCGCTCGCCGCGCAACTTCCACCGCACTATGCGGGCTGCTTCCACTATAACGCTGCGCGCGTTTCCGAACCCACTGCGCTTTAAAATGGGGATCCCACTCTTTTCGTAAACGGGGGGAAAAATGCACAAATGATCGGGGGGGGGGAAATGCACAAATGATCGGGGGGAAAAATCAAATCTGGAAAAGCGGAGTTATGGGTGTGATGTAGCGCAGCAGGAATATCGCGAGTTTGATTCGCCTTGCGCACCACTGGAAAGTAGTTTTGCGGGTAATTCCGTTTTTCTTTTCTTCTCAGGCTACTGATATCCGAAATTCAGATCTTGCGCAAATAAATGTAATCCTCGGCGCTTCTGAGATCCACGCTCTCCGCCGCATCGTGCTCGCCAGGAGCGGTACGAAGGAGGCGCAGTAACCCTGCGCGGAACCCGGGCGAGGCAAGTCACGCAAGCACCGGTTTTCCGGCGTGAAAAGGGAAGCGAAATATTGTCCAGACAAGAAGTGCGCACTCCGTCTTCGCATGTCTACGTATAAAGCACATGAATAGATCCGAAACTGCGCCGTAAATGTATTTCCGTGGCGTTAAAGTGCGCGTCCGCCTGCCAGTCCAACTCTTCCTAGCGCCCGCCGCGTACGCCGCCGTTCCGGTATAAAGTCGCCGTTTACTCTCGCTGCAGGTGTACGGGCTAATACGCAAACTGCTTATTTACAAAGCCGCCTTTCGCCGCCACCGCCACACGCAGGTGCGCAGGATCGTTTCCCAACTGGCGAACTTTTCCTGCGGTCTGTCGGCAGCCTCGACCGGACGCGGCGCCGAGGCTGGGGGCCGAACCGAGCCCTTCGCGCGCCGCTGCTTATTTATAAAGGGAATATAATGAGGAGCGTAAACACACCCTAGGCTGCCTCCTTTATAGAACCAATGACGTGTAGCACGCAAAACAGTGTCACCACATTTGATTTGATTTAGTAGCGACTTTAGTATATAATCAGTCAATTAGTCTATATTAATACGTTCCAGTTTCATAGTTAAGCCCCTCTGACCGGCCCTTGGCACACACACGTATACCTTTAGAGGGGGCCGCATAAGAGTTAATTCTGTATAATTAACCTGATTCTAACCCCCTTCCCACTAATGTCCCTGTTGTAGCAGACAGTCACTCTGACTGAAAGTACGTCGTTATTAATCTTGACTGTGGGTCAGATTTTTAACGAATTCCATTTGCCTTAAAACTAATTTCAGGACTGTTTTTCAGCAAAAAAAAAAACATTTTGTTTACTATAACTATTTTGCCAATTTGTTATAGTGCCCGTAAAGTAATTAAAAACGATTCAATTCCGGGGAGGGTTTTTCGGTTTAATATTCAGTATCCATAATACTGACGAGATTCATACTGCGTGTAAAATGAAGAGGGAGGATCACGGCCCCATTTACGGCGTGTTCGGAGAAGCAGAATCTACACGTATTACATTTCGGGAGGCTTCTGCATCCCTGGTCCAGCCGGCGGCGATGTGCTCAAAGAAATAACTGATGCTGGGCGACCTTTCCAATCGGCCGCCAGGACCCCCTATTTAAACTGGCAAGCCGCGGGACTGACTTGCGCGAACGATTTCGCATGAAGAGACGCTTCCATTGCATCGGCACGACCACCTTTCTTGTATGTTTTTTTAGGTAAGATATGGAGACAAAATCGTATCGATCTGACAAGGGGCTAGAAACACCTACGTATGTATCTGAAAACGCGTCACCTAAAGCAGGGTTTGCGAACTTTGGCCAGATGGCTGGCGTGAGATTTTACACGCATTTACATGTAGCAGTTGTATTACCTTGTCAATGGGCTGTAGAGTGTGCCAACTACCAGAACGCCTTTGATGTAGCTAATTTTAGGTCTTTAATGGAATGATACCGATTTGCCTTAAGATTTCTTGGGTGAGTGTCACGTCAGATCCTTGAGAGCCAGTCTTAACACCTTTTTTTTCTTTTATGGCAAAGAACATTAATCCAACGATTGCAGTCTCCTTTGGTAATCGTACCAGTGACACTGAACCGTCAGAGGCACAAAGCACAAACTAAGCTGCTATTACAACCAAACAGGTGGGATAGGACCCTCGGGACTGTTTCTATTCTACTAAAAGCAGCAGAAGCCTGTAATTATTTTGTGAACATCAACATTTATTTCGCTTTAGAATGTTAAACAGTGTTTTTCTGTTTGTTTCATTATAGCAGAAAAGGTCTCCTAAGCTATTAGCATAAACCGACGTAGGAGGCAGTGAGTACAGGTGAAGCCCAGCGGCACCGTCCTGAGTCGTCCTGAGTCAGGACCGGCCGAATTTGGATCCAGGTCAGGATGGAACCCACACATTCCCATGGGTGTCCGGGGCCTGCGTGTAGGGAATGTTCCAGATCCAAGGCTGATCTGAAAATGCCAGAGAGAGGCCTTGACAACCGTAACCATGTGTAGCAGAATGCCGTGGAAACCTGGACGAGCATTTGGTGTATATTTAACAGACATTTTGTTTTGAGAGTGGATAGGTCTGTTGTATTCACTGTAAAGTTCACTCTAGTGTAAACTGCAGTAATGAGGTAAGCGAGCACCACCTCAAAGAGACTGCCTGATAGAGTGGGAAACGTAAGGATGGTCTGGCTCAGCTCTGAACTCCAGAGGACACAAAAGCTGCAGGATCAGAAGGTGCAGAACCCGTAAAACATGAATCGGCTGATGAGACCACATCAGAACCAGTCGCGTTCATGGCACGGCCCACAGAGAGCCAGTGTCCATGGAAACCGACACTGCAAAGCTGGGTACGGCCAGGGGGAGAAGGAGAGAAAAATCAGACGGCTTTGGATAAACTAAATTAGCAAAGAAATATATCTAAATGAGGGCGAGGATGATGGACATCGACCCAGGGGGCCGGCGTGTCAAATGACCCCCCCCCCCAGTAGGAGGCACTGTGTACAGAGCTAAAGGAAGGCTTCAGGCCTCAGGAGTGTCAGAATAATTAACCCAAGGGACATATTTCTTTGAGGTCTGTCATGGGGAAATGTGGCTATCTCACCGTTGCTTCCATAGCGTTGGGGCGGAAGGTCAAAGGGCACAGGAAAGGAAGTGGAGGTGCCCGTCGCAGGAAATGGATTCTTCTGGACTCTAAATGTTTTCATGTTCTTCAAGACAAAAGAATACAGAACTTGTTTAAATACAAAGGCTAAAGTTGGTGTCTACCAGTGAACTTCAGTGACCGGCGACCTCTCTATTGCGCCGACGGTCACGTAGGGGTGGGTGACTCAGCTCATTCTGACTGCCCGGCCTTCCATAGCCCCCCATGACCCTCTCTGCATTTACCACAGCCCGCTGCAGGCACACGGCCTGTTCTTAAGCAGTCTGACGGTGTATGCCTGTTCTAGCCGAGGTTGTAAATCGGCTGAATACTCACAAATGCTGAGGGCAGGAACAGTACTCCCAGCTCGTAGGAACGCACCATCATCTGGGTACCATTCTTCTCCAGGGCACCCCAGGCCGCTTTGGACAGGTTGGCACTAGGCGGAATCATTGTGACTGACAATCATACACACACACACACAAACATGCTGCTTCTCGCACACGGAACCGACACGTGAGGAACCGTGAGACACCCACAGGAGGTGGATCTGGAAGTGATCAGGTCGAAGCCCAAGCTGGGACCTTCTCTGGATCCCTTTGAAGTAACACTAAGGTTCCAGTTGTCTACAGGCCCCTACCCTACCTGTGCACTGGTCCACATCCTATGCAGCTTTCATCTTCATGAAAGAACGCTTCTAACGTTAAAGCCAGCTGAGTCTGCAAGGACTAGGGAGCAGCAGACAGGTGGAGGAGGAAGGTGTGGTGGTGCACGGTATGCTCTCGTGATCTTTCCTGGTGCTCGGGCATGAGGCTGAGCATCCATAGCTGGTGATATGAGGACACTCATTCCACACTAATAAATGGATCCTCAGTGACTGCAGCTGGGGGAGGCTGGACCACGTACTGGAGGCCCGCTGCAGGACCCCCCTCTATCCCACTGACCCGCCTGATGGTGAGGTACCCCGGGAGACCGACGCTCCCCCGCTTCAGGCGGCCCGGCGTCCGGGCCTTACCTGGTGATCAGGAACCAGGCCAGCTCGGTGAAGTCGGGCGAGGCCCTCATGAAGGTTTTGATGTGGGGCATGGCGTGGCTGCGGCCCGTCCCCTCGGCGACCCAGCGGCTGCAGGGCACATGCCAGGGAAGCCTTGGTCATTCCCAACTCCTATCATACCTCTTGGCCCGGGCTCCTCTGTCCCACAGGCCTGCTCTCTGGCCCCTGGCTATTCTTTTCCATTCAAAAATCGCCGGAGAGTTTTGCTGGATGTTGGAAGGCACTGTACTCACCGTAAGTAGGAGTTGAGCCAGAGCTGACGCTGAGCCGTCTGGATGCTGTACGGCAGGGACCCGCCGGCTGTGGGGGAGGGGGGCGTTAGGGGGTGTAGGTACTGCCCCTGTGAGCACAGCGCCTGGCACCACCTGGCCTGCAGCGGGCGAGTGTACCTGGGTATCCTTCCAGACTGGTCCTCACGTTATCCACGGACGGGTACACCTGGCAGAGGGATTCACAGTCTATTTTCACAGCTTTATTGCTAAAAATCACATTTTCCTTGCTTCCTGAATAGTCAAACCATCAGCAGTTAAATCCCCCCCGCAGCCCACGTCGATGTGGCCCTCACCAAGTGCATGGGTGTGTTCCGGCCACCCGAGGCCCTCCCGCCTGTGCCCAGGGTGGTGAGGGTTTGCTGGAACTCTGCGGCCAGCCACTTGGTCTCATCCGCGCCCAGAGAGCCGATACTGGAGAATTGGGCCACCACTGGCCACGGCTCCTCGCTCGGGACCGGCTGCGTGTGCTCGCTCAGCAGCTGGGAGGGAGGAGACGGCCGTCAGCGGGGCTCGCGCACGGGGGCTCACGCGCGGGGCCTCCCGGCCGGGGTTAGCGTCCCCGTCCTGCATCCGGCCGCCCCGGCACAGTCCCTCACCTTCTTCAGCCTCAGGTGGCCCCACCTGTCCATGTCAGCCCCCAGGTAGCGGCCGGGGGTGGAGCCCACCAGGTAAATCCTGCCCAGAAACGGACAACCCAGGGTGAGTCCCTGCCCTGCGGCCCCTGTACCCAGCATGCCGAACGGCAGCGGGGCCCACCTGGTGGCAGACAGGTCGTGCTCCTGGATGTGCTGGGTCCACTCCTCCAACTCGGAGGCGCGGTACGAGCGCAGGTAGCTGAGCAGGTCGCGCTTAAAGCCGGTGGGGGACTCCCCCGCAGAAGAGGGGCTGCCTTCAGGGAGGCGGGGGTAGAGGGGGCTCAGCCACAGCCTGGGGGGGCGAGGGGTGACAAACCGAGGCAGGAGGTTAGGCGAGAGGAGCACCGGAACGTCTGGTGCCTATGCTCACAAATCGCCATGTGACGTGAAGAGTAACCAAACGCGTTCAGACATTCATCCCGCATCATTTAGTCATAATGTTCATAATATTATTTATTCTTCATTTTGTATACATTTTTAATATTCTCTTCCTCATCCATTTATTTACTGGGGTACTAGGGTAGCCTTGGGTCCTGCTGGAGGTCCCGCCAAGCTCTCCAGATGCCGCCATCTCTAACGTCTGACAGCCGTGCGGATCTGCGCCTCTGACCCCCGAAAGCGGCACATTTCGCAGTTTGAAACGTTACACAACTTCCCCATTGTACTCGGGATTTTAAAATGATCCCCTTACTGTGTTTGTGCTTTAAGTGCCGACTTGAAACTGGGTTATTCAGCCCACTGATGCTGCCAGTTCTTCTGTTTTTAAGGGGGGAATAGCTGCCCGCTGCATCGCCATGGCAACCGACAGATTTGTTTCTAACTTAACCCGCTCGCACGTGTCCCCAAACCCAGCGGCAGCAGGTGTGAAGGCTGCTGTATGGCACAGGTTTCACATTCTGGCGCCGTGGAGCAGCCACGGCACGTCTGCTTCCGCCCGCTCTCTCTCCCGCGCCCTCCGTCTCGCTCCCTGTGCGCCACGCAGGCTCCCCTTCGAAGGCGGTGAGCCGCTACAGCCGCACGCCACTCAAGGCCGAGCCCTGCAGTCCACCCCCAACCGCTCAGCCCCTCTCACCCCTGTGTCTTCTGGTACCAGTCGTGTGGAATCATGTTGGACGTCAGGATGACTACCCGGAAGCCCTCCTCGTACCTCAGCAACATCATCTTCCTGCATTGGAGGGAGAGGGCGGCCCGTCAGTGCACCATCCGGCAGAGCAGAGCGTTCAAAACCACCAGCCAGCACCAGGGAGCACAATCTTGGGGATATTTCAACGGAGCTGTTGGATGATGAGGAAGATTTCCTCCAATAGCGGAGCTCGGATCTGTGACGAGCGACCTGGCCAGCCAATCGCAGAGCGTTTACCGGCCATGTGGGGTGACCAGAAGAAAACCAGGACAGACGACCTAGGCGTTAAAGTGAGATTATGGCATTTCCGTCATTTTCTCGATTAAGTTCAGTCAAGCTGTGTTTACCACAAAGATCAAACACACCAAATACCAACCTGGCCTCTGGCAGTCCACTAAAACCTTGAATAAAACATGCAAGAAGTGAGACCCACCCAACACCCCTTATAAATATGTAAGCCTGCCATGAGGAGTTCCTGTCCTGGCAGTTATTAGTGGATTAAACCCAACTGAGAACCAAACAAATCACCCCCTTCAGTTTGATTAAAATGTCACGTACAAATTAGCGTTAAGTGAATTAGTCACGGCTCTGAGAAGGTACTGTGTTTGTTCACTTTGAAAGCCACCTGTGTGCGTTACCCTAAAGCCCATTAAATATTAACACTGCCAGCAGGTAGGTCACCCTGCTTCTGATAGCGTTCCGGCTAATGAACCAGACGTATGAACAGAAGGTCCTTAAATTGCTCCTCGTATTAGAGCCGATGCTTTAACGCGTGACAGAATGTCCTAAAAACTAATGCAGGATGAATCACAGAATCGGAGGCAGAGCGGAGCTCATGGGGAAGCTGGGGCATATATCTGATAAGAGAAGCATAGCTGTCATATAAGGTAGTGGGGGGTAGGGTGTGGGATGCCGCCACTTTGTCGTTACCCAGGTGCCCTTTCCATTCACCTGGAGGAACATCTGCAGACCTCGACAACACACCAATGGCCGGGCAAGCCACCCCTGCCAGGAGGACTAAGGCTCCATGCTGCCCTCTGCTGGACAGTCATGGCCGACGATTGTCGATAAGTCTCACTTACGTGTGATGGGTTCCGAAGGCGATATCCAGTTTGGCCTAGAGGGGCGGCAATAAAACCTTTTTATCTACTTGTTTAGTGATTTAGAATTGCGAGTCTGGGCCAGATGTGCGAGGCGCAGACCTGGCAGAATCGGACGTGTGCATAAGGCTGGGCCTGCTGTACCAGTCTGGCCTTAGACTCCCGCTTCTCCCCATGAACGATCATCAGAGGCTTGTCCCTGCGAAGCAGGAGGCCAACGTTTGGGTTAAACACCACAAGTGCACCATTCTGTTCCACAGCACGTTGGGTCAACGCAGACACACACACACACACACACACTCACACACCCATCCGAGATCCCTCCACCTCCAAAAATCCGAGATCGCACAGCCAGGGCGCGAGAGGAAAGCCCGCCTTCCCCATAATAAGTGCTCATTCACAGGCCGAGGTCCTACCGGAACTCTGGGGGATACTGGCGCACCATCCAAGCGACGTCGAAGCAGTAATTAAACTGGAGGATGACAAAAGGAACACGGCCGCCTGTCACGTTATATCGTTATCAGAGACGACTCGGGGAAAGTCACAGCCGTAACTCCTACCTGCACGGACTCCTTCAGGGTCCCGAACAGTGGCGAGAGGATGTCTGGCAGGGCGGGGAGAGAGGAGAGCGGAAGGTGGTTATATTATAACAGTGACACCGCGTGAAGCACTCGTGCCCTCTGCAGTGCTGGCACGGAACAGCTATGTGACGTATGGGGAAGGGAAAGGTGTCGGGGACACTGTCAGGATGCCACCGTGTCATTCCAATTGCAAGTGGACTCCCTCGGTCATAATTCCTAGGCTGAACTAGGGGTGTTTTCCTTGCACATGCGTGTAAAATGTGAGCAGATAAGTACTGTTTGCCACTGGTAAGTGCACAGCCCATAGGTGTAGAAGTTCTGATTGCTGTAAATGGATCCAATCGGCAAATTACGCTGTCTGCACCTCCCCAGCTGATATACACTGATATAATATCAAGCCTGAAGTTCCTGGGGTTTGCGCTGTAGAAGCACTTCCTGCTACTGGCTTAGGCTCGGCAGTCAGGTCAGCCGCCGGCCGGTCCAAGCGGCCCACCTCTGATGTGCAGAGCCCCGGTGTTGTATTTCTCCTCTACACCTGACACCTTGTTCAGGTAAAAGCGGAACATGTCGTCACTCGGGGGCACACTGGTCTGGTAGAACTCCTCCGGCTCCTCTTTGCAGTCTGGCTCCCTGTGGGGACTCAGGGGACGCCTGTCCTCCACCTTTGTTCTCTTGGGACTCGGCCGCTTGCCGTTCCTGTCGCTGGCGTCGGCAGCATCGTCGTCGCTGCTCGACAGAGCCCAGCCCGAATCCTCCTTCTCTCTCGCTCTCTTTGTGGAGGCAGACGGCACTTTGCTTTCAGACTTCACTGGGTTCTGCTGGTTGGAATAGGCTGCCTGCCTTGCTTCAGAGCCAACAGCGCCACCGTCAGGCTTTGAAGGCTCTGGGGGCCATTCTGTCTTTGTGTCTGCGTTTGATGAGGGGATGGGTTCCTGCTTCACCCCCATTGGAGAGTGATGGTCATCTGTGGAAGCGGTCATGGGGCGATTCACGACCTTGGATACGGTTTGTTTAGGCGGATCCTCGTCATCGCTGCTGGACAACGTCCACTTCCCGTGCTGACTCTCATTAGACATCGTGCAGCTGTGAACATGTTTAGAGAATTTTTAGCTTATAATCACGACGCACAGTAACATGTCAGTCCGTCAGCCATTGCACGAATTATTAGGAATGCATCTGGCATGCAGCAGGTATACATGCACCCCTTTGTTTTGCAAATTTACCATCATGCACGTGCTGGACAGTTGTATCACATAACCCCGCCCTCCGCTGACGTTAAAGGAGGGAGACAGAACGGGAAGCGATTTATAATGCAAACAGAAGACTGCAAATACAATTTACGCGATGCTGCATGATGGGGAAATGAGACAGCAACCGATCATTGTTTGCGCGCAGCAGTGATACAAAGCTAACCGTCTACGCGCTGTCCGCTGCCCCAGAAAACATGGCGGACAGAGAGCTAGATGACGCAATCGACTCTGGCTAATATAACGCATTCGCTAATCAAACGATAATATGTCCATTAGAGAGTTAGTTACAATATTTATGATGGAATAACTTTACCAGAAAAGCGCCGAAAGTCAGCGTGCGCTAGCGCCGCGTTGCCTGACCAATCGCATCCTGCAATGCTTCGCGGTTGGGCGGAGCCTCGGCTCGCAGCCAATCAGGCGAGGCCTTGGCGTTCCCATGGCGCCCGGAACTGTTTTCCCTTTTCAGTTGTGGCACAGTTTACTCGTCAGCTGAACGGAGCGCTCGAAAAGAAAAAAAGATAGAAATGTCGTCGTATAAAACAAGACATTTGACGACAGAAGAAAAATACATGACAGACATTGACAGAAGACACTTCGCCACAGTGAGACTCGTTGTACATAGTTATGTCTTTAACGCGAGAACATGCTCTTATATACCACCTGCTTCGCAGCTGCGACGTCTCCGCTGGTAGCTTTACATGTCTGCAGTTATTTTTCGTCTGGTTGAGTGAATACGTCTCGTTTTCTTTTAAATGGATGGATTTAAACAGTCTGAAATGGTGCGTGCTGTCTGGTTCAGCCTCTGCTTGTCCGCAGGTTTTCCGTCTTTGCGACCAAGGCCAGAAGGGCTACCTGAGCAGAGAAGACCTGAAGGTGGCCGTGGTCATGCTCTTTGGCTACAAGCCCTCCAAGGTAGACCGTCTCGCGTGACTCTTTGGCTTTACCGGCTTACCCGTAAGGTCGCGCGTCCCTGTGAGTGTGATAAAGGTCTGTGCCCACTAGATGGCAGCACCGCACCGTGCTTCAACCTTGGCCTCAGATGATCGATTGCGTTATACTGCCAGTTAATAAGTTAATATTTCGTGAATATTATGTTACAGCGAAACTACAATATCATTCAGTTCTATTTCATTTAGTCAGTGTCATTTGTGAAATGTCTGACTTTTAACGATGAACTTTTATGGGACATGTTTATAATATACATAAAACTAACATAATGGTGTTTTCTATTAAAGCTAGAAACAAACTCTCTCATGGAGCCGGCCCTGAAAGCCAGTTTACCAGGTAATGTAGCTGCCATTTACAGCTTTACCGTGAGTGATTCTAATCTAGCCTGCTTGAGTTACCTCGACCACTACACAGTCATGTCCGTGGGCTGATCCCATTCCGTGCAGTGATCTGTTTGCCCCCATGTTTATGTTCCATGTGTTGCCCATCTGTTGAGGTGTTTTGGGGCTGGTCTG
>JAODKL010000027.1:12744889-12756078 GCA_026780765.1 Petrocephalus schoutedeni | reverse complement strand
GCTATTGCTCCCCTTCAGTGAGATCATTGGGAGCGATGTAGCTCTCAATAGAAACTGGAGGTCAGCTTATAGGTTGCTCGGTACTGAGAAATAGCGAGTCATATTGTCAGAGAGACAGATTTGGAAACGGGGACGTGTTGCTTTGGCAGGCGGCTCACTGAGCGTCCTGGGACAGCGACGTTCTGTTTGCACCTCTGTCACCTCACTCCCCCTTGGCCTGTAGTGACCTCTGCGGATGGGGGGGTGAGCATTAGTGCGGTAATATGCCTATCCACATGGGGGCCAGGACTCAGGATGATGGATGTGGATGAGTACTCGGAAGCAGACGTCTGTTTGGTGAGGGCAGCTGGAGAACTTAAATTTACCTTGAAGTTTGACTTGGCCCTGTGATGTCATCACAGAACCCCCCCCAGCATTTACCTAGACTCGGCTGAACACTATTTTTCATGGATTAAAGGACCTATTGATTTCAGGAGAACTGAGCATGTACCCGCTGTTTTCAGACGGCCCCTAATCAAACATGTAGCTTGACAGCACTGGTAAATAAGATCAGGTCTCATAAAAGCCATGAAGTGGCCGTGACTGGAACAGGTGCCAGTCACTTGGGTATGATAAAAGCCTGTTGTACTGGTCAGAATGTGGTCCCTTCTAGCCCTGCCTCCATTCGGAAGAGCTGTAGAGCTGACAAGCCAGCCTGCTGTGGACTTGCTGGTTACCAGGGGTCCACCACGGAGAGCTGGCAGAGGGGAGGCGAACACTCGCTGAGTGTCCACGAGCTCGGCGAGATCCCGTCTCACCGCATCTGCATGGCTGAGCCTCCTCCTGGCATTTGCAGAGCATCTTAGCCCAACACCTACAGCCCCTCTGGCTGAGCAGTGTTCCCGGCAGGACTGTCCCCACCTTATTCGGTTTCCTCTGTCCTGCCAAAACAGTGTTTTCATGTTTGGATGTTTTGCGAAATGCGCCTGGTGGCGGTTGCTATAGCGATGGCGATGCTTGGCGCCGCTGAGCGGCTTCTCGCACGCGAGGTCCCGGGAGGGTCTCAGCTCCCTGTAACTTTTGGGAGATTTCACTCTAATTATATCACAATGCTGCTCGTCTTCACACTGCCCAAATCGGGATAAAAGACCAGATCTGCGCTACAAATTTAACATAGCCTCATTATAACATCTAAAGCCAGTGCCTCTGACTTCGTGCATGTTCAAAGGCGTTATTTAATGTGCATTCTGTAATGAAATTAGCTTGGGGAATCTATTTTTGTCCTTCAGTCTCTCTGAGCTTTACTCTGAAACATCTCAGGTGGCACAACCTTCTCTCTGAAGCCCTAAGCTGTTTGAAGACCGTTTATCCAAAGAGTCGTAAATGAAGGCAAGTCATATCCAGCTGGCCACAGTGCAGCAGCCCCTGTTTCCCACTCTGTTCATTAACTTTAGGCAGGACTGAACTGCTCTGATGCACGAGTTGTGATCTTGTAGCCCATGCAGTTGACTTTGGGTGGTAGAACATCTGGTTCTCCTTGAGTCTTTATAAAACAGGTGGACATCTTCAAATTGCAGTCAGCTGGGAGCTTCTGCTTCTCCAATCCTTCATTCTCTGCTCCAGAGTTCAGTTTGGCCTATAGCGAGTGATTTGACGGCAGACCGTTTTCGTAATGTAAGCCTCTTCTCCTTGTCTGACCCTGACCACAGGGCGCAGCATAAATGCACTGTGTGTCACACTGCTGCAGCGGGGTTTGGTGCTGAGGGCCTGGGTGCAGAGTTCAACAGTTCAACATAGCAGGCAGAACAAAGACTGGGTAAGAATGGGCGAGACACTTCTCTCTCACCAAAGGAGAATCGCATCCGCTTTGGTTTGCATATCGCATGAATGCCGCTCACCACTTTGCTGGGGGAAAGGAGGACTTTGATTACCGTGATAGATCTTTGAGGCAGATGCAGTTGCACAGACACACTGGGAATGAAAAGAGGATATGCAGATATGTGACCCGTTCCTTCTCTAATAGGCTTTGCATGCCATTCTAACTGGCAGTGTGAGGGGCAGGGTCATTAGGGAAGGTCATGGACCTCGGGGTGCAGATAGCACCTTAAAGTCCATCTCGATGGACGGCTTCCCGGTGAATACCTGCTCTGGTGCAGCACTGACCTTTGGCACTGACACCCTGGCGTCCCTCTTCTTGGCCCGAATCAAGGCATGCCGCAGAATGTCTGTACCTGGAAATGATGTGTATTGTGTTTTGAGCCAAAGTATTAAAGCACTACCAGCCTGAGTGCTAAAAATACAGGTTTCCTGCATTTACCAGACTTGCACTGCAGAAAGAATCGGTGGTGTTGATTTTTGCCGCAGTTGTGGCCTCATTCCATGTCCAGATCACCTGGTCGCCCGGTTTCCTTACGCCGCACAGAGGAGCATTCGACCTTGGCCTTCGACCTTGGCAGTTCAGGCTGATTTTTGATGAATGTTAAAAATGACCAGGATAAGCGATCAGTGATCCGTGGATGTGATGGGGCTCGCTGTACATCTCACTGAGCTTTACTGTGCATTTTAGGACTGCGTGTCATCCACTGCTCCCAATTCTGCTTTACTCCAGATGACTTGCGTTTTTCAGCTGCTGTATACTTCCTTGCAGAAGACCCATTTGTACAGAGGTATCATGCTTGTTCCACACACTGTCAGGAAAAAAGCCAATTTTGTACCTTTTGAGGGTACAATTGCTGGGGCTGTACCCTCCAGGGTCTGGCAGTTGTACCCTAAATGTAGGTAAATGTGCCTTTTAGTCTAAGCTAGGGTACAGGAAGCTCTGAGGAACATTTTTTTGTACCATTGGGGGTACATTTGTACCTTGGGGAATAAATCTGTACCAGGGCTGTACTCTTTTGCCAAGTGTTCAGATCGTATTGAATGAGTCTGTCGTTTTCAGCGCTGTGTTCCTGTACCGTACGCTAAATTAAGGCCACATCATATCAGGCACACACCGGCAGATGTCCACAGAGAGGGCAGCGTCTCGCCCACCTGAGGGGGTCCCATGTATCGCAGCCAGGTGACACCTGCTTCCTACCTCAACTCTTCCATTTCGGTGTGAAGGTGGCTGTCTCCCCCCCTGCCATCTTGTTCTTGTGTTACCGTGGTGTAAAAGGGGACATTACAGGAGGTGCGATGTCTGCTGGGTACCTGGGCATCGCTGGTGAGTCTGGGACATCCCGCAGGGTCCCTCCTCTCCCCAGAGGGGCGGCACGTTGCAGCCCCCGGGTTGTCGCCACTGATGGCATCGAGGGACACTTCCTTCACCTGCCAGGAAAAGCAGCTCCTCCGTGGGTCAGTGATTCACAAGGATAACCCCCCCCAATAGTGGCCACCCCAGCACTGCCCTCCCCCACGGGTAGATTACAGTACAGCGTGTGCTCTGTAGAAACAAGTGCTTAATGAACACCATGATATTTAACCCTGAAGCCAGCTGAACTCTTTCATCAGAGTTTTCCTGTGTCTTTCATTCATTCTCAGCTCTGTGTCAAAGACAGAATGAGCAGCGGTAGAATCCTGTCAGCAATCCGGGAGGCACTAGGACCTGGCAGCCCAGAGCCCGCAGCCCTCGCCGTCAGCAGCCTCCGTTCCACAGCACAGTGAAGGAGCTTGAAAGGAGAGGGGAGATTAGTGGTCACTGCAGAAACACTGCTTCGGAGCGGAATGGAGGGATTAACCAGTGGGATTTAACGTGTGGAGGCTCAGAGCGCTCTCATGGTGAGGAACCTGTCCAGAGAAGATCAGGATTAAAAGGTTACTGTATGATTGTTAATTCCTCCTCTAATCTTGGCTTGTTCTTCTGTGGGAGTCCCCGGTATACCCCGGTTGGCTGAGGACAATGGACCGTGGCGGGGGGGCGGGACAGTGGGGTCATGTCGAGTTGGGTTTCAGGTGCGGGCCTCTCCTGTCAGAGTGTAGGAGTTCGGAAAGTGTGCGATCCAGGTGTCTTCTGCATGCCCCCGTGTGTGCGAGCGTGCCAGGGCACGTGTGCCGAGCTCCCGACTCATATCGGTGAGAGTTTCTCCACAGCCCGATACGGCAGAGCCGGCCGCGGGGTCCAGGAAAACCCCACAGCAATAGTGTGCTATACCTGCCATGTACCAGGTGGCAGATGAGTCACACCGTCAGGTGGTAAACCGGAGGCTGCTCTGAGCGTCAGTGAAACTGGGCTGCAAACTGACCTGTCATTCTTTGCACGGCAGCAGTGATTGTGTGTGTGTGTGTGTGTGTGTGTGTGTGTGTGTGAGAGAGAGAGAGAGAGAGAGAATCGGGGAGCCTCTCTCTGCCTGTCTGCCTTAATCAGATTATTACACTCATGAGACCTGCATCAGCTTTACTGCCGGGCCCCAGAGCTGTCAATCTCGGCCTGCCTTCCCGCGCCCGGTGATGCCCGGTTCTCTCGGTCCTGCTGACCTGGGTCTGTCAGCGAGGCTGCAGCGGTGAGCCGCGTCCCTTGCCGTGAGCGTCTGCCCGGCAGACGTGTTGCAGACAGGCTGAGCTGTGGTTATGTCGTCGGCGGTCCTAGAGAAGTGAGTCAGCTGGAAGAAGGTGCCGGCAGCGAGAGGCTTAAGACGCCGCCTGCCGCCCGCACCGCTGATGCCCGGCAGAAGGCCTTTCTGCGCCGCTAGTATACATGTAACATGCTCAGTGATATTTCGGCGAGAGCGGGATGTTTACTAACAGGGAGGCCCAGCTGAATTCCCGCGGTGTTGTGTGCCCCCCCCCCTGCCCCCTCTTTTCCGCGACTTCTCTCTGATCTGCTCATGTGGCCCCTGCAACAGCATGTTTACAGCATGACTTCTTTACGCCAATGAAAACGTTACTGCCGATTGGCTGCCGGGGAGCAGGCACAGGAAGTTCAGGGTTTCTAACGGCCACCCTGAGACACCGTTGCCATAGTGACAAAGACCGCCCCCCCCCCCCCACTTTGAAAGCCCTGTTTGCATGTCATTGCAGCAGCCTGCAGACTGTTTTCTCCAGCCTGGTCTCCACACACACACACACACACACTCTCTCAGGTGGGCCCTGTGAGTGCATTATACAGTTTCTTTTTTTTTTTAACATGATTTGATTGTCAGTCCCCCATTAGTCATCTCATGTGTCCCTGTCCAGAGAGGCTGCCCATCCCCTTGGATTCTTGGTAAAAGGTCATTTCTGTTGTTTCCATGCAGTTTCCATTGCTAATGTACTTCAATGCTCAGGTCTTCAGGCCTGAGCATTGGAAGCCTCCTGTCTCCTCTCGGCCCACTGTCCATGCCTCTCTTACTCTGGCCCGGGTCCTCCGGCTGCCCTTCTTTAGCCTGGGGTTTTGTTTGATAGGACAGCACTTGGCGCTGCACCGCTCGCCATGAAAGGATTTCCTGTTGACGGGAACACTCTTATCTGAGGAAAGCCTGCTAGCAGGAAGTGTGTCTGCCTTGTGAGAAGGCAGGCTGTGGGTGGGGTTCGGCTGAGAGGGGAGCCGAAGCATTCTGGGCATGCTCTCAGGCAACCTCCTCAGCCCGTCCTGTCCCTCTGCTTGTAGCCCATTCAGTTTTGAGCTCCCTCACTCATGCCTGTCGTCCAGACATACCATGCACAGGCAAAATCAGCAGGGGCAGCGACATTCTTAGAGGCACAGTCCCATAGGCGCCACGTCGGCAGTAGGTGTCGCTGTAGAGCAGGGCCAGTCTCTTTTAGTAGCCCTGTAGTCCCAAAGACTCCAGGCCACCTCCGCAGCAGGGCTTGAACGCAAGTGTTTGGCTGGTAGATTGCTTGCTTGATTGAGGCGGCCGCAGCGCTGCCTGCTTTTAGCACTGGCTCTGTGTTTATTTAGACCAGGCTCTCCAAGCCGTGTGTGTAAGTGGGAGGAGCCGTCTTGCGGCAGACGGCTATGAATGGGAGGTATTTTTAACCATTGGCGTGTGGGAGTCCTGCCAGCGCTGCCTCTGTTCTACATCTCCCCTGACAACCCGAGACAGTGGCCAGCGGCTGGTCCCTCTGTGGCTCCACCCCTTATGAATATTAAACCGTAGACCAAAGAGGGGAGCAGTGAGGCGAAGGAAAATGGCAAGACGTGAGGGAATATCAGGAACACCTGACCAGGGGCCGTCGTGAATATTCATCTGTCTGGAGGAATGCGATTCTCTCCGGCTTTTCTGCATCTCCATCCCATTACGTGTGGAACCGAGGGTGAAAACAGGAGGCATTTAAAGAAATCTTGATCACACAAGGAAGACAGGTGACAGACATTGCTGCTGTTTGGGCAACTTCAGCAGTATGAGGTCCCATTCTGTCATCTGTGTGACCTGATCTGCACTCAGGAGATCACACATTCACAGCAATGTGGACGCTCTGGTGGTCTCGCTGAACGCTTTGAGGGAGACGCGTAATTCTGATCATCTTGAATCCGGAAAGGCTGCAAGGCAGCAGGATCTAGAATGCTTCTGAAGCTACTCTGTGTGGGGATGGTGACCTCACGTAGGATGGAGACTGAGAAACATGGGCCACTCAGCCAAGGAGATCGGACCATGAGCTGAGAAAGCACCAGAAGCAGACAGCCGTGAGGTGCGGGGTGGTGTCCTTGAAAGCATCCTCCTTCATGTACAATCGCAGTCTTCTGTGACCTGCTCCAAGATCAGGTAATCCTGTACATCTGTAGGAGGATGTGTGAAAAACCCTGGGTAAACTGGCCCATCCTTAGGAAGGGTTCTCCCGGCAGCAGTGATGTCATCAGAAGGTGACAGACACACTACAGAGGTTCTACGTCCTGACTGTTCCCTGCCTTTTTCTATTATTTTTAAAAATACATCTGAAGATGGAGTCTGGGGGATGATTGCTACATGCACTCAAATAAAGACCCCTTGTTGTGGCAGTGGTTTTGTACCGTCACAGCGGTGGCCTCAGATTTGACATGTTCAAATCCGTGTTAATGTCCCCAGCAGCCTAAAGTGACAGGCTGAAGGCAGGGTGGCTTCCTGGGAAACGTACCGATGGCTGCCTGTCTCTGCTTCTTGGAGACCTCAGGAGAGTCCCATCATCTTCATGTCTGTTCAGCCAGGCTGTTATCAGTGTCATAATCCATTGATGTGGATTTCATTCTGTGCCGTCGCTGAGAAGACAGGCTGACTGTACGGCCCGAGAGCTTCCTACCAGCCTGCCAGGTTGATTTACTCTGCCCACGCAAACCTTCCCCAGAGCTGCGAGTTCCTGGTTGTCCCCGGGCCCACCTCGTGGATCGGCTGCTCGTCACGGCTGTGCTGTATCGCTGTGTTTACAGGTGGAATACAGATACACCTGTCACTGCAGGGGCGTGGAGGTAGCGATATGGGGACAGTCATCAGTGCTCACAGCCACCCCGTCGCTCCGCTCCTCACTTCGCTAAGTGCCCTTCAGTTCGGCCCCCTCTTCTACGGGCTGCAGATAATGGGTTTTTCTTCAGTCCCACTTAGCGAATTGCCCGGGGTCCACTTGACCAGCCGTCTTTCAATAGCTGTTCACAGCCCGGCATTCAGATCCATGAATTTGCTAATCAGAGGAGGCAAAGTGGGCCACGTATGGTTACTCACCAGGCAAAGGGGAAGGCGGTCCCCCACCGCCATCACATTACCAGAGGCCCTTCTCCTATTAAGGGCGAAAGGTCTAAATAAAATACATCAGAACTCCGGCGGGCACATTCCCGCCGCCGAGCGACCTCAGTGTATGTCTGCCTAGGTTTCGGGATGAAGGCGATACCTTCTGACAGCTATAAGCTGAGGGCTTTAATGCATGTTATCTAAGCTAACCCACATTACTTGGTCTTATCAATTAGCCCTTAACCCATCAGCATATATAGAAAACAAATGTCATAGATTCCACTCATCCTTGGCTGGATTTGACACTGTGGCTGCCAGGCCGCTATGAGGGAAGTATGTGCCGCTATTGGCCCGAAAACATACCGGGGTAAGATACTGGGTCGGTCTAATGTAGAGACTCTCTATACTGTAATACCAGCCCAGATTGGCGGCACGGTAACGAGATGGTGCAAGAACATTATTGACCCAGAAACCACTCTGCCTTTTGTCCCTTGACTTAAAAGCCTTTTGAGACTGTGAGTACATCCTGAAAGGAAAGCTGTTAACTTGACTCCTTGACTGAGAACTTCAGTCCTTAGTGATTGTCAGCTCTGCACAGAAGACAAGGCTGTCTATCATGTCATTTCTCTACTCCCCAGCAGTTGACTTTGTCTAGATGGTCTAGTCCAATAAGTGAAGAGGTTATGCTGTTAGTTAGCTAATGAAAGAGGCGTCCTGCCTTATTCAGTCAGTGTGGCCAGTTGCCCTGCAGCATTGCTCACATAATACTGGGTTAGCTAAGAGGGCGCTGAGTCGCTGGGGGCTGGGAATATGCCATAGCTCGTTACAGCTCACTTGCATTGTGACAAACATGCTTTTCAATAGCTGTTTACCGCTTGTATTGGAGTTAATGGAAGGAATGTTGAATTCATTACTGTTTAAATTAGTGCGTATCTCACAAATTGGAATAGTGTGTCTCAGAAAACAGATCGCGTGCACGTTGGCCAAGGTCCTTGCCAAACCGTCTCACGGTATCAGTCCTCTGTGGAGCACCATTCTGGGTATCGTGTGACTGCATGTGCTAGAACATTTCTCCGAAATGATGTTCTGCTATGAGACCTGTGGCCTAATTTTTCTTTGTAACCATGCTGTCACTGTCATCCGAGTGACGCGCGCCATCGGGATCACCTCTGGACACATTGCCAGCCGTTGTTGCTATGGCACCATCAACAGCCCACACTAGTGTGTTCAGAGGCCCACCAAGATAAATGTCTGTGGGGCTAGATTCAGCCAAGTTTTCTGCAGTGGGACACATCCCTCCAGGTCTTCCTGAGGATGCCTCTCTGGGATTTCTGATTTAACTACTTGTGTCAGAACTGAGCCTGCAAAGGCTGCTTCTGCACTGACTGTATACTGCACCAACTGACTCTGAGGCCTAACCCAGAAAGGTGGAGCTCATTAATAGTATCCTGTTCTATGCCATGATGTCTTCCTTTCCTTTACCTTTAATTATATTTTGAGTTCCATGCACAATTAAGGGTCTAAGGAGGACAGTTCCCCTTTAAGAGGTGTCTGAGCGTGGAGTGTCAGGGGCCCAGCATTTGCAAGCCTAGCACTGATATTGCAGGCTTAGGCAGGGCTATAGTGGGATCCTTTCTGAT
Source organism: Petrocephalus schoutedeni (assembly GCA_026780765.1). NCBI lineage: Eukaryota > Metazoa > Chordata > Actinopteri > Osteoglossiformes > Mormyridae > Petrocephalus > Petrocephalus schoutedeni. Next base: position 12,746,867 of record JAODKL010000027.1, on the reverse strand, counting down.
GTTAGCCTTATTCCTAATTGTCTGTGTTTTCTAATGGACTCTTGCCGTGAAGAAGGACTGCAGAAGGTGACATGGAAGAGTTTCCTGCTCCTGCGGGACTCCATTCCTAATAAATGCTGCTTTCTCACTTTTGTAGCCGTATACATTATTCCCTGCTACCTCCCTGGGGGTCGCAGTGTGATTTCCTCAGTACCCATCAGGCCAGTCCCCTTCAACTCTGGCTCCTAAGTGAGTGTTTCCAGGCTGACAGCAGAGAATCTGTGATGCTTCTGATCTTGAAAACTGGGCAGTGCGCTTAGCCTGGCGTGAGGGCCCCCCCCCCAATGTCCCGTCAAGCAGCTGTGCCTCTTGATTGGTCCCTTCATTTCTGAACAGAGACCCTCCTGGCCCTAAGACCTGGACTTGTGTGCTCAGCCTTTGTGTCAAACACTAGACCATTAGCATGTATTCCTTATGGTGCATGTTATGGTCAGTCATAGACATACATAGGTTAAGAGCAGCTCACCTGGAGCAGGAGGGCATTTCCTCCCCCATAATTGTCGAAGTTACAATTAATGTATTTACTGGATAATAGCTGAGGCATAACCCATGTGTGGATGTAACCTTAAAAGCATATCGAAAGCAGAAAATGACAGTTTATTGAAGCTGCTGTGGGACGTGCGTCTGCACTGGCATGTTGGTGTAGCACGAGCAGGTGGAGAGAACGGGCTCTCGCAAAGCCAACGGAATGCTGGTTTCCATGCTGAACTTTGTCTGAGAGTCGCGTTTCATGCGGAAGGACAAGCTACCGTCCTTAAGGACGGAAAATTTAAATCGCACGGGCAGTTCTTGCTGAGCTTCCATCAAACAAAGACTGCACCATCACTAACGACAGCACTCTTACGAGGAGCTGGCCACGTGACCACAGCGGAGGCAGCGGTGCAGAACCACCCAAGGCCTCCCTTTCAGGCTCGCTGATTACGGATTAGGGTCATGGGCATGGCGGCACCAGAAGTGGTAGCCAGGAAGTCAGCATGGAGCCCGGTGTGCCCCGGCCTTGCCCTGGGTGCTCCACGAATTAGCCACCCTGTTAGACATGGCATCCATGCACTTAAACTACTGACTGCTCACCCCCGGGCTCAGTGTGTAGTCATATGAGGTTAATGTTCACTATTGTATCCAAGCCTGCAGTGGGGGTCCACCAGGTCTTCCTGAATAACGTTTCTGACCTTGAAGATCTGCCATCAGGTCTATGTAATTTTACCTTACTAGAAACCAAAAAGCACTGCTCTGCCGAGGTGGCAGTGAAATGCATTACATTGCACTATTGCTGTTGAGCAACTCTTACTGTACTTAGCTGTGTTACTGTTACTCCTTGCTTATAATTACTGTTCTCAGCACTTGCTGCACATCCAGTGCTGTCTGTTCTCCTTCATCACTGTGTCCCTTTCAGCAAAGAGGAAAGCTGCCGTGTGCAGGTTTGGTATTATTGACTGGTCTCTACTCTGTTGGGCTGCCTCAGAGTAGCGTAGGACGTAGGGAAGCGGGGGACCCTGAAGTCACAACCAGTGCATTTTCACCATTGATTTCTTCTCAGCAGATGGGTGTATAACCCCGGCAGTCTCACTGGGAGCTTTCAGGGCTGTTGAAACGTCCTGCAGGAAGAGCTGCATGTCTCCTTAGGGAGAGGCATTAGCACTTGGCTTGAGGGGAACCTTTTCCATTGGAGGTCCCTGTGGGCTTCCGTGACCTATAACCCGAGTTTGACCCCCTGTCTGCAGTGTCCTGGCAGAAGCCACAGTCATAGAAGTATGCCTCCCAGCTGGCTTTTTCTATACTGCTATGGGGTCAGAAACATTTTTATCCAAGCCTAAGCTTTCACTAATATCCAAACCCTCATGACATGCATTCACTCATCTATGATTGTGCTGTTGCGCTGATTTTTGGTGTTGACACTTATCTCATTGACTGAGGGTGAGTTGGGGATGAGTATGTTCTA
>JAODKL010000027.1:12693124-12705002 GCA_026780765.1 Petrocephalus schoutedeni | reverse complement strand
CCCCCCCCCCCCCCCCACTCGCATACACACTTTCCACCTTCCTTTGGTAAGAGTCTCTCTCTGCTACACAAAGCTGGCTGGTAGGTAAAACTGCTAGGGCGGTAAACGTAGCACATGACAGTCCCAGCAGACGGGCTCCCGGTGGCTCAGGACAGGCAGTCTCACCCACAGGAGGTGCTGGAACACCCAGAGGTGCCGGCAGGGGCAGGCAGGTGGGGGGCCTAAGCTGAGGAACCAAAATGCTGATTAAGGGGGTACTCACACTATCCATACCGGGCCCGAGCACATTGCAGTAGCGTAATCACTCCTACTGGGCTCAGGCTTAACCGTGCCCTGTTCCGCTGAAGGTGGGCCCGGGCACGGAACACGTCTGACGTCAATGATCGCACGTTTTTGCGGAGCATAAAAATAAAATGACGCATACAGTTCGGGTAGCAACAAACATTTTGCAAAGGATCACTTTGGTCTATGGCAGCGATACCAAGACCATTATACCACTCCTAAGTGTCACGGTGCAGGAACTGCAAGGAAAACACAGAAAATTCACAGTAAATTACGCACTTATGTCACTGATTTTCAGGAGACATAAAAAAATAAGTTAAAATTTTTTGTATTTTTTTAATTTTTTTATATAGATTAAGCCTCATTCTACTTCAGCATGTATCCTAACATTGCCAAGTATCGCATTATGATTGTTCTAATTCATTATGTTACAAAGAGTATTATCATTTCTTCTTGAAATTTATAAAGGCAATATCCACTTATTGTTCACTTATTGTTAAAAATGCACACAAAAAGGGGGCAGATCTCTGCATGTGTGGAGAAGGCGCTTTCCTACCGCACTAGGTACCTTAAGGCGCTTTTCCACCGCACTAGGTACCTTAAGGCGCTTTTCCACCGCACTAGGTACCTTAAGGCGCTTTCCTACCGCACTAGGTACCTTAGGGCGCTTTCCTACCGCACCAGGTACCTTAAGGCGCTTTTCCACCGCACCAGGTACCTTAGGGCACTTTCTACTGCACCAGGTACCTTAGGGCACTTTCTACTGCACCAGGTACCTTAGGGCACTTTCTACTGCACCAGGTACCTTTGGGCGCTTTTTCACCGCACCAGGTACCTTAGGGCACTTTCTACTGCACCAGGTACCTTTGGGCGCTTTTTCACTGCACCAGGTACCTTAGGGCACTTTCCACCTCACCAGTGTTCTTTGTTGATTGGCTATGCAAACATTCTACTTCTGAAACACAATGCAACCGCTGTCTTGGAAAAAAAGTTGTGAACTCAGAAAATAACAATAAACAAAAAAAAAGGGATAGCAATGCATTTGTGACCAAATGAAGGGACCCAAGCTCTAACTATGATCTCGTAATCTGGATAGCAAGGGAATTGTATGTGCTGATATTAATATCGTATATTGTCCAGCCATATACTGTACTATAACCATTTTCAATTCAATTCCGTATAAAATACTGTACCCTGCGTCGCGTTGTGATGTCATTAAGCGCCGGTACCAATTTTTACACCAGTGGACAACCATTACCTTAAAGTACAGTACTCATGGTACTTTCTTGACGTACCAAGAGCACGGTGCCTGGTGCGGTTGAAAAGCGCCCTAAAGTGTAACTGTTAGTCCCATGAAGCAGAGAGCAGGGTCCTGAGGTAACTCCATGGTGACCAGATGATGGACTATCAACACTGGAGGTTTCTGGGTGTGTTTCATGTACATTATGCTCCTCACGGCCCTCCGCTCACCACCACTGCCGTAGCGAGATGGCCTTTGTTGTGTTCTGTTTTGCTCTGTTTTGCGCTTAGGGCTTAGGGTTAGGGTTGAGGGTGTGGATCCATCAGAACCCGGGCCCCTCTTTTCCTGCGGCCTGAGATCCCAGCTGTGGTCCCTGGTGAGATGATGTCACCGAGTGACTCGCAGGCCTGCAGGCCGGCCCAGTGTTTATCCTGGAAGCCGTAAAACCTCTGGGTGTTGTCATGCGGCCTGTTGTGTCAGAAGGAGGGACTGTGTATGTTTGCAGAATGAGCAGTCAGGCCAGGCCCGTGGAAGACGGACTAATGGCTCTGTTAAAGGGACGTGGCTGCTGGTGTTGGATCTGAGGTCCAGCCTGCCGGGGCGTGTGGCACCGAGCTGCCAGTCATTGCTGACAGGAACATCTGGCAAGCACGGAATTTGGTGGGGATGAGCTTGTTCACTAAAACCCGATGAGTCTCTTAGGTTCAGTCGAGAAGATGTGTGGTACTGTCACATACCATGTCCTGCGAGGCCAGCCAGCTTGGGGCCAGTCTTACAGCCCTGCAGTACAGCTGCCATAATATTTATCAAAGTGTGAACCCCCCCCCCCCCCCCCCGCTGATCTCTGCCCCCAGCCACAAATCGCACCTGTGCCGTCAGTCAAAGGCGCCCGCCTCCCTCACACGTCTTTCCGGCCAGCTTCTGTCGTCATGTTCTCTGGTGAGGGGGAGTTTCTAAGGGATTCTCTCAGGAAACTGTCTCATAAAGACGTCAGTCGCTGTTGAGGTTTGATAGTCTTCAGTCCTGGGTTTGGGAGGAGCCTGTCAGCCTGGATCTGTCCTCCCATCATCCTCTGGTCCTCATGAAAGTACACCTGACATCAATGATTGCGTCATGGCGACCGCGTCTGATTTATAGTGTCTTTCGGTGAGTGTCCTCCCTGGGCTGCCCTCCAGAAACCTCCCCCCTCCGTGGTTTGTTTTCCCAGCATCGTCTTTGTCCCCCACCACGGCCCTGAGCACACTCCCCCGCTTTCTGCTTCTCGCCCAGTTCCCCTGCCAGGAGGCCATGCCGGTCAGGACCCGGGCCGGGAGCAGACAGGCAGCGACATGCCCCTGCTCAGCAGATTCAGGGCGCTGAGTCAGTCACATGACCCCCCCCCCCCCTGTTGCCGGGCTGCTCTGTCCCAGCCTTGATGGCTCCCTGGTGTGCTGTCAGCCTAAGGGGTAAGCCTGCCTCCTGCTTGTAGCAAGCTGGGGCCCTCGCGCTGCTCGAATTCCATTTAGTTTTGGGGATCACAGGGTAGGGCTTTGTGGGGGAGCCTGACTGGACTAGTGCCTGGAGCAGCGCTGGGCCCGGGGGGAGCAGGATACCCAGCTTGAATGGGACGTCTGGTCCCTCAGAGAGCCGCTGAATTGGCAGCTCCTCTGTTTGCGGGCTTTTTTTTTGTATTCAGACGCAGCCCACAGCTTCTCATAGACTCCCGATGGCAGGCGACATTTAAAGCAAGTCATGCGTTTGAAATCTCTCTGTCCCGACTGCAGCGCCACCCTGTGTCGGCACGACTCAGCCGGCAACATGATGTTGTGAGTTTATGAGACATTTCCAGCTTTTCTCCCCCCCGCCCCGCCCCGGGAGCCCCGCCCCTCGTCTCTGGCATTTTTCTCTGAATGGGGGCAGTGAGGAAGGCTGCCGGACGGCCAGCGTGTCTCTGCTTGGAGCCTGGGTCTGGGCAGGGCCCGGCACGCCGCTGTCACACGCTAATCTTGAGGGTTTTTTTTCTTTTTGAAGTCTGTCCCTCCAGAGAGAAGGCGGTGCCTAGCAACATGCATGGTTTTTTTTTTTGTTCCCCTGGTCATAAATGGGTGGACCCGGCCCGTTTGAAAGCACTTCTCCCCCATGAAACGCGCAGCGGCCTGAAGGTGGCGGCCTCCTCTGCCCTGGAACTCGACACCGTGTTAGGGCCTCCGCTCAGACGGCATCCTGTTTTCCCCCTGGCTGATAAATGAAACGGTAACGCTTGTAGTCAGAGAAGGTTATTCACGAGACCCGGCGATCATTTCCTTGGTAAGATCTAAGAAACCTGTTATTCTCGAAGAATTGCCGTTTAGAATTCGGCAGAGCGCAAAACTTCATGTCTCGACAGACCAGGATGCAAGTGGATGCATGCTCAGATCACAAACGGTGTGTTGGAAGTGTGTGAGAAAGGTGACCCCCCCCCCCCCCCCGGCTGTCTCCAGCCGCTTGACGTTGCGTGACCTGAATATTAATGCCTGGCCTTTCTGTTCCTCTTTGTGAACACGCCAGAGACTAATGCGTGTGTGCGGACCGTGAGAGTCGTCCGTTGTGCTGAATCTGCGTGGCTCAGCCCTGGTTCCAGCTGCCCCTCTCTGCCCCCTTTGTTCCTGTCCTGGCACTGAATCCATGTCATGCTTTGTTGCCCGGGCAGCAGATCTCGGGGCCGAGCTGAGGAATGCCGGTGCCTAGCAACAGGTGAAGATGTTTCCCTCCTCCGTCGGTAAAAAGCATTAAATTCAAATGAAGGAACGACCTGATCTCGCACCAGAGAACAAGGGTGTTTTCACAGGGCATTGGGGGAAAACTCCCAGTCCTTTTCAATATGAGGCTACACATGTGTAAGAAGCAGAGTTAGTAATTATGTCTGTGATATGACAGGGCACACTAACCGGAATATAATGGGCTTTTCCGCCAGCTCAGGGACCGATTACAGAGACTTTCTACTTTCGTGAGGTTACGTCTTAGTTTTCTGTGAAACAGGCCTGCACCCTATTACAGTAGACAGGAGGTAGCTTGGTATTCGAGCACATTATTGGATGTTGTGTTTTTGAACAAGGCTTAGCGGTAATGCGCTTACCCTCCCACATATTGTTGTAAAGATACTCCTTAGTCAGCGAAAAATTCACAATAGCTGTAGGAACCAAAATGAACTGTGTGTTGGTCTGGGTCACTTGTTGTGTGGGCGGTCTGTGTGTGACACACCCTGCCCGAAAGGGGCGGGTACTGGCTGGGGGGCACCAGAGTGTATCAGGAGAATAATGTGAATTTTCATTTTTAGTCCCCAAATTGTCATCGTCCATGTTTGCTTTGTAGCAGTTTGTAACATGCTTGTGCCTTTGATTTGTAGACTCTTCCGTCTTCCAAGATGAGGGCATAGACATGGAAGCTCAGAACTGGCCACCAGCCCCCAAGCACGTGAACGGCCAATCGGAGAGCCACGCGGCCCGCCTAGCCAGCTGGGTGACCTTCGAAGACGATGATGATGAACACATTTTCTCCACGCCAGATGTCAATGGCAACCCCATAGTCCCCTTCCCTACTGTCTGGACCAAAGATACGGAACGGCACCTCCTGGACATGACACCGGAAGGAGTCCACCCTCTCTTTGCTTTGGATGTTCCCCCGCTGAGCGCTGGCATGTCTAGCAGGAAGAACCCCTTCCTGGACGAGGGCCTCTCACAAGTGCAGCCATCTCCTATCAACCCCTTCAGTGACTTTTTCCAGGAACGAGCGAAAGCTAAGGTGATACCCAGCAATGGCTGTCATCCGGAGAACAACCAGCAGTCGTGCAGCTCTGCCCCGATTCCTGCTGGTGCCGCAGATGTTAAAAGGGAGTCCCTGTTGCACCTCTCTCCCGAGCTGGACACTCCCGCTAGGGGAGGGGTCCTGCTCTGGCCGCCCTCTGAGAAAGGCGGGCAAAGCCTGTGGATGGCAGAGCCAGATCAGCAAGAGACCGGCCTGCTGCCGGACGACCCTGTAGACCCCGGGGAGTCCGAGGAGCCTCTGTACCAGCCGCCCCACATGAGCCCAATGGAAGGCTGGCCCATGATGCTACGCATCCCAGAGAAAAAGAACATCATGTCATCTCGGCACTGGGGGCCCATCTTCGTGAAGGTGTCTGACTCTGGACGGCTACAGCTCTTCTATGAGAAGGGCCTGGAGAAGCCCTTCAAGGAGTTTCAGCTGGAAGGCCGGCACGAGCTGTCCGAGCACAAGCTTCAGAACTACAACGAGAGCGACCGCGTGCATACCGTCAGCATCGATCACGTCACCTACAAGGAGAAGCGCAAGATCCAGTCCAAGGCGGCCGTGGTGCATGCCCCAGCCAAGGATCAGCTGGTCAAACTGGGCACCGTCAACTACTCCGACTTCCTGAGCTTCACCCATGCCCTGAGGGACGTGCTGATGCTGCTGCCCGTGGAACCGGAGCCACCAAGCTCTTCCCCATCCTACCAAGAGGAGGAGGTCTTGGTGGATGTACGAGATGAGTTCCATGGTGTTATGTCCAAGGGTGATGGCAGGATCATGCAGCAGCTCGTGATGACCCACATTCATGTGCTGGCGTTTGTGTCGGGCTCGCCGGTCTGCAAGATCGGCCTTAACGACGTCCAGGTGAAAGGGAACGAGGTGGTGTCCCTGCATGACATCATCCCCAACACCACCACGCGCTGGATCCGACTCCGAGACTGCCGGCTGCATGGTAGCGCTGACGAGCGAGAGTTCACCAGCGCCCGAGCGATCTCATTCACACCCCCGGCGGGCCGCAGGTTCGAGCTGCTCCGATTCCGTTCGCTCTTCGCTGAGAAGAGCCTGCCCTTCACTCTGAGGACGGTGGCCAACGTCAAGGGAGCAGAGGTAGAGCTGCAGTCCTGGCTGGCGATGTCAACTGGATTCTCCTCCAACCGGGACCCTCTCACTTTGATCCCCTGTGAGAATGTGATGATCCGCTATCCTATCCCCCAGCTGTGGGCCAAGAACTTCAGGCGAGAAAGCCTGGGGGGCGAGAAGTCTCTGAAGGCTCGCTTCAACAAGGGGGCCAGCTTTGGCTCCACCAGCACGTCAGGGCAGGAACCAGCGATGCGGGTCACCTTGGGGACGGCCAAATACGAGCACGCCTTCAGGGCTGTGGTGTGGAGGATAAACTCGCTCCCTGATAAAAACTCAGGTAGGGCAGAAGAACCGGTCCTGCTAAGATCATACTAATCACCCTGTTTACTTACTACAGTGATCTGTCTTCATGAAGTCACCAGTGGTGTTCAGGGTTACGAGGGGGTTGCTGTATGCTTAAAATCTGGGAATGTGTGAGAATGTGAGATGGTCACTTTTCTGATGGAGCTGCTACTCCTTGGGGGATGAGTAGGGATGAGTAGGGATGTCCTGTTTCACGTGAATTGCTGCCTCGTTACTTTTTACTTCCAGGTCAGTGGGTCAGGGCCTCTGGTCTGTGATTGGACAGGCAAAGGGGCAGGGCCTTGTCTGTAGTATGTGACTGGACAAAGGGTAGTGGTTACAGTTCATTAACTTTTTGTTGTTTGGTGGCTCTCTCCTGACTCACATTTTCGTGAGTTTTTTTTTATTTTTTTACATTTCCTGCCAGAACATCCTGCGAGGCCTGCGTTTCACTTTCTAGTCCCACTAGAAAGAAAAAAAAAAGTAGAAAATGTTCATCGCCATCTGTGAGGTACTTTGATTGCATAATTGCATATCTCTGGCTCATCTGCTGAGGATGAGGCCTCACTTCCTGACCACGGTCCTGTTCGATGACATGTTGGTCGCCAGATTGACCTGGGATGAGGCCGGCCTGGAAGGTTGCACGAGTCACCTTTGAATACCTTGCTGGTGAGGCTTCAGTGGTCTGTGCTGTGAGATAATAGCTCCGTTGTATTCTGACTGTGCACCCTTACAATCCCGTGATCTGAAATATAAACCAGTAGCCACATTAAAGGCTGCCTCACAGCCTCAAGAAATGGAGGAACGTAAAGGAGCATGATGTCATGCAGAGTCATTTGGACTCTGTAGGTTGTGTCCAGTTAAAATAACCTAACCAGTATAAATAAACACTTTGTTGATCCCCTTGGGGAAATTCTGTTTTCACGCCCCCATCGTTTGGGCTGGTTTGGCCATGAGGGGCAGCCACCTGTTGTGGCACCCAGAGTGCTGGGGGTCTGGGGCCAGGACCACACTCGAACCGGTGGCCTTCTGATCATAGGTATGGAGGCTTAGCCCACTGAGCCACATTCTATGTCAGTGTGACTGGCTTAGTATATTCTCTTATGTTAGAGTATGGCAATGTATAATGTGTTCTTTAATTTTGGGCCAGTAAGTTCTTGTCTTCCAGGAAACCCATCTGGAAAGCTTGGTATTTTAAGTCTGACAAAGCAATCTGCTCTCAGTCCCTCGAAACGCTGCTTGTTTATTGAGATGCGCACAGGGCGTCCAACCGGTACTGATGGACAAAATGAAGCTTCATGAACCATTTGCAGTATTTTTTTACCCCACTAGATGGTGCTCTTAGCTTGTTTTGGCGCATGCTTTGTGGTGTTTTTTGTACAGAGAGCATCTAGTGGGGTCAAAATATACAGCAAGTCTACCACCCAGCTGCCCTGCCCCTGATTCTGGTAACCCTTCTCTCAAATGTTCTTCAGCTCTGGGTCACCCCCACACCTTCTTCTGCCGCTTGGAGCTGGGCTCTGACTGGGAAGTCCCAGCCAAGTTCCAGCGCCGCTTGGAAGTGGAGTTTGACATGCCGGCAGCCTCAGCATCCAGGACAACTGTGCGATCGCTGTCAGTGGGAGATAGAACGGAGGTCAAGAAGTGGATCAATTATAAGGCACACTACCTCTACCAGGTAGTGTGTGTGTTACTTCCTAATATCGCCACCCCTTCTGGGGGCTGTCGGCTGGTTCTAAAGTGCTACAACATCAAGTCCAGACTTTACTTGGAGAATCAAAAGTTAAAGCTTCAGTTCACCTTCTGTTCTGGAATTAATCCCTTGCACATGCAGCTACCAGGAGCTGTTTTTTTGGATAGTAAACCAGTCAACTATATGCATGTATATGTACCTATGCTTGTACTGTATATACTGTACTGTGTAAAAGTCTTAGGCAACGAAAATAATGTATAAATTATCTTCATGTTGGTGTAAAACAGATTTTTTTTTCCTTTCAAAATGCGTCAGCTTATCCATTTGAAACCCTCCCCTAAAGCCATCCAAGTATTTGCAGCAGCCATCCAATATACCCATGCATTTTCTGACTCAACCACTAATACGGTGGTATTTAGAGTGCTCACTACCTTATTGAGTTATTAACTAATTAGCTTGATTAATAAGTGAGCTGGTGGTGAAATTGAATGTATACATGGAATGACTGTGGTGACCCTGAGGAGAGGTTTGGGAAGTGAAGTGGTGTTCATCTAGCCAGGCTTTTGGGAAAACAGAAGATATTCCTGTTAGTTTTTAATGAGTTACTTTTAATGTGCATATGCTCTAATGTTAAATAGTGTTTTTGTTTGGAGCAAATATAAGATTACTACCCAGATAAATAGCTTTAAACCTTTTGACCTTTGACTGCCTAAGACTTTTACACAATACTGTATGTATGTATGTATACACCCAGACACATGCACACACACACGTGGTAATAAGTGTTTTGGTCATATAAACTCCATAGTTTATTCAAAGAAGGAGCCTCAGACATTTCCAGGTCCTTTTATTTAAGATACTTGAGATGTAGTGGGGAAAACTGTGTTGCAGCGACATCTTGTGTTCGGAGGCATTCACTGCATTTGTGGCCAACTTAAAATTGCCACGTGATCTGCAGTCGGGTGGTAGGGATTACTTGGCGTCATATTTGGGAGGAGGCTGACGGCGCAGTACAAAGGCTGTGTTAGCACTTGCACACGCAGTGCAGTGTCCCACAGCATGGCGCCTTTTCCAGTGCTGCAATATACTGTTAAATATATCCAGTATTTCTCTGAACTTGTACAGCATTCAGTGCAAGCTCAGCCGAGCTGCATTTAAGGCTACCTCAACTCCTTGGTAGCACATTTGTTTGCAATGTAATATTTGCCTAACCTATACATTGCTTTGAACAAAAGTGGCTGCTAAATAAAAATAGATGCAAATGTATTAACCATACATAAAGGTGTAAAATGTCTGCAGAGGCTTGGTCACAGGGACTTGATGCTTGTTGTACCTTCTTGTCTTCCAGGTGGAGATGGAGCTGAAGAACACGCCCAAGTCGGATCGTTTGCATGCGGAGAGCCCAGGGGAATGCTCTCTGCAATGAGGACCCTCAGGCGGGAAACTCAAAAGCCAGCTGGCACTCTGCACGATTGGCTCTGATCTACTGAAGACTACAAGACAGAGATTGGCCTTAATCTGTGCTTCACTTTGTATCTTTTAGACTGATCGCTCTTGAGGAGAGCTTAACTTTCCCTGGTTGCTTAACAAATGGTGACAGAGCAGCTTGTGTGCTGATGCGAGAACCACATTAGAGGAATATGCCTGCTGTTCGTATGACCTCGCAGGATGACGGCGCCCCCATCTGGCCGCGGATTGTGCTGCAGCCTACAGATATGGGGACGTTTAGCTGACCAAAACTGACAGGTTAGGTAAAGTACAGGAAGCCAATGTGGGCGTCTGGTCATCTGTCACAGAAGCACGTGGGCGTTGGGCATGTTTTAATGATGTATTGCACCTTATTATGTGCTGAGGGATGGGGTCTAAAGTCCATCTGTGGGAATTCAGGGTGGCCCCTGTCTGACAGCGCATTAAACCAATGATGCGTGTTACTGGGCCGGGTCACCGGCAGAGTCCCGACCCAGACTGACAGAGTTACCTCGCAATGCAGACTTTTACCTGGTAACCAGTTATGGTTTACTGCCTGCCCTGATGAAATGAATGTATTATTTGTCTTTTAGCATGGTACCCAGTTACTCACTTTGGGTGAGCTTGAAAGCAGTTTCAAGAAATTTGATACTGAATTGTTTTGGTAAAGATTTTGATGTCAGATCTTTATTACATCATTAATTCTCTATCAACATGAACTGTGACATCTTTGGACTTAACTTTTGGAGGGAAACATCAGTTGGATTAATTTTCTACTCATCTGTGTAATTTTCTGTTAAAGTCAGATATATTGTGTGCATTAAAACTACTGATATCAAATGCAAGCTAATAAATATTATTTTAAAATGTTCTGCAAAGAACCAGTGTAAATAAAAAATGTAAGTGATCGACATTCACTCACTAATAGTGAGTTTTAACTCTAAACACAATTGAGGAGAAAGCCAACAGGGGGTCTGTCTCCCCCGTCATGGAACAGGTGATATGGATAGCAGCAGACCGATGGAGTGGGAAGCTCGGAATGTGGGCTGGAAGACTGACTGGGCCTGGTGATGTTCCCTAACGCTTAAGTCTTAACGCTTTTACATCTCATAGCTTAACACTTTACTTTCTTTATCCTTATGATGTAAATGTCAAAAACTGAAAGGAGGAGGACCTTTGGAGTGCTTCAGCTGGTGTTGGCTAGGGCTCGTCTTTCAGGTAAAATGCTGTCATTCAGATTTCAGGTTGAAATGGCTGAAATGCAATTGGACTGAAAAGAGGATCTGATCGTAGCCTTAGTGTGGTTTGGAGCCAGCTTTAGAAATAGACTATGCTGGTGGTTAATCCTGAGGGGCCATCTGCTTCTTTATGGCTTCCTTAGATGCTGTAATGCTGTGGTTCCTTTCTCCAGACGAGAATCGTGCGTGTAACTCTCTCTGTGCCTCCCTGGAGTCTTCACTGCATATGTGCTTTGCGGGTGGGGGGGGCGACACAATGGAACTAAAACGGTTTGCACTGTATGACACCTCCGTTTGCAATCATGGCTCTGCTGAAAATGCCATTCTTTTGTACACGAAAATAAATGACTACACTTTCTCACGAATGTCTGGCTGGTGTGTGTCACTGCACTGTGTGTGTGTCGCCCCTGGTCTCCCACCTGCCAGACACCCACGTTAATTCACTTAAAATTCTCCTGCTGAACCCAGGGTGATCCCACTGTCCGGATCAGGTTATTCCTACCAAGCCCGCACTGTAGAGGCCCGTGATGGATGGTGATCAGCATCCTGACTGAGCGGTGCGGTGTCATGCAGGCACCGGAGCAGCCTGCAGGCCCAGCAGCTGAACCTGATCCAGCAGGTCATCCATCAAGCAGCTCGGTGAAGGCAGTCATAATAAATGTTACTGTTATGTGTGTGGGGGCACGGTGGTGCAGTGGGTAGCACTGTCGCCTCACACCTCTGGGGCCGGGGTTCGAATCCGGCCCAGTTCCATGTGTGTGGAGTTTGCAT
>JAODKL010000027.1:12674457-12685050 GCA_026780765.1 Petrocephalus schoutedeni | reverse complement strand
GAGAACATTTTTTAAATGACCAATGGAATTCATGGGGATCACCTGGTCCGCTAAGTGTGTCTTGTTCACCTCACGCTTGATTGTTCACCTGGCTGCCCACGATTTTTGCCCTTACCAATGTGCGGGGTGCACCTGTCGTTAACCCTCAAGCGGCCTTTAGGAATATACCCAGATGTCGGGGCTGCAGCTGGCCTTCACCCACGCTTCACTGTACCGACGTCTTTTTTATTCAGCCTTTGTGTTGTATGGCACACTGGGGATCTCTGTGCGGCGGTCGCTAGTAAGGAAGGGCTGCGTCTGCACAGGAAAGCTGTGACCACGACGGCTGAAAACATGGGGAGAAGACAGCCCCCCCCTCATTACAACATTCACACAAAACAGGAACAAGAAGGCGATTCATTGCCAGAGAAGCGCTTTGGCAAAGGCGGGCATCATCTAATTCCCATGGCGAAAACAGAAGGCCATTGTGACAATGGGGCTCGGGCAGCTCCAAGAGCCATCAGCGGCTATTAAAAGGGCTGGTGGGCTTTCTTCTTCTGAAAGCAGATAAATACATATTTTATTGATGCTGAATGACATGATCCCAGTAGCCGCGGGGGGGGTGGTGGTGGTTATTATCGTCCTTTTGTGTGGTGATCTCGGGCAGAAAACGCACCGCGGTCGGGCAGGATGTTTGTGTTGGGCTGGCGCTGGACGTGGCGCACGGCGGAAGTGTTCCAGCGGGCCAGGGGTGGAACTGGCAGTGATGGGACAAGGACACGGTGTCTTCTGGGCTCCAGCAAAGCCTGGTCCGAGCAGACTACCCCCAGGGACGACTGGCGTGTCAGGCAGGCCGGGACAAAGAGAGAAAGGAGCGAGGGGGTGCGGCCACCTGCCAAGCCCCCCTGGGCCGCCGTGTTACGTGGCACTCCGCGTCCTGTCATGCTGTTTGTGCGCCCGCATTCGCACATTCAGCTCCTTAGCGCTTTTAAGCGACGGGCTGAAAGCGCGCTCAGTGCCGCCGTCCCCGCCGCATGCGGCCACCGGAAGCGGCGGAGGCCGCGACGCTCCGGAGTCCCGCTGTGCGTATTGATGGGCCGGTTACTTTTCAGGGCACACAGGGAACAGGCTGTGCTGCGGGAGAACAGGCGAGCCCGCAGGTCCGGGGGGGAGGCTCTCGGCCGAATGCTGACTGGCCATCAGGTGCTAACTGCGGCTCCTGCGATTGGCCGAGCTCCAGCGTGGACCTCTCGCTGAGGCTGGCAGCGGAGGCCTGAGCCACAGTCCATCACCACGGGGCCGTGCATCGATTGGCTCTTCTCAGAACTTGGAATTGCTAAAACTTCTGGGTACATTCCAGTCCAACAGTCAGACTTAGAGTTCGGTCATACTGGTTCCTTCTATTTTAGTGGAATAATTTTGGATTAAAAGGATTTGCTTCAATTAGCTGTTTTTGTAGATTTGATTAAAATGGAATTAAGTTCCCGAATTGGTTCGTTTTGTCCAAGTAGAGTTTTAGGTCATGGACCGTAGTGCTGGAAAAATTTCATATGTGTTTGATCTGAAGATTAGTCAAGTGGCTGTTAAAGATCCTTTCTGCTACATTAAATAGTGAAAGCCAGACGCCTCTGTCACCAGTATAGAAACCAAGACGTTTTAACATCAGCGAGATGAGTAAATGCCCTGTAACACCTACAGTATATAGCTCACATACGCCAAGTGATGACAAAATATAGGGCTCAAGAAGTAAAGAAAGGTCAAAGGTCGGTGAGACCTACTGTGTTCAGACTCCCTGCTTCTACTGGAGAAATTTTCTGTCTTCACTTCAGATTGTTTTTGTACAATTCTTTGATGCACATTGGCAGACATTCTTGGGTTCATGTACACTTTGAGTACCTATGGAGTACACTTTGAGTACCTATGGAGTTTTGCAGCCAGGAGCCATTAGCGTTGTGTTTATCTGCCCTGTGTATTTGAGTGTTGGCATTGAGTGTCTCTCGGTTATATAATGTTACGGTATGTATGCAGCCTTGATGTTCATACATCCAGAAGCACGTGATTGGATGTTCTGGGTGTTACATAACTGCTGTTGGTTGTCTGGGGGGTATCACTTGGGATGCTTCCGTTGTAGCTCACTGTGACGTACTGTGAAGCACCATGAGACTGTCTCATGTGGCCCGCTGAAATCCCAGAATCCTCTGCTCACTGCTGTCTTATTACTTTCAGGGTGACTGATATACTTGTGCATGGGGCGATTCCGTATAGGAGAGCGTCACGTTCTTGTACGTGTGAAGGCTATGAGAACCTCCCCGATCTTCCATACTGGTTGATTCTATAGGTCCGGCGCTCTGTGGCTAACAGGTGGAGGGGGCCGTGGGCTCTTTGTAGGTGAGACTCTTGGGTGGTCCTCTGTCCCAGAGGGGATTTAACCAGAACTCCAGTTGTCCTTTAAAGTAAAGCAAACAGTTTACTGAGTACACAGAGGCTGCAGTTGTCTGTCTCGCCTGTGAGAACATTTCTGTTAAAGATAAAGCAGTTCACCGAACCGGAGCGTTCTAAGAATCATGGCTCTACCTGGAAGAGTTTGGTCAGCAGATTGGCAGCGTGGATATAATTCGGTGGCTTGGAAAAGCCGCTCTCCTCCGCTTGCTAAGCTCCGGCATGGGAGTGGCCTGATGACCTCGACGCCCAGACGGAAAGCAGGCTGGCAGAAGGGCATCACAGTTCGATGTATACTAGCTATTTGTGTCTTTATCAGCGGCTGAATCTCACGTGGAACATAACATACGCGCCAGTGTTTGGCCGCCATTTGAATGGGCCACGTTTGAGGAAATGGGCTCACAGACAGACATATCTGTCTCATTGGGTGTCCTTGGGGCCCTGAGTGTCACGAGCGTGCTTCCCGTCTGCTGGCCTTCCTATTACTGTGCTCCCAGCCACACCGTTTCCCGATGCCTGACCCTATTGCTAACGGATTGTTCTACAACCGCTCCTCCCATATCTGACCTATTTTCAGGTTCTACGGTCAGAAGCATCTTATAGTTCTACAGTTATCTGGCAGCTTTTTTTGCCTTAGAGAAAAATGGCAGTCAGGTAAAGGTGTGGAGAAAATCTATTATTTTGTTTACTATTACATTCCTTTTTTCCTTTCATTCACAGTGCTTGATTTTGCCTCGCACTGCGAGCACTGCACACTGGCACACTGCATAGAGGACACTAAAACAATTTTACCTGTATCCCTCTGGCTGACTGTTTTTACCGTTGCTGTCCCCCTGGTAAAAGTAGGCCTCACTGTGGTAAAAGGTTGCCGGCCACTGCACTGGACATCGAGCTTGAGTCCTATGCAGAGACTTTGCTATAAATGACACGAGGGCAGCGATTAACGCCGTATGGTGGAGTGTCCGTAATTGTGTGCCGTCTATGATCGAATGTCCCTGCGGCTCGTCACTGGTGTGACTCCTTTGAGAAGTCCGGTCAGGACGGTGGGCAGGACCGAGGCTGACGACGGCTGGGCTGAGCAGCGAATGTAAGGTTTCAGAGAGAGGTGGTTCCCTATTCAGGAGCCAGGGCGGAGATGTGACAGGCAAACTACAGCAGCTGTTCCCGGGGGGGGGGGCGAATGAAAACAACATGAAGTTATACCTACGTGGGGAACAAGGAGCAGGTGGACTGATTCTTATCAGTTTTAATTATGCACTATGGCCTCTAATTTGCGTCAGTTTCATGTTGGAATGCTGATAAGCTGTCCTACAAGCAGCCGTGTGAATCTACAAACAGCACTGTCTGAATGCATTAATTCAAAGGGCATCTGTTTTAATGAGCCAGTACTGTAATTAGCCATAATTAGCTTTGGTAAAACTGAGACACTTTGCTTTCATTGCATTTCCAGTAATTAGCCTTTAATGACTGCTTGTATAGACAAGGTGGATGGTACCATTTGTCTCCAGCCTGGTGGGGCCCTCAGTGTGCTCCAAGCACGGCCTTGTGACACAGGCCAGTAATCCAGTGCTGTGTGTGGCTTTATCTGCCCCTAGAAGGTGCTTCTCGGGGGTGGGAAGCTCTCCCATTTTGTGGTGGTGCTCTCCTCAGTTCAGAAGTTCACTAAGATCGGCACCGTGCTAGAGCTCCTCGCCGGTGCTCACACACTGATGCCGGGCCTTTTCAGGAACTCGGAGAGCGCGCCCCTTGTTTGCACAGTGACTGGAGAGCAAAGATCTGCATTTTGATTACGACAGAGTGTCTGCCGGGCTTCTGTTTTAGCTTTAGCGCTGGAAGCTAATGCCCACGGGCGGGTCCTGGCCCACCTCTCCAAGCCTCACAAGGGCTGATGTGCAAACTGTGCGAAGGGCCTGCGTGGCTTTCAGACACATCCCGTTTGCTGTTCCTGAAAGCCTCTGTACGGCCTCTGGCTGAGGGGTCAGTGAGGGCGGATCGTCCTGCGGCCGCACGTCCTCTTTGCCTGCTTATTGGCACCGTTTGAAGGACGGAGCGCTTCCGCAGTCTGCCCCCTGCTGGCCGACAGCATTATCGCGCGGCGGTGGCTCCTCTCCGCTCCTCTCCTTGGGGGCGGCGCGAGAGCAGCTGCGGCGTCTGCCGGCTCGTCTGTGTAATTAATCATTCCCTCAAGATGGCATGCTTGAGTCTGACTCATGCGGCCAGCTGTGTGGAGGCTGGAGCTCTGAGGAGGTCAGGGAGTCTATGGCTTCCTTAATGGCCTGGTGGCAGCCCTACCATGGTGCTCGCGGTGCCTGTCAGAGCCAGGTGGCAACTTTAGCCTGGAAACATTAAGTGTAGACATACGAGGTGCGACGCCCCCACTCAATGGCCGCCCGCAGGGTCTGTTTTACGGGGCTAAGTTTGAGCCACGCTCGGATTTTGTCCCTAGACTCAAAATGGGTACATAACTCTAAAAAGTGACGAGAGGGACACTTTCAAATTCTGATGTCATTGTCCATCACAGATGTTGTTTCTTGCTCATTCATGGGGAATAAAAAGAACTCTTAAGGAATATGGTTGAAGAAATTATTTATTTTTTCCAGGGATCATTTTGGTTTGGTAAGTACAGTCTGTTCTTTAAATAAAGTTTTATGACATGTTTAATGTGTGTGTGTGTGTGTGTGGGGGGGGGGGGGGGGGGGGGGGGGGGGCGGGGGGTGCCTTCTCTGAGCAGCTGTCTGGAGTATCTGGACTGCTCGGTGCGTGCCTTTCCTCCTGGAGATCCCAGCCATTTCAGATGTTAGCACTGAGTAACTGTAGTCCATTGGTGAGATGAGGTGGCACTTAAGAATTAGAAGTCATTGCAGCTGAACTCCAGCTTAGTAGTATTCCTTTAAAATAACCTGCCAGCTTAACTGTGTTAAACCAGACCTGCAAATCCATGATACCTACTAATTCTTCTGCTGTTGTTTTCAGGTTTGACTACACATGTGTGGGACTTTCTGGTTTCTGTCTGCATGTTCTCTGCGCTCTGCCCACGCCGGGCCGCGGTACTTCCCGCACCCGCGTGCTCCCCCTCTGTCCGCACCTCAGACGGCGGTGACACGTGTCCCGCCGGCCTCTGTACAGGACTGAGTCGCCGGTTCCGGAGAGGCTCTTGATCCCGCTGGAATTCTGGCCCTCCGTGCAGACGAGCGTGTTTGCTTGAACTGTCTAACTGATAAGGAGGCAGACTGAAAACAGAGGGGTAGTGGGTTTGGGAAGCCGCTTGCCAGCATTACGTGGAAAGGCCCGGCTGCCTGCTGGGGGAAGGCTGTGACAGGTGAGGATGGTAGCCAGACGAGGCCTTTGGATCGCTCCCGCGTCAGCGAGCCCCCCGTCTCGCTCGCCCTGCCGGACACACGCAGTCTTCTTGGGCTCCGTATTACATGGCGTCTCTGCGTCTTGCAGGGACCCTGCAGACAGTGGGCCTCTAAGCGATTTTCGGGAATGTAATGTGACCACCGATCCCCGTTTACTAAATGTACCTTTCTTCCCCTCATTTAATGGATGATTTGTGCACAGAGGAAGGAACAGAAGGCATCAATTATTCAGGCTCAGTCTGATCATTGACGTTATTTGACCTCACACCTTTTGTGGAATTCGGGACCGCTAGGTGACTCTGCACATTAGCCCTCCTTGCTGCCAGGCAACCTACTTGGCTTCAGAGATGAATATTGAGCAGAGGGTGAAATTAAGTTCAATGGAAAAATAGGCCCACAATGCCCCCCCCCCAAAACTGGTTCCAGCTTTTTGAGGGGATGCTCAAACCAGCATTTCCTCACCCGGGAGATTACGCTCCGTTATTGGCTATTTAGATGACAGTTTCTCCTGCTGATATTTCCTCAAACACAGTAAAAACAGGTGAAGTATTTACAACAAATCCGCACAGTGTTTGGACTTGCACTGAGGAAACCAAGGCTGAATGATGTGGGCCCTGCGGGGGCGTCTGTGGTGCTCCTTGGTTTACTACCTCAAACTCCCACTTTCACCTGCATAGCACGGTGCAAAAAAAAAAAACAGACTGCTCTTGGTGAGCAGTTAATGTGAAAGATTATTTTAGTGCTCATTATGCTAATCTGTTATTTAAATATCGCAGTTATTTATTAATTTGTGATGAAAGAACTTTAAAATTGTTTGATATTTGATATTGAAGCCTTTTAATTTAAGTAGAGTAATCCTATACTTTATAAAACATGAGTCATGGAAGGGCAAGTTGCTTAGGTATAATGCTTTATTTAGTGTCTGGAGTTACTGGACCCTAAAATTTCACACCCCTGCATCAAAGTCCATTGTAATGTAATTTCATAGAAATTTCACTTTATTATATTTTTATGGACATTTGATACAGTGTTGACGTTAAGGACATGATCTCTCGCTACATATGGAATGCTGAGTCCCACTCACTAACTTGCTCCGGTGGAGTGCGGATGCCTGCATACGCTCGCACAGAGAGTTCCGCAGCTCCGATGCCACCGGCCACTCCCGATTCAACGTGCGGTGGGGTCGTCCGCAAAAGCACTTCCTAATGAAGCATGACCCGCAGACCATCTGGAGAGTGTTACTTAGTGAGCTGAGGAATTAAATACAGCAGCGATTAGATGCCAATAGGCATGTGAGGCCCTGATGCATCACATCCAGGTGGGCAAAAGGTTCAGACCCCATTGTTCAAAAACACTGCAGTTAGATGAATTGGGCAGTGATGTCAGCAAGTCTTAAGGGTGGATAAGGAGGGGGCCAACCTGCAGGACAACCCATCCCGGCCCAGTAGCACACTCCAACCGTGTGATAACGAGACCTCGCGGCACGTAATGAGAGACGGCCTACGAGCCGGGTGTTCCGGAAAATGTACCCGCCGTTAGCTAAAGTGAAGCGTACGCCCACCTGACAGCAGACAGGAAACTTGCGTTAATACCAATTTTGTGGGGAAACCTGCATAGCCATGTCAAGTATGTAAAGAATGTACTAACGGGAATGGTTACCAGTCTGAATAGGGCTTGGTGAACTGGCACAGGTAAACCACAGGAGTGCCGGCAATCTGGAGGCGATGATTCAAAAGGCCCGGGGCGATCACATCTCCTGGTGGGTGGCACAGCCTGGTTCTCCTACATAGGACCCTCCCCCTTTTTTGAAAACAGTTCTGCTTTCGGTGCCTATAAGCAAGTTTTAATTTGATTAATTTACCTAAAAATACGTACAAAGCACATGCCAATTTCCCTGCCACCCTGCATAGTGCCATGCTACACTGCAATGCACGGATTTTAAATCTAGACTGGGTAAGATTTCAGCCTAGAGCACCACACCTGTGACATGATTTAATCTGGATTGCCCTCCTGCTTTATTTAGCCATGTCGTCTATACCCTAACCCTGCCACAACAGTTTGCTTATTCAGAAATAACACCCTTTGCCTGATAAAACTGCCAGCAACCCATTTTCTGCCTGCATGATGTTGTCTTCCTGCATGTAATACTATCTATCACCGAAGATATGGCATAGTCTTGATATTTATGTAACGTTTTAATAAACTTTAGCTTTATTTGTGAAAGTATGGATCACTTTCTACATACATCCATACGGGTCAGGAGCCTGGGGTATTCGGGGCTGAATCCGAATGGTTTGTTTAGCTTATTCAGTGTTTTTAACAAGTGTGCCCTCAGTCTGATAATTCCGTACATCACAACAGTCCTAATGCAGGACTGCGTTTCTAAAAGCCTTTGTAGTGCCACTATCATCGTAACTATGAGAAAGAGGAAGATGGAGAATTCAATATGATGGCCCTGGGACAGATTAGGTCTCTGGGCTACATCGCGGATGCCTTACGATCCTAGCAACGCCCCTGCTAAAAGTATCTGAATATTCTGAAGGTACTCAGAACGTCAGTCCGAGTTCGTGTAAGAAGCCATACATGGGTCTGGTACGCGCGTCCCCGGGTTCTAGGTCGCATTCCGCGGTGGAAACGCCTCAACGCAGGGGGCGCGCATCCCATGCCGTGATCTCAGGTTCAGGAATATCCCCCCCGGACGAGTATCGAGGGTGACAATAAACATATTACTAACCTGGGGGCGGCGGCATTTTGTCATTCTATTTTTAAAAATCAGATAACACGACAACAAAGTAATCGAATTATTGAGACTATTATTTAAAGCTGTGGCCAGTTATTATATAACTAAAAATAGCGGCACAGCTGCTTGAACCTCTACAAGCTTACTTTTGTTTCAAAGTTGTCGCACTGAAGTTTGTTCAGCCTAGCTGTGTGTTCTGCGTCCATGCAATGGTCCCCCGCCGTTAATTATCGCTCATGCATTAGGCTATTCGGCAATGCACGTGGCATGTGACAGGGCTCCCCTGGCAGCGCGCGAGGTTCCTCCCCGCTCGCCCGTCCCGTCCCGTCCCGAGTGAAGCCTTCGCCCTGACGTCATGATCTTAGGGCAGATAAGCCCCACTTTTTTTTTTATTACACAGCCCGATGATGCGGGCTATATAAGCCGCGGCGACAGACTGCGGGCTCTCATCGGGCAGTCCGATAATTGCCGGAGAAATGTGCAATGAATAGCCGGGGAGGGGGGGCGGCAACTGCGTCTGATATCCGATTATTGGGAGGGTCGTTGAACGGGAGCATTGAGTAGATTACGGTACGGCGGAGAAGATACGGACATGGACAGGATGGGTTCGGAGAGATAAGTTTCAGAAGGACAGACGCGTGTGAGCCGAGGGCCGGGTGAAAATGGGCATGTTAAGTGTGGACTTGCTGGTAACCTTGCAGATCCTGCCGGGCTTCTTTTCGAACTGCCTCTTCTTGGCGCTGTATGACTCGGTGGTGCTGCTGAAGCGTGCAGTGTCTCTCCTCAGCTGTTCCGGCTCCGCCGCCGGTGGACAGTGGCATCGCATGCTGACTCCTGCCGGCTTGCGCTCTGTGTGGAACAGTTTCCTTCTCGATGCCTATAAGCAGGTAACCATACGTTAAAAACCCTTCAAATCTATTCCGGCATCTGCCACACACGTTTGAAGTCCGCTGAGTATGTACAACCTTTACCGGGCTGCCCACAATAATTACAAAAATAATAAAAATGTTTATTAATTGTTTTAAAGTAATCCTTTACGTAATGGTAGACTACACATTTATATGATACTTTCTTGTTTTGTTGGCTAATTGTCTGCGAAGGCAATCCGTGTATGAATTTGGATGGATGACTTTCTTAAGCATGATCCCCACCTGTTGCTCAGCCTTGAACTTTGATACTATTTAGTGTGAGGACCAGCTGGCCATTGCCCTGTGTGCTAGGAACTCAAATACTGATGCTCTTCTTGGTGTTATTTTTAGCTAAAAAAACCGTCAAATGAGCATTTTAGCATTCACCTTTCACTTAGGTATGCACATGGAATTAGTCTGGTGGTATCAGGGGCATTACCTGTTTAAGGGAGCTTAAATGTCCCCTTATGTAAATTAGTGATGACAGCGGTGGGGGTTCTTAGTGTCCCACTACCTAATTACTGATTTCAGCAGAATGTCCATGTCATGTTTTATGTATTGTTTTAGCCACACTGTAAAGCCAGCCTCCATGACCTTAAACTACTTTATGTAACTAGGGAATACATCTTTGTTGTGTTAGATGTCCCTTAACTGTTATTATGGGAATTTCAATTTCACAAGTATGCAAATGGGGAATTTATGATCCTCTACTGTGACTGTGGATCTCTTCATTCTTCACAATGAGGGTTCTGGTCCTTAGAACCTTAGTTTGGTACTGTTGTTCTAATGTTTTCTGTCACATGAGGCCGTAACAGACATACACTGTCAGTCTAGGCTCACCGTCATCTGTTTGGCATCAAGAAGGGCACAAACATTTGAAATGTAGCTGTGACTATGTGGACAGCCCTCATTTGAAGAGTAGATGTGACTATGTGGACAGCTCTCATTTGAAGTGTAGATGTGACCATGTGGACAGCCCTCACTTGAAGCGTTGATGTGACCATGTGGACAGCCCTCACTTGAAGCGTAGATGTGACTATGTGGACAGCCCTCATTTGAAGAGTAGATGTGACTATGTGGACAGCTCTCATTTGAAGCGTAGATGTGACTATGTGGACAGCCCTCACTTGAAGCGTAGATGTGACTATGTGGACAGCCCTCACTTGAA
>JAODKL010000027.1:12649144-12674357 GCA_026780765.1 Petrocephalus schoutedeni | reverse complement strand
GTGACTATGTGGACAGCCCTCACTTGAAGCGTAGATGTGACTATGTGGACAGCCCTCACTTGAAGCGTAGATGTGACCATGTGGACAGCCCTCATTTGAAGCGTAGATGTGACTATGTGGACAGCCCTCATTTGAAGTGCCCATTACTGCAGAACAAGGGTCATCATAGACATTTTGGTTGTGTGTCACTGGTCAAAGCCATTTGTGTGTGTGTGTGTGCTTGTGCGTGGATGTCATCAGACAGACTGTACAACACATCCTGCCTCCGGGATTTTAAAAAGCTGCCTTCTCAAGATGTTTTTAATGAAATACAGGCTCTCATTTGTTAGGACATCACGACACACTCCAGTGGAAGATAGCCAATTTAATGGAAACATTGAGTAGAAGGATTTTAGAGTTCTACACTACCATCAGTAGCATAAATTCACATTGTATTGCTGACTCTACTGAAATGGGCAGTTGGCATAATTCCTTTTCCTACATCATGTTCACATTTACGTTTATTAGGCAAATACCTTTGTTCTTAGCAATGTAGAAGTGAGGCGGATAACACATCAAAAGCATGCAGATGTCAAGAAGCCTGTACTTCCAAGTACAAGTGATTACCAGTCAATGTCTATCTGTAAATCCAAGATCACAGTCTTTAACACACAGTTAACTAATGGACTAACACATTGAGAAAATTGTAACTTGGACTGATACCCACTGGGCTGTCCCCACATCTGTAGACCATTAAATATGCCAAACAGAATTTCCAATAGTATAACTGAGTGTCGACAATTGCTAAAGGTCCTACTGGATGCTCCATATCTCTTATCAGTCACATATATAAAACGTGACGTTCGATCTGACGCCTCGTCGCATTTCATTCATTGGTTCTGGCCAGTTATCTACATTGCAGAAATAACCTTGAACACTGTTTGAGCTTAAAGTGTCATTTTTTCTTAGATACCTAAACCTCACATGAAACCATTCAGACTTTGAGAAAGTATTGTTATTCGAAAGTGGTGCCATGGTTGCAACAAGTACCATTAATCCTTATCTCACATGCACATACTTGTTCTGAAGATGATGCTGAAAATGTGCGTGAAACTGAGTTAGAAAACGGAGAATCGTTCCGTTATAAAGATGCCAGATGGGCAAAGGCAGCTTTTATACTGACCGGGGCTTTCACTGGTCTCTTTGTGCAGGTGAAGATGGGAGGTGAGGCCCCAAACTCCAAGGTGGTGAAGGTCCTCAGCTCGTCAGAGCAGAGGCGGAGCCTCGGGAGCAGGACGGACGACGAATGCCGCCTGCTCGACTTCGGGTCGTCTGACCGCCCCCTGATCGTCAACTTCGGCTCGGCCTCCTGACCCCCCTTCGTGAGCCACCTGCCGGCCTTCCGCCGGCTGGTGGAGGAGTTCTCGGACGTGGCGGACTTCCTCCTCGTCTACATCGACGAGGCCCACCCCTCGGACGGCTGGGCGGTCTCCCCCATGGAGTCGAACGCCTTCCAGGTGAGGAAGCACCGCAGCCTGGAGGAGCGTATGCTGGCTGCCCGGGCGCTGCTGGAGCACTTTGCCCTGCCACCGCAGTGCCACCTGGTGGCAGACTGCATGGACAATAACGCAAACGTGGCCTATGGAGTATCCTTTGAAAGGGTCTGCATCGTGCAACAGAAGAAAATTGCCTACTTGGGTGGAAAGGGACCATTTTTCTATCACCTGAAAGACGTGAGACGGTGGCTTGAGCAGAGCTATGGCAATCGTTAGACTCTGGAACAGACACATGGAGAAAGTACTGCATTTTCTTGCCGGGGAATGTCCCGGCAGCCAAGCTCCCAAGTGGAACACTTAGGCAGCGGCCGACATTCCTAATAACTTTCAGATGACGAATGAAATGGCCTTAAACTGCCGATGCCAGTGTCCAGCGGATGCCTGCCATGATATGGTCTGCACCTCGGCCGTCCACCATTAATGTAGCCTTTCGACACATTAGTAACTGATCATCCCCCATGAAAGAAAACCAAATTACTTAATAGAGAAAGAAAACACTGGTAACCAGGAGCGGATAATCTATCTGGGGGCCTTAGGCTGGCACCAGCATGGACACTCAGGTGTTGCCGGTTTAACTAAGACGGGGCCCTGATGTTCGCTGGGGCCCTAGGCTGTAGCCTAGGATAGCCAATCCATTAATCCGCCCCTGCAGGTAACCACCTTTTATAATAATGGTATTAATTTATTTCTGGAGATGGAGTTTTTAATGTGTCATTTTTACACCTTGATGCCTGTTTTTGTACAAATAAGAACTGTTATTTAAGATGACAATCCTCTGTATTGTCCTGTAGAGTTATAGATGCTTAAGGTGCTCATCTCTGTGCATTGTTGCACATGCACACTGATGGACATCGATACACTGTTTGAGAAGCCCTTTGCAGACAACTTGAAGGAGATCTACATTATGTTCAGAATTGTAGGGCAGTCTGTGTTTTAAAAACTGCACACAATCAAAGTGGGGAGCAGGGCACATGGTGGAAACCTTGTGAAGTCAGCCCCTTTCTTCCTGGGAAACTGCTGGCTCTAGTCGTTCTGGAACATTGTGTGACATGAATCTGAATGTAAGAGGATTTCTACGTAACCGTACACTGTTCTTTTGTGCCATAAAGCATTAATGCTGAATGCTTTCAAAATGAACTGTCGTTAGTAAACAATCGGGCAATATGTGGTGTGCGGCACAAGTGCTAACACAGAGAGCTAGCGGCTTTAGAGACACCTTACAGGACTGGCCCTATGCCACTGGATGTTTCCGGGAAGCATCTCGGTCAAACTGCAAGCTGGTCATGCTGGCCCGTATCCAAAACTGGGTCAGAATCCTGCTGTGAGGAAGACTTGTTTGGAGATGGCGATTCAGGTTTGGATGGGGCTGGTGTGTGAATGAAAACCACTGATGAAAGGGCACCAAGCTCCGTCAGCGGTCGGATGCGGTACCACACCTCCCCCGTCCAGGCTTGGTCCCATATGCAAGTTTGCATTTCAAAAGCGTATTTAAAAGTCCCTCTCTGCGATCCAGAAATGTCGGTTTCCTACCATCTTTGTATTCTGTTGGGCTGCATTTTTTTTTTTTAAATTGAGAAAAAGAAATTAAAAACAAAACTTTAATGCTGACTTTTAGTTTGTGTTTCCTGTGTGCTAGCTGGCAGTCGACTGCTAGAGTCACCCAGAGGAATGTTATTTATTTATTTTATGGTGTGCATCTGGAATCGGACGATTAAGTGCGTGACTGAAAAAAGATGAAAAACACACGCAAGCCTGACGGCACTATACAAAAATGTTTTTCTTCCCTTTAAAATGAAAGGAAACATACGTGCTGAGACAGGCCGTCGCACGCGGACGTGAGACTGTTGGCGTTTGCCAGAGAGCCGCGAGTGCACGGCAGCGCAGCCCGGAGGCGGCATGGGGAACAGAGCCCTCCTTGTGGCTGAGTGTGGCCCGGCCAAGCGGAACTGGTGAATGCACGCTGCGAAGGCCTCATTCACAGATTCGTCTCCGTCTTTGGATAGACCGGAGCACGGCCAAGCGGGATGCTGCCAACGGGGACATGTTCGCCTTGGCTTTGAAAAGGAGGCTCAGGCCGACACAGGCCAGGAGAGTCTTTCACAGCGCGGTGGGCATGTACTGTGCAGAATCACAAGCAGCTCAGCCCTGTGCCCTTGCCATGGAGCACCGAGGAGGCTACCTGCCGGCCTGTTCCCAACAAGGACGAGGGCTGCTGGAACACTTTAAGACAGGGGTGCCCAACTCCAGTCCCGGAGGGCCAGAACGCGACACAGTTTGGGCAGGGAAATCCGCAAACTGTCTTAGGTTCCAGCTCATTAGCACTGGAGTTGGGCACTCCTGCTTTAGAAGAATTGTGGGCAAAATAACTATGATTCATTTCTTAAAGTGTCCGGGCACAATTGGCATACATTAAGGATGAAATATTAAAGTGCAACAGGGATAATAAGTCTGCGACGGTGAGCGCGAGGCACCTGACACATGGCGCGCGGCAAAGCGCCCGGATGTAGCTGGCCGTTAGAGGCGTTTGGCGGGAAGCTTAAATGGCGGGAGGAGGCAGAGTGTGGTGAGTCTCTAGTTTCACATAAGCGGCCACATAAACACACAAGCGGGCACTGCTCGCCACCGAGCGCTCGCATTACTCCCGTTTTATCCGACCCGCCGTGACAGACTTGGGAATATTCCGTCTATCCTCTCAATGGCGGCGCCGTTAATTGACGGTTTGGATCCCTTCGAGTTGCGTTTGTCGAATCAATGTCGCATGAATCAAAACGAAATGTTCGCAAATGGCTCCGATTTCGCGCGGTGCTGCTGTTACGGAGCCGGGGCGGGTCTGGCGGGGGCGGTAGCCGCAGACCCGGGGGTACAAGCCCGCATCCTCAGATGAATAATGTGCACCCTCAGGTGGAAGTCGGCTTGTTCATGACTCACTCATGTCAGATGCACCCTCAGCGATTTTGTTCTGGGCCCGGCACTGGCTGGCGAACGGCTTTCAAATAAAGTCTCATTAAAATGTCGGGTGAGGTTCTGTTAAGCAGTTTGACTAGTGGAAACAGCCCCGGCGCTGGGGGGAATGGTCTGCTGGTGTGTGCCTGTGTGAAACCGGGGTGATCGCACCAAACACGCCCCCGGGTCCGTTTACTCACATGGCGGCTGGTCGTAGCCCGTCATCGGGGCCGCCATGGAGATGTGCGCCTATCAGCTGCCCTTGGTATTGCCAGACCAGACCCCAATGGTGGACGGCGTGGATACTCTGTAGAAATTAATGCAAGGTATTGCTGTTTGCGCATTTAATAGCATTTTAACGTATTGCATTAAATCGTCGTAATGCAATATACTGCTATTTTACTTTCTAAACTGATCAAGAGCAAATTTCCCGGAAATGGTACCGCATCGGTGACGTTGCTTGCTTGGCTGAACCCCTTTGCTGCTGTTAAACTTTTATACAAAATAAAGATTATTGCACGTTTAAGTATCAGTTGCTTCCCAAATAATGCTAGCTCGATATGACCATTGCCGTAAACTGACACGGCGCTGGAGATTTTTACGGGTGCCATCCGTCTGCCAGCCTCTTTGGGTCTCGACGCGTTTGGCTCGCTTGATTATTGTAATGGGAGCCGATTCCCAGCCTGCGCTCCCCCCAGCTGCTCCCCCACAAAGCTGGGATGCATCTGTTGTTTTCAGAACTGAAACCAAACTGAAGCGGACACAACACGTGGAATCTTTCCGGATACAGTGTAAGAAGTATGGGTTACATTTTACTTAAGCCGAGGGCAACGGGTGCAAAAACACTTGATTCATGCATAAAGCTCTTTTCTTCCTGTATCTGGTAGTCATATTTGCTGGTTTGGTGTCTTAAGGCTTAATACACTCCAAGCAGCGTGTTACACGTTTTTAAACGCACCGCGGCCTTTACAACCTTAAAATGCATGGCTTGGAGGGCATTAACCCTTACTTATGCTGTTCTGACCTCAGTGCCTCCTGTGAAAGCCCCTGCTGTTGTGGTTCATATTAACTTGCCCATAGCATGCATCCAAACTTTATCCAAATTATATTTGCCTTGCTGTGCTAGTGCAACGACGCTTGGAACAAGGAAGAATATCTGGTCAATTAAAGCAGTGAAATGGGAGTTAATTTCTGCCTAACTATTATGTCCAGATGCAAGTTTCAGCTTTTCACTGTATTGTGACAACACAGAAAATCACGTGTGGGGCAAGGAGGCGTATTTAAGGCGGTGGGACCTGACACCAGAGATTTAGGTGTACAAAAGGTTCCCTTTGCTGAAACGAGCAGAGTCTATTGCAAGCCTTTGGGCTGAATGCCGGCTTTGTTTACACTTTGGAATGGTACAGTGTCTTCCAGGCACTGAGAGAAAGGGCGTACAGGCAGAAAGCTTCATAAAAGTCAGTCCCTGTGTTTCTAGCCCACGTGCTCACCAAGATGGGTGGTACTCGGATATGTTGGCCTTTTCAGTAATGTTTTCTGCAGCCCACAGCCCTGATGGCCGAATGTGTCCAAAAATGCATTTTGTTCAGTTGCTGGTCTGAACACTACTTACCACAATAATGGCATCGCACAACACTTCAAGATGAATATGCTGTTTGTTGTATACTGCTGGTGTCTCTGCCCAGCTTCTCCAATACACAGCACAGGCCACAGGTCTTTGGGCACGAGCTTCTCTCATGGGAAATTTAGCAGCATAAGGGCGTGACATGGTGGTGTATTTATAAGAGGAAGCTGCAGAGTTTCTGTAGGAAAAGAGCAGCCACGTGTTACTGTGATTGTCCCTTATGTCCTGACCATGCTTTTGCTGGGAGTTGTCGGGCTCCCAAACCCTTAAAGTGAAAAGGCACAGTGAAAACTGTGAATGTGTTAATCCTTCAGTTTTACAGGCTATGCGCATGGATGCCTTGTAAAAATGTGTTTTGTCTGTGTGTAACGGCGCCTAGCGTGCGGCCGTGTGCCATTACCGGTTTACTCATGTGTGGAGTGTTTATGACTTATTTGCTTTTATGAATATTCTGATGCTCAAATAGATTATGGGAGTGGAGACCGTACAGGGCACAGAAGGAAAGGGGTGATTCATTATCCTGAGGGAAGCAATGTGGTGACTTTATTTCAGAGTATTAGAGTAAAATCTTCACGGGGTGCTTCGGACAGAATCCCTATGCACTGTGTTGTCAAACACATTGACTCTGTCTTAAGAAGGAAATGGTGCAATGATATTTAAATTTACAGATTTGAAATGCTAATGATAATTGTATATAATATTATACGGATTCTATGATAAGAGGTGTGGCTGGAAAGACAGAATTGTAAGGTTCTTCTTGAAGATGTCAGTGACCCCCCTCAGTGTTAGACGAGACCCCGGATGTGACACATGTTATAGTGAATCGCATTTGTAGTGTGCTTAGGGACAGAGCCTGTGCTGTGCATGAGGAGGAGGCCGTGATCCGTGAGTGAACCCACAGCTGAGCGTCAGTGTTCCATGAGCAGGCTTGGGCCTGGTGGGGCGTGTTGTCGATAGGTGACACGGCATCGCAGTAATTAGCAGAAGATTCCCATCTCCCTGGCGCTATGCAGCCCTTTATCTTAGTGCTGGCCCGGGGAAATGAACAGCCTGCTGTCCTCATTTCCTCCTGGAAGGGCAGGACTGCCCCTCAAACGCTGCTGCTTTCATTTTGGGCTAATAGAAATATAATACATTTTAATGCCTGTTATGAGCCTAGCACCATAAATAGGTGCAATCTTAAGGACATAGGAACAGCCTAGCAAGTTCCCTCTGAGAAAGGATATCTTAAAAAACGGCAGCCTGGCAAATAAATTGCCGTTCACTTCCCGCTCATTTTGGCATGATTAGGAGAGCCGTGGTACCACACCGCAAAGCCGGAATTTCGGCAGAATCCCTTTTCTAGTCCTGACTGCGGGAATTTGGTTTCATTCCAGAAAGGCTTCAGCTGCTGTTGCTAGGAGCTCTTCTCTAAGAGATGGCTTTTTGTCATTCTATCAGACAGACCCTAGAGGGCGCCATGTGCTGAACAAGATAATCTGACAGGACAAAAACATATTTAGAAATGTCTTTTCTATAAAAGAAATATCATTACAACAAAATAATCTAATTGCTCTCTAATTTTATGCATAATGCATAATGTTGAACTAATCTCACAGAGGAGAGTCCCAGGGGTGTCAGGGGGGCATGGACACCCTGGTAGATTCAGTGGGCCCAGCACTGTATAGAGGTAAAAAAATCTACCGTTGGGGGTTTTCTGCTCTGGGAAATTTACTGGGAGACCTCTGGTCTCGGTGGTCAACATATTCTGTCTGCTGAGGCCCCCATATTTCTTTAGATTGAAAGTACCGACTCACGCAGGAGGCTCAGAATATAGCTATACCCTTGGAGAGTCCCATAGTCTCATTTTGATGTGCAATCAGAAACCACTTTTTTTCTTTCAGAATTCTTATATATAAAAATATGACTTGGCTGCACAATTCGTGTCAGTCCTGGCACGGTGGTGTTTTTGTTTTAACTGGTTTCCTGCCTTGGTTTATTTCTCCCGTGTTTCAGAAAGCTGGGGTAGCATTTGGGAAAGATTGGTATGACTCAGGTTATGATTATATTTGGGTGGGACGAGACAACGTCATCTTTAAACTGTGCAGGAACCTCACTTAGAGCTGCCACTTATGCTTCCCCCACTGGCTTGCACTAGGTTAAGGTGTAGGATAGCAGCAATAGAATAATCTCGTGGCGGTTGCAACCTTCACAATAAAAGCAAGAGAAACAGATGATTGTGTCGTGTTAATGTGTAAAGGTAAATCCCCTTCTTGTTCCACTGTGTAACAAGCTGACAGGGTCCTCAGGCCACTGGTTCAAGTTCCCTATGTGGGAACTAGCTGTTTATGCAAACAGGCTGACACTTATCCACCACCCAATGTACCGTGTCAAAACTGCAGTAATGTGCAGATGACATAATGCATTTCCAATCTGTTTGTAACTGGAGAAAGTAATTAAGTAATTGTTTTAGTGGTTTCTACTCTGTGTGGGGTTTCAGTATGGTTGTAATTGTCATTATGCATAGAGTTTCTACTAATTACCTGAAGTGTGAACGGAATCAATTTAATTGGTTTCCTCACTATGTAAGCTGTTTCAAAAATCGTATGTTTCATATCAATAACAAAGCAAATACCTTCGCAGCGGTCAGTCTCAAATCAGACTCGTCTCACAGTGGAGAGCACTGGAGGCTTGGAGCAAAACCATTTCTGTGACTGAAGATGATCCTTGATGTGAAAGAATGAAATATTGATTGTGGATTTCAAAATGTGGATGGATAACAGCAGGGCCAGGCGAAGGCTATGTGGCCCCCTAGACAGGCTTCACTGCAGGTGCCCCCCACTGCCAACCACTGTCACTGGTGCAAAAACAAATGCCCAAAATATTGCTAATTCTGATACCCCAGTTGGAGAACAGTATGAGCTAAGATTTTTAATGTAACTTCATTTTTATACAGAATATACAGACAATAACATTTTTCAATGTTATTCTTTTCTTGATGGTGTATGCCAGGGGTGCCCAGTACGTCAATCGCGATCGGCCAGTAGATGGCAAATGTAATCCGGGTAGATCGTGCAACATTCAGATTTTAGATGTCATCTGTTCTCCCGTTGGCATTCGCCACTTGACTGATGTAAAGGCCGGCCAGTCTGCTGGTCCTTAAAACTTTGTTACATTCGGTTACAATAACAACTACTTAGATCCCTTCTCTTCAAATGTATTGTGAAGATCGCATGGGCCATATAAACATATTTAGCATTTTTGGTGTAGCTAGATCATTTTGACCTGGTCATTTTAAAAGTAGCTCACAAGCCGAAAAAGTGTGGGCACCCCTGGTGTATGCCATTCAAAAGTGTGCGATTAAAAAAATAAAAAAAAGTAATTAATTGGCAGCCCTGTCAACAATCTTTGTTCATGCTCTTGTCCCTCTTACGGTGGTGAGTCTCTGATAGCTTTTGCTTCTTCATTTCGAAATATTATCATCTTCTTGTTGCCAACATTTATAATTTATTTTTTTTGGGTCATAACATGCTAACCTAACAGTGTCCTTGACACCTTTCCCCTCCCCGCACTTCACATAGCTGTTCTGTGCTGCA
The DNA here is from genome assembly GCA_026780765.1 of Petrocephalus schoutedeni. Lineage (NCBI taxonomy): Eukaryota > Metazoa > Chordata > Actinopteri > Osteoglossiformes > Mormyridae > Petrocephalus > Petrocephalus schoutedeni. The sequence goes on along the minus strand of JAODKL010000027.1, from coordinate 12,664,680 downwards.
ACTGCAGAGGTTATAAGTACTTCTAGGGGCGCTGACTTAGCTAGTCAATTTCACTTAATCTTAGACATTTCGCTCCATGTGCAAGTAAAATTGGCACATTCTCAGAAGCTGACGCTTTAGGCAGCTACCTTTGCTGCCTAATGGGTTGTCCAGCCGTGAATGACAGCGTGTTTTTGAGATGAAGCTGTAATTCCCCCTCGGCATGGTGTAACTATTACCGCTTCCACAAAGGAGATATTTGTACTGAAGAGGTGTGGACAAGCCGCATATCGATCAGGCGCATGGAGGGACCGTGGCTGTCAGCTGTCCCTGTCACCATCCCTGCAGCAGGGTATGTGAAAAACCAGCCTGTACGCCCTGCCTGAACAGGACATTACGGGGTCCTTAGGAAGCAAAGCACTCCTCCTGTGATGATAATGGTTGAAATGCAGTTTTCAACCCAGCGTGAGGCTGGGACAGTGGTTTTGGGAGGTTTTTATGTGATGTGCTGAGTGCTGTAAATGCCAGCTAAAATGTTACTGACATGTAAAAATGCCAAGTCCAAAGCTTCCCTCCGTTTTATTATGGAAATGATGTTGTAATTAATATTTAATTTCTAATGTGCCTTTTGATTACGGTCTGATAACACATTTACCGGGTGCTCTGCAACTATCACTCCATATAGTAATCAGACATCCTACCTTAGATGTATTGATTTCAGGGAGGCAGAAGAGGCATGACTGAGATGGGGGGGGGTGTGGGAATGTATTGCTTTTTAAAATACTGTCAGAATGGCAGCATAATGTCTGCATGATAGTATTACAAATTAAATTAATATTTGATATTGTTGAAATTAATCCTAATAGCTGGTTAGTGAAGATATAAATCCAACAACCTATAATACCATAGAGTACTCATGCAGTTGCAGGTAGGAATGTCACAGTACAGACTCGCATTCAAACACAGACACGGAGGAGTAAGACTCCTATTCAAATACAGATGCCAAGAGGAGTAAGAGAGTACAGACGCGCATTCCAAAAAAGAGTAGGAGTGAGACAGTGCGTAGCTTTATTCAAACACAGACAGGGTAGGCGTGAGACCATGCGCAGCCTGATTCAAACACAGACAGTGTGGGAATGAGACGGTACAGGCCCCCATTGAAACAGACTGGCAAAGGAATGAGACCATACAAATATGAAGGTGACTGCACCTCTCTCTGGTGGTTTTCTTGCCTGCCAATCTGCTGAAACACCCTTCATGACAGCTTCCTTACTCGGAGAGGTCTCATCCTAGGGGAACCCTTCCCCGATGGTACCACTGCCACCCAGCAGGGTATAAATGACCAACCAGGGGACCAGCAGAAAGAACAAGCGAGCGGCCCCTTCGTCGCCCATCTCAGTATGCCATTGGATAGCCGCTCCCTCTCTGGTCCTGTAAATCACCCCCCAAGCCTGCTTCCAGCACAGCATAGGCATCGCTGCAAAGCGGCGGCCCTCCATCAGCGCCCGGCCCTTAATCAGCCGGCATCCGCCTCTGCTGCGTCAGCACGCTCCCATGCTGATGAACAAAGTCGCGTTTTAGAAGTCATCCCACGGTAGCAGTGAGCACAGAGGTGTGCCGGCCGCACCACTGCCGGTCCCGGCCTCTCACCGCTTCCTCTTCCTTTGCAGAATGACTTGGGCTTGACTGGGCAGGTGCTGAAGTGCAAACAAACCCCATCACACAGTTATGCGTTCAGGTTCACATTTCTGCAAGCCTCATAAACAGTTAGGCCGCCTGAACGTGGGCCAGTTCAGCACATGCTGTGTCTCTGTAACGGAGTGACTCGGCCAGAAGCCTTAAAGCACTCAATTGAACCGATCATTTGCAGCCGCTGCAAATATTTCTCCAAAGGAGGGTTTAATGACTCAAACGGCCTGTGCTATCATGGCTCAGTATCAGACTTCTTCGCATAACACTAGGATATTGTGCACACTGGCCTGGAATTCTTCCGATACTGGTGCAGTTGGCACCCTCTGGACAGCTGAATCGACTGACTGATTCACAACTACATTACAAACAGACGTGCTGTTTCAGCTAAGCTAAGCTTCCAGTGAATGGTCAGTTGCAGTGTGCAGTACTTAACACTATTATAATGACTTAACAAACCTATAAGCACCTATCATGAAGTACCTGCATGTTTGGAGTCTGGAACATTACTACAACAAAATCAGACCAAAGTGAAACAAAGCAGTTTCAGCCTGCATTACATCTAAGTGCTGTCTGTATATCTCTCTTCTTTGTCTATTAGTCCTGTCTGTCTCACTGGATCTCAACTTAGTGGCTAGATCTTGAATTAAAAGCTAAATTGATCTTAATCTTAATCATAATTGATTTTAACCAGTTAGCAAATTTAGTAAAAACAAACAAGCAAACCTCATATACAGTACCATCGGACTGTTAAAAATATTGTACTTGTCTCGCATAGTAAACCACACATGGTCCACAGATGGGTCAGCTACGCTCTGTAATAAATAGTCTGCAACATGGCTAATGTGGAAAGATTGGATCAAAACAAGGTTCTGCTTTGCGTGGAAAAGGTTTGTAATTGTGAAAGCTGACATGGACCAATCTACAGTAGTTTGCAAACTTTGGAAAAATACCATTCATACAATGGATGGCTGCACCACTAATCTTTTTAGCCGTCAGAAACGTTAGCACCCCAAACCCGGAATGTTTGGCTATGCAGGTATGATGGTATAATTGGTGTGTGGAGTTCGGTAGAAAAACATTAAACTGTCTGTGGATTATCTTCAATAATTCGGTCATGATTTGTGACAAGAGATATTGCTGTTGAATTTATCAAATGTGTTTTTCTGGCTCTTTCACCACCGCAGAAAGAATGCCATTCACTCCCATTACATTCGAGGGTAACCTGACATTTCAATGGCCGATACTTCCAAAACTAGGCATCTCCCAGCAGAACAACCTATAAGGATAGATACCACTAAAGCCCTTCTAAAACCACTTCTTTTTCAGTTTGACAGTGATCTGGCCCTTTAAATATCACCACAGAACAACTGCAATGCCCCCTAGTGGGCTACTTGCCCACCATTATGGTGCGTGCTGTACTTTGATTGACATGCTTTTATTTTTACTGTATTGCTTTTATCTTTTCCCTATGTTCTTATTAGAAAAAAGCAGTGCCAATTAATTACTTGATTTTGCTCGATATCATCTCTATGGAATACAACATATTTCCATACAGAGGAAGTCTAATGTTTCTTTGTGACCAGTTCTTGTTCCTTTTTCTCCTCTTCACTCACTTTTTGGACTGAATTTTATAACCTAAAACATTGAAAAGAAACCATCATTAAAATTGTAAAGCTTTCTAAGTTTTGTTTTCTATGACTGACCACAAATGTTTTGTGTGTGTGGCTTCTTGGTGGATTCTACTGTTTTCTTCCACTGTCCAGAAATGCGCAGCGTCTAATGAACTGTAGTGTCTAAATTGGCTGCATGTATGACCGGAGTGTGCACCCTGTAATATTTTGTTGGTTCCTGCCTTGCGCCAGTGGCAATGTACAGAAATATTATAAACGATCACTTGATGAATCGTCAGATTAATCGGCACCAAATTCATTTTGGTCATATTGCTCACCCCAAACTACAGAGCAGTCCCCGAATGACCGAGCCAGTTAATAAGAACATTCTTTATCGACAGTGACAAGCTGCCATCACAAGGGAGACAGCAGGACCAGGTGGTTCTTTTACTGAGCATGAACTGCAGATCCCTCAACTGAAAGACAGGTTGCAGGAGATGGATCATAGAGCCACACATACTTTGCCAAACCCTACTCTTCCTGACAATCCAAATTTCCACGACTTGACAGAGATATAAATCTTTTTTAAAAATTGTAACATTTTATAACACTGGTACTGGCTGATAAATACAAGCGCTGACTAAAGGCCTTATGTACGCCTAAGTGCGCCATCTATATTCTGGTCAAAACAAGCGCAGGGAAAGGGTCACCACCCCACCTCCACCTACTGTTTAATTAAGTGGCCTCATGCACATTTTTACCAGCTGGAAGAGGAGGTGAAAGAACGCATGTCTGTGGGTCACTCCCCACGTACACAATGCTGAGTGGCTGTGATCATCTCCTTCTCCAAGCATGCCTTTGAGTTAGAAGACAAGTAAATAAGTATTTTTCTACACGCATGACGTATGTAAACACCATGCATGGAGTTAGTCGAAAACTGCCGATGGGTTTCAGTCCAGATCAGGCCTGCCCTTCATGGCTGTGGCTGCCCCCTACTGGGTCACCTGCCCATCATTATGGTGCTATACTTTTGATTGATGTTCTTTAAACCCGTGGTTTTAAACTGTGCTACCATATAAAAAGCTTAGCATCTCTCATGCGGACTAAGAGTAACTTGTAAGAAAAACTTGCATTCAAACAATTATCCAGATATTGTATTTGTAATTGTAGTTGTATTGTATTGTAATTGTAACTGAGGTATACAATTAACAGATCGGTGGCATGAATAATCAGTCTGCTAATACTGTTATATCATATTTTTCACAATGTCACCCATAAAAGTCGGCCAGATCACAATGCAGAGACAAATTACATGACATAAAGAAAACAAAGGACACTTTCCATGTGTAATGGTATACCGGTGTATTTTAAATCAAACATAAACAGTAGCATGCACATGGATGGTATCTACAGGTAAACCGATGCATTTAAACATGAATTATTCAGACATCTCACCTCTCCTGGGAGTTTGAGGAGTCTTCCACAAATCGGTACTAGCTGCCTGACGCTCAGATGACATGCAGTCCCAGAAATCAGTCGTTCCGTAATTCAGCGGCAGTAAAATTTCCTGGCAAGTTACCACCACAACCACACCCTACCCGGTCAGCAGATTTTACCACCACCCTCTAGCCCAGGCCAGCAAATTTTACCACCAGCAATTCCTCTTCACTCCTCTCTGTATTTAAATGAGGGTCAGTACTGTGTCAGGGTCACCAGTGTTTGAGTGCTGTAGGGAGTATAGATATAGGTTATGCTGAATTTATATGTTCAATACCCCTCTGTTATTGCCACATTGCTCGTGGGATTACTTTTAGCAGTATTGTTAGTCAAAACTAATTTTAGTTGCATGTACAGTGGCCCCTAGAATGTCAGTGGTAGAAACCTAAAGTGAGCCTATTGTCTTTAGAGATTTAATGTGCTAAACAGAGTTTCCTCACAAATCCCCTGAAATGTGGAGTAAATAACAGGCATGGAGCATGACCATGTGAGCAGTTCCCCACCAAAAGAACCCAAGAAATATACAAAGAAGGAAAACGCAGCAGTGATGAATGTTTCTGAGCAGCTAAACTCATCTGTCGCTTGTGGAGGGATTATTGACTTTTCTGCCATCGCTAGACTTTTAATGAGCTCATCTGAGCCTCCTTTGGCTGCTCCTTGTCACTCTGAGTCAATAACCCAGCCACCCCTGTAATAAGGTATCGTTCTGCTTTTACCAAATCCATTGCTTACCTCCATCCATGCAGACGACTTCTTCTTTCATGTTGTACCCAAAATCAGAATTAATTCCATCTTTGCATTGTGACACTATAACCCAATCTCAGCTAAGCAAGATTATCCAACATTATGTGACTGATAGGCTTTGTACGTTTGAGGGGGCTTGTGTGGGGTCTGTGTGGGGTCAATAAGGCACATCTATTTAGGGCCTTTGAGACCAGCTAGGGGTTGTTTGTGGGAGTACCATTCACAATGACCGAGCAGTGTCTGTCACGTAACACTTTGTACTGGAGGTCCTGTTTCCTTTCCATTGGCTGGATGATTAATACACAAATATCTGACCGGGCATGCAAACAACAGTCCTGTTATTGATAGCTGTGTGAGGACATTAGGTTGATCTGTTTGGGCCTGCTCTTCAGGAGCTCACAGGGCCATGTGTGCCTGGAGTCTGTAGCAATCCAAGGACCTGAGTGATTAGTGGGGACGGCACGGCGTCCTCTGCAGTAGCCTGTGGTGACCACGGTGACCGCCCTGCAGCTGGGAAGGCCTCATTCCGTCCCGGCACGGGGAGGAGTCGTCCTCCGAGTCAAAGAAGCAGCAATACGGTGATTCGCGACAATTTGCAGATGATTGTCTTAGCTGCCTTTTTGAATGCACACAATAGTGACATATTATAAAGTGGGATATGAGACGCTATATAAAATGTAATTGTTACACCACTTAAAAAGTGGTGCATGTCAGAGCTGCTGTTAGATTTTTACTAGAATAAGACACGTCAAGTGTAGCATTTTGAGGCATCATGTCATTTCAGCTGATATGTATGAATGTGGCCCCGTTGCCCCCACTTTATTACACAATAATAGCATGTGGAACATAACCTGTATTAATGTGAGCAGTAGTGAGTCGCTGAGGTAAACTCTCCTAGACCAAAAGTACCTTGTGTGTTTTTACTCAGAAGAGCTGTGTCTATAGCAAAGAGTAGTAGTCCAGCCTCCATTAGGTTTGGGAGCCTCATTGTCCCCCCATCAGGCACAGTACGTTCTTGCTTGTATAGGCCATACACTTAATATCAGGTTTTGAGTACTGAATGCGTATTCTGGGAATGATTCTTCTAATAACCCAGTATCTGCTGTCTTTGTTAATATTACGCTTAAGTAAATATTGACTCATGTATAGCCTAGTTGTAAGCAAGCTGAGATTTTATGAGCAGTCTTTAGTCAGCTGCATTAGCAGCATTATCGATTTATCCTAGTTATAGATAAATCTGTATGGTGGTCCAGCAGGGTAGCCAGCCTTAAGGTTACCAGATAAGTATGAGCACGAGTGACCAATGGCAGTAAGGAAACCTCAATGACGGCCTATGCGGTGTCGCCATTTACAACAGATTAATGCTTATTGGTCAGTATCATAGTGTCAGGCTCGTCCTGCAGACGGTCAGTTACATTTTTATCCCTTTATCAAAGAAGAAGATCCACTGCAGAAAGGGCAAAACACAAATGTTTTTCTTGCTCCATTGTAATGTTTTGGAGAATGTATACATTTTGAAGCCTCAAAGTGCATAATTGACCTAATTTGTAGTCACATTCTGGCCTTTACAGTAAACAATGAGGAGACGGCATTAAGGCGATTTATTCATATGTGAGTCACTTGATTTCTTTGGGCTTTGTTTATTAAAAGAGATGACAAAAGCCAAGATCACAGCCAGCTAAAATGATTGTGAAACCGGTGGAAACTGACTGACTACAGTGAGCTATACTTTGGGGCTGCGGGGGCGTGTCAATTGTGTAGCTGGAGCTGAGGTGGGCTGTTTGTTAAGCATGTTTTTTCTGTGAATGTTGTTGTAAATTACTTATCATAGAATGTAAATAGCAGTCAGACTGTGGAGGCTGGTCTGCAGCATGGTAAACGCATATGGCAAGCTCGTCATGCACTTTAATTAATTTGTGTGTAATGGGGCCAAAAGCCAGTGGTTGAAGGCGGGGGTGAATTGTGCCTTGGTATCATCTTCTGCGCGCGCGTGCGCGTGTGTGTATGTTAACTTACGTGCACGCACAGAGACTGTGGGATTTTACACTGATGTTAAAACTTTTTATTTTTGAATAGATGCTGGGCTCAGAAGAAGTAAAATAATCAAAAATAAATATACACGGATTAGAATTCAGTTTAAAAACAAAAGAGCATTTGCAGTGTGCACGCATTATTTGGTATGAAAACATGGAAAGAAAATACTATAGGGAGCAGACGGACGGAGGGACGGACGAGCGATAGACGGAATGACGGAGAAAGGCAGGTAGGAGCTGCGTGCGCAGAGGGCACCGTGGCTTCCGCAATACTCGCTCTTTAAAGTTGTGTGGTTTTTTTATTTATTGAAAAGAAAAATAAATACATTGTTAAAAGAATTTAACAAGGAAGCTTTGATACAATTAAGGGCATTTTGTATTTGTCGGACAGCTTTCAGTAGTCAAATATTCATGCGACTTAGAAACATCAGCGAGAAAGAATAATTTTCTATCCCTAACAATAATGATTTCTTTTCTCTTTTCATTATAAAATATGTGTCTTTATTATTTGTAATATTATTTTTTCTTGGCTTCAAAGTCTCTTTGTATCAGATAAGTCGTAGATAGATATTGTCTTTTCTTCATGAAATACACCGATAAACGGAACGATCAGTCGTCTGTACAATAAAATTACTAAAAAAATTACAACTCAAATGTTATGTACAATATCTACCTACAAAGTACAACAGCTAGTATGTAATAAAATATGTAAACAAATTTGTTGTTTGACACAGTCGACTGTGACACCAGATAAAATTCACACTTTTCACATGAGATTGATTGGCCGAAACATCCCGTCTGCCAGTCGTCACGGTCCTCCGGTAGGCACGGACGTCATTCCCGTCGCGGAGAGACAGAGGGGGGGGAGACGGAGGCGTGAATGGCCCCGGCCGAAGAGAGGAATCTACCTTTTGTTTTCTCCGTCGTGTCTATTTGGCCCGGTGGTTTTGTGGCGCTGCGGCTGGCATGCATCGGGCACTGTACCGGTCATCGATGTGTCCAGCTACGTACTGTCTGAGCCTAGACGATCTGTCTATATATCTCTATGTATCATTTGCTCTCTTTAGGTATGTCTGTGTGTGTATATATAGATAGATAGATATATTTTTGCTCATGGCAAAAATGATGAGACACCACACTTTATAGTAATGTAGAAACTATACAAATTAGTCATCTTTTGTTATGGCAATAAAAGTCATTTTTTCTTCTTCTTCTACAATGATTGTTAAGGTTTTTTTTTTGTTTTCCTGACCCACACTTTGAAATTACCGGCGCTACATGTCGCATACATGCTCGAAACAGCCAAAGTTTAACTTTTTTTTTTTGCATCATTTGTTTTTTGTACAGGTTTACAACAAATGAGGTTTACACCAAGGATGACGTACCTCTAATAGTCACTCGGATCATGAAACCATAAAGTGATCGTAGCCGATTAGCGGGTTACGTCTCGGGCCCAATAGAGGATATTGACGATGCCTAAGGTAGCTATCGGCTTTCTCGGTACGCTCGCGGTAGTTTATTAAGTTAGTGGGTAAGGAAGGGTGCTTTATGTTACAGGGCGAGTTTGCCGACTCCTTTAGCTCTTTCACGTTAGTCGCGTGGTGTGTGTGTGGTTTCTTTTTCTTTTCTCAGACGTAATATTCTTTGTCTTTGTTTTTTTGTTTCTTGCTACTGAGTTTTCCACCTTGCTGCTTTTCCTTGAGAGCAGCACCGTTGCTCTGTGCCGAGTTGGTGATGTAGTTCCTGCTTTCGTCCACTTGGTAGGAGCCCTCGTCCCTGTTCCTGTACTTATACATGGCATACAGGAGAATGAGGATGCACAGAGCAGCTGCGGCAACTATTCCGACGACCATTCCCGTGGTGCTGCTAGATTGGCGGACCACCTCGGAAGCCCCCGGAACGCGCTTGGTGCCCGGCTCCGTGGGGTTTGCTGTGGGTACATCACGGAACACGGGGGAGGTTAATAGGCGCTTCTTCGGCTTTGTGCTGTCTAGCTGGCGGGAAGTGGGCAGGGGAGGTGCCGGTAACACTAGGTCTGGCTGGGCTTTTGGCTCTGGGTAATTCATTTTGCCTGCAGGGGCTTTGGGGGCCATGGTAGCGGTAGTCCTACCGGACCCGGCGGCTTTGTTAGGTCTAAAGTCCTTGGATTCCCGCTTAGGCGCATGAGCTTTGTAGCCCCCTTCGAAGGCCGACGTGGACATGGTCTTATCTGTTACCAAGGAGAAGGCGGTGTAAAAATCTTCATCGTCACCATCATCATCATCATCGGTAGGGGGCAGGTTAGAGTCGAGCGCTCGCCCTGAGCCATACCCAGATATCACCGAGCCATCGCGGTAATCGTCGGCGCCTTGGTCCGGCACGCGAGGTAAGCCCGCCTCGGTGGACGCTTTGGAGCTCTCGGTAACGGTGAGGGGGAGGGGGATGGAAGGTGCGCGGCTAGCTAGGGGACCGGCATCTAAGGGCTCGAGTACGGGGATTACTAACAACTCTCCTCCTGGGAATGAAAGAGACGAGAAGGCATTGTTAGGGTGCGAGGAGAAGAGAAACCAGAGTCTTCACACATTGCGTACATATGTCAACTCAAATGACAGACACACAGCAGAAACCAACGGATAGGGAAATCAATCACGTGGTATCCATGGGCTTGCCGCCATCTTTGCTTACTGCCCTCTGAGACACGAGCAGTGACTGCCCATGAAGGATACATCAGAAAGAGCCGTGTTCTTTGAATTGTCGCAGAGGGCAGTAAATGGCAACAAATAAAAATGTACTCAGAAGAAAAAAAATAAATAAAACACAGACAAAGCAGGCAGTCACATTACAGCGAACAGGCATTCGCAAAATAAAGAAGGCACGAGTATAAAATAAAGTAGAATAATAAGGCTTTGTAAGAAGGTTGAAAATTAAAGTAAAACAAACAAGCAGAAACTGAAAAAGCTAACAAAAAAACTGTTGGAGACAAGGAAGCATACCAGGTAGTTTTCGGTCAACTTACATCAACAAATTGCCCGCATGATTTTGGCATGAAGAAAGAAAATCCACAAAAGAAAGTTGTGTGAGAATGCTCGTGAACAAGTGCAGTTCAGTTTAGACAGAGCGCCGCGAAACCGAGTCGTCGTCGTCATCGTCATCGGACACATGGTACGGGGAGGCGGCGACACATACAGCCGTACCACGTGACGTGAAAAATAGCGTGACCCATATTCTGTTCTCTTGTGCCTTCTTTCTCTGATAAATATCTTTTACAAAAAACTGTACATCATCTAGATCATTTTGCTTGTTTGATAGATATCTACATAGTTATTTTTTTTTATCAATTGCGATAATAGTAAAGTTTTTGCTTAGTGGACTGACTCGCTCGTGTTTGTCTCAAATGAATGCATGGCTGTACATTTTCCCAACGGCTGTGAGGAGAGTCGGACCTATGAGCAGACTACATAGGAGGTGAGGATGAGGGGGCTGAATGTGTAAGTCAGTTGCCATGTCCATGTAAAGGCGGTACGGGGCGCTCGGGCGGCATTAGCGCTTTTGGCTGTAAGGAAGGGATGGGGATATACAGACAATGAGCATATACATGCCCATCGAGGAGAGAAGACACAAATCTAACACTGACGGCTCACCAACCCTAAACTGCAACTTCTCAGGCCGTCGTCGCTCAATCAGCTCTGTCTATCTCTCAAAACAAAATCTAAAAAGTCTAAAGCTTAACCCATATCTGGAACCACTTTCTGTGCTGGTCATCTGTGGGCTCTCTTTGAAGTTTTATCTGGTCTGTTGCCCATCCCCACCCCCACCCACACCCACACCCCACCAATTCTTTTTAGTCCCTTGATATCCCTTACGTCGAAAGTAGCCGATAATGAGCCCACATGACCGGGCCCGAAGTAGTTCCAGAAAACAACGTCATTAGAATGACAGTGATGATAATAAATAGTAAACGTGTCACTTAGACATCAATTTGGAAGGTGCCAAATGTAGAAAGAGCAAAGTGCTTTAAAGGTTCACACACTGTCATAGACGGACGACCGGATGCACAGACTGAAACGGGCGCAGTCGAGAGGCACGGTCTGGCTGACCGGCACCTCGGTCGTGCGTCTGTCTGTCTGGTTAGTAGCTTTGAAACACATGTAGGGCGTGCAGCCTGGACGTGAGTCAGGGAAACTGGCCGGAAGCGGATCGTTTAGTGGCGCGACGCGTTGACGCTTCGAGTAAGTTGCGTTTAGGGAAAGCAGAAGGTACGGCATGCTAGGGTCACAGAGGTCAGGCCGCGGGTGACGGTGGCCCAGGCTAATTCTTTCTGTTGTGTGGGCTGTCGTCTGTGTTCCCGCGGCCTTTGCTCGGGTGCCGTGGGGAGAAGCCAGAGGAATCCTGGGAGAATGCCACAAAATCGGATGCTCCTTCCCTTGTCAATTTCAGGCTGGGCCTACGGACACTGGATACTGGGTAAAACTTAAAACTCTGTAAACTGTGTTATTTAATATTTTCTCCTGGTCTCTCTCGGTTCCTCTACTGTCCTTTGCAGTCTCTGGTCGTTACATGCGCCCCTGCTCTGCACTTGTGGCTCTTGTTCTGGAAGACTATTTTTAATTGGAAAAAGGGTGAGGCCAGGATACTACACACTAGTACTACACGCTAGCACTGGCCATCCCCTGGAATTCCATCATGGCTGGTGAAGGGAGGGGGGCAGGAGATCCAACAAATAACAAGCAGACTAAGACTCTGCGATGGATAGACATTTCTGTGGTGCCAGTCTCAGCGAAAGCACCAGAGTGGGGACTGTGCAATGACAAATTAATGGTCAAGAAAGCAGAAAACTCTTTTTATGCCATCAGCATCAGGGGGCAGAATATATAGGTATGCTGGAAGGCTTTGAGTTGGGAGGGGGGCAAGGATCATAATCATTCTTCGACACATAAATGTAATGTTGGAATAGAAGCGGTCAGAAAGGGATTGATGGCAAGAAAAGATTTTGTTGCCTTTGCTTATCAAATTGGAAACATTCACAGCAGAGAGACTATAAAAAAAGGCAGAGGCGCAGAATGTTTTCAGCCACCAGAAATTCATGCGGTGCGAAATGAGGCGAAACGTGAAGAGTGTTAAAAGGAGGACCGAAATAGACCAAAGGGGAAGAGTGAGACAGGCAGGCGTGTTTTGAGCAAAGAGACACACAGAGACAATATCATGCGGCCTTCACTGTCAAATGGTGTGGAGTTAGAATGTGGCAACGTGAATTTCTGTGTAAATGCGACCACTCGGATGATCGCTCAATCCCATTGTCTGTATATATATTTAAATAAACATATATACAGAAACTTGAGGGTGTCAAGCAATCTTTTGTTTGTTTGTTTGTTTGTTTTTTTGAGAGTACTTGGGCTCAGCCTGGGACTGATGGTGGGACTGGAATGCCTTTCCAAGCCATTTGTGTGGCCACAACACATACAGAGACAAGCGAGACCCAGACAAGACGAGGCCTCTTTATGGTTTTTGGCGGCGTTCTCTCGTTCGTTTCTGCTATCGAGGGTGAAAGTGAAGCCCTCTGCCCCCCGCCCCCCTGGGTTGGGGTGGCTGTACCCAAGTCCTCTCAAAAGCTGTTACACGGTGACAATGCACTAAACTTTGATTTTATTTTTGCGTAGGTACTGTTTTTCCATATTTTGCCTGAACTGACAGCAAGAGGAAGGTTTCTCTTGAAAGGGAAAGAATGAAAGGGGAGAGACCATACACAGAAATTCAGTGACATCTGTGCTCTATTAAGATGTTTGTTTGCAAGCCGAAGCTAAACGTAGGGGAAGGAGAATGGGGTTTGAGAAGTGCTGTCACCCTGTGTATCATTGTGCCGGAAGCGCCTTGTAAAAAGGGGAAGGGGTAAAACGGTATCTGTCGTGTCAAAATGTATCGCGTCACAGTCCGAGCAGCGCGATACATTTTGTAGCATCCGTGCGGAGAACACGGCGTGCGGCGACGCCGATTTAGCTCTTCTGGCTAAAAGGTGCGGAGAGGATAAAATCGGTATCAGTCCGCGACCGTGTTGACCGCTTCAAAACCCCATGGTTGAGTGTAGCTCATTGTTTAGACTTTTGAGACTGCCTCGAAACCCAATGTCACGTCTATTATTTATTTATTTTTGTTGCTATTAAAGTTTTGTGATTCAGTCGGCGAGTGAGTCGGTTACACTCTTTCCATGAGGGCCGATGCCGTCGGCGCGGTTCCTCTGTAGTGGGTGAAACGGACGGGAAACTGACCTAGCCCACCTGCGTGTCCCGAGTCACACTCCTCCAGGTCCTCGTCATCGCTGGAGCACTCGGCCGATGACACAATGTCGTCTGACGTCTGACCGAAAGGGAGGAAATATTAGGCCTTAGTGACAAGCCCTTGGGCAACACCTCTTGGGTCAATATTGTTTAATCCCACAGAAGGAGGAGGATGCCAGGCTTGGTGCTGTGGAACATGGAGAGGGGAGTGAGCACATGGAAAATTAGGTGCAGATAGCACAGTGTGCGTTCTGCTTCCTGAGGGCTTCTCACACACTGGACTGCCTTTGTTTTGGGCACAGTTATGAGAAGGTGGTTAGGATGTTAGACTCTGGTCACCCCCAAGCCAATGTCAAAAAGGAGGATAGGAAGCACATGCGACACTCCTGTAAATGACCACCTTTAAGTGTACAGTTACTGTGACTGCGTCAAAGGTAGGCGCTGTCTGCCTGTTGGTAGTCATCTGCCCCATCCTGTGAGATGGAATTTGCCAGGCAGCCCTTTATTCATCCCCGTGGTTTCCTCTCCAGTGTGTTGAGCCTGGAGATGGGAATCTATATTTGAAACCTGCCATGTATCGCCGGCCCATTTTTGCCGGCTCGCATTCCTCTTGTGACCGTCGAGATAAATGATCCCGTTTCGGTGTGCCTCCAGGAAGACAGTTGGCCATGCTGGTTAGTCCGTCGTCCTTGTAGCAAACAGCCCACAGTGATGACTTGGTCAGTATGGCTGAGTACTCAGTGTGTGAGTAACAGCCTCATAGGGATTTTCAGCTTAGAAAATGCATTCGCCCGTAATGAATAAAAGTAACATTGCAACATCAGCAAGATGGTTAGAGTCAGGATGAGGGCCTGGATTGCGGCAAGGGGTAGAGTGTGTCTAAGTGTAGGGATTTGGATGCAAGCAGGAAGAGGGTTGCAGCCAGGTTAAGGGTCTGAGCTTAATTAAAGGATGGGCTTTTATGAATCTCCTGCTGTATTGTGGCATGTTTGTATGAGTTTTTCTAGGGACCTGTGTCTGGTAAATGAGGCAGTGTATAAGATATTGCAGATTCAGCTCCCAGAAGATGACAGTGGGAAGTATAGTTTAATAGAGAAAATACAGGGGCCACAAGTTAAAACCTGTCATACTTGTCAGACCGTCTGTTACCGTGTTCGTGACACAGCCATACTTTTCACACATGCTGTAATGTGACTAAGAGAGTATGTCTGTGTGGGATAACTGTGACAAGTGTGACACCGCGTGAAAGAGAGTTTGATGGTGCATGTAAGACAGTTTGGCAGTGTGTAATGGAAAGTTTAATATGGTGTCCAAGGGGTTTGCCTGGGTGTAAAAATATCAGTGTGTGAAAAGTATGACCGCATGTAAGGAAGAGAGTGACTGTGTGAGAGGTGGAAGATCTTTTGTGATTCAAGGGGTATTGATGTGGAGTTTGTCTGACCTCTTTGTGCTGGTCTGTGTCTAGGAACATGCATTGTGCTTTGTAGGTGCAGTCAGTCAAGTAATTGTTGTCTGTGGTGTGCTCATCTGAGTGATTGGGGCTGGACTTTAGGGTTGGTCAGCAGGTGGTGGCTGTGTAGTTGCCTAGGTCATGGGTGGTGCTTTGTCAGATCTTGGTAGCCTGTGTGTGGTCACACACACAGACACACAATTCATATATGCATACATTATGTAATATATAGCAGGCAATAGCGATCACGGGGTGGATGTGGGGGGCTTTTCTATTGAAA
>JAODKL010000027.1:12627470-12649044 GCA_026780765.1 Petrocephalus schoutedeni | reverse complement strand
CACTCAAACATGAGTACAACTACCCTCAGGTACCATCACCTATGGCATCTCCCTGTCAGCTCTTGCTACTTGTGTTGGCTTAACTTTTGCAGAGTCAGCCCTAAATGTGGGTGTTGACACAGAACCGTCTTGTCAAAATCAAAACTTCCTATAGTTCACAAATAAAAGTTCCGAAAATACTGTCAGGCTCAGGCCTTTCCTGACATCTTGAAATAACAAAAAAATGAATATGTATGCATTAGCCTGAAGCGGCTACCACAGAACTCCGCTGACTGCACACTCACTTTCCCAAGAGACCACCAAGACCCCCCCCCCCCAGAACCGATCCAATGACTGAAACGCAACCAACCAACGTAAAGTACAACTCACTTACAGATGTTTAAACAAGTTATATCACATACCTATAAAAATTTGCATCAGAAATGAAAATCATTCTGGCTATTCACCTGTTTTGGCAGAATTTACATGAATAGTACTCAAAAGAAGCAACCAATATGTGAGGCTTTCAAATCCTTCATTGGGAGCTGGAATGTACTTTGAAGAAAAAAAAGACAAACAGTCATAGCAAGAATAGTACCGATAAAGATAGACCTGTTGGGCAATGCAAAACATTTCAGAAAGAAAAGCCAGAGCAACACAAAAATTACATTCCAATGAGGGATTACAGAGAGAACAGGAAACACTTTGCTGATTGTGGAATGGGAAAGCAGAGATGGAGCTAGGAGTAAAGAGTTAGACTGAGCTTTCTCGGATGCCATAGCAGTATGACATGGAATGAGTAGATGTATCAGTCACGCTCAAAACAGGGCATTCTCAAAATGGTCTGCTTTTATGTGTTGGTACCACCCACCTTGTAGGGAAAAAAAAGAGACGAGCACAATATTCAAAAGGAAATCACAGATGATGGTGTGTCGTTTGCTGTCATATGTAGTGATTCTGATGGATGTGGAATTGTGGCAACGCCAAAAACCTAAACGAATGGGGCTACTCGACTCCTGCTTGCCAGCACCTGGGAAGTTATAAGCCTTCATTTTGCCTCCAGGATGGAAGCCAGCCTAAACTCCACGGACAATGGATCGCACTTCTGTGGATTTACTCTCAGACAACTTTCAGACATGGTTCCATTTCTGTATTCCATACTGTATTAGGGCAAGGGCTGCAGTGATTATTGGGACATTGTTACTGCTCTTTTTGCTAGTACAGTGAAACTCTACTTCCTTATAGATCATCTCAAGATGCTTGGTCCATGTGCAACTCCACCAGTGGACAATCCTGACCTATTAAATCATCGTGGAGAATGTCTCCTTCACCATACTCTGGTGACTGTATGGGGATTCGCAGAAAGCATATTCTTTCAGATTGTTTGTGACATTAGGAATGCACTGCAACTCCCAGAGGTTGTCTGGTAAAGAGAATGTGTTGGAAGATGGCGGTCAAAGAGCAAGCCTTAGAAGATCCAAACTTTTCCCTCCCTTTATGAGTTATTTTTGGGGAAGATGAGGTCAAAAGGCTGAAAGACAATTGCCCCCTGACAGGTCTCATAAAGACGCATCACATCGACTGTCATGCATCAGATGGGAGGAAACCATGAATAATCAAATAATCTCCTACTGTCATACATCAAATATTCTGTAACACATGACACAAGGGGAGCTAAGGAAGACGATAGAGTACACATCTATGAACATTTCACACTCTATCCTTGGTGGTATCACGTGTCCCCAGTGCCAGAAGATGCCACAGATATATATGTTTGAAATGGCACAAGAAATGGCATATACAGTATATGTATAGTTTATGATGATGCTGCCACAGATGATCACACTTATTATTAGTCTCGCTGTGACCCTCTAACTGAAAACAAATGTTGGGCATAAAGTGTGGCTGCTGTGATATATGGGGTGTATACCGCGTAACAATAAGATGCCCATTACAGACCCCAAAGGACAACAGGTGATTATCAGCTGGTTCGTAGGTAATAGCGAGATAATCATCACGATCACTATGTGTACAAAAGGTAAGGAAGTTGAGGAACTTGAAAAGCAATTGCCATGGAGCATGGCCGATTGCTAAGGATGCAAATAAAACCCAGATTTACTATGGTACAGTTTCTCTTATGAACTAATCACCAAGTTTGTTGATGCTGAGACTAATATGTAATTTTATTACATTTTATTACAATTAACCATCGAGGAGCAAACTAACATCTTATACCTTGTCAGAACAATAGGTGAATTGCTTATTCTGAATGTGTCAAAGAAAAACCAACCAATAAAAAGAACAATATGAGCAGAATGATATAAAACCATGTGGATTTTAAATAACCAGGAACGAGTTAGCAATGAGACCTCTCATCACTGAGGATCCCAAGATAGAAATGATATAGTAGAAAGTGAGGTGTACCAGAGGACGTTTCTCATGCTGGGTCCACATCACCCCCATATCCATTACTTGCCCAACTTGCCTTCCAACATCCCTGTTTGCGCTCACTCGAGTCTTGATATGATAGTCCTCATCTTCCATCATTGAAGGGAATGTCTCCCATTTGTGCCAAAAGAATACATCCCTGTGACAAGCAATCGCACCCCCCCTCCTTGGGGTGACATGTGCCACTTGAGAGACCAGTCCAGTTCCAGCTATGGGATAAACAAACTATGCAGACAAGGTACAAACGAACGCATTCCCAAATGTGAGCACCCTCATATGGCCCCCTGATTGGCATACAGTCAGAGACATATGCTCAGCCACCCCCCCACCTCCACCTGGTTGCTGTCCTGCCTTTCAGTTTAATGATGTCTTCTCACCAGGAGCCATTCTCCTTATCCTGGTCTCCTAGGAAAACCCCTGGGAGTCACCATCCAACTTCCTCTCCCATTCGATTCTGAGACAAATGACTAAACCCAGTGGACTAAGTGACCATTAACAGAAATTTCAGGTTACAGACGAACTTGTCATTTCGAGACAATCGAGCCCAGCGCTTCTGATGTAATCTGCTGCCCACGGGTTTCTGACTGTGGCGAGTTCTGCATTGGCGTGAAGAGGACCCGTAGAGCAGAGGCATACCTTCAGTACTGTTACTGCCCAGGAATATTTCCCTCCCACCCACAAAACGGGCAGTAAGATGACATCCGGCATGTGCAGTACCAATGGAGAGCTTGCAAAGCACGAGAATTGAGCCAGTTGGGTGAGCTAAATCTTAAATGGGATTGACGTGCCCTTTGAGCCGGACACAAGAGTCTGACCTTAAACAAATGGGAATGCAAACATGCTACCCAAGCATTTAAAACACAGCTCTGTAGCTTTGCCTGGAGCTGACCCTCCCCAGCCAGCCACATAAGGAATCTTTAGTGATCTTTGCCATACCTGGATGGTGGGGGATGACCTGTGCTTGCGTGTGGTGGTGGTGGACATTGTGGTGGTGGTCTCGATGAAGGTGGTGGACATCTCATTTGGCACAGAGGTGGTTGTGCCGGAGCCCGCCACTGAGGGTACATCGCCCACTAGGCGCACGCTGCCATTGGTCCGGATGTTGGGGTTTCCTTCTGCTGCCATGGTCAGTACCTTCAACCCATTGTAGTACAGGCCCGAGAGCTGACCTTGAAATGGCCTCCCGCGGTCACTTCCCCCAACAGTTATGGTGGCCTGGGTGTTGAAGATCGTTAACTGCCGGCCTGCAGGGAGAAGCAAAGGCAAGCGACTCGACTTTGGCTAAAGACTTTTACTGTGGGTTGGTCTCTCCCCCAGTAGCAAACAAATGGAATATCACTTTAAGGTGTGTCCTAATGCGGCACAGAAAGGATATGTCAGCACCTATGAGTCTGAAAGGAAACATGGTGTTTTAGTTACAGCACAGATCACAGTGCGCGGTCCATATCACGTGTTTTCACATACTGCTTTTTATGGGTCAGGATAACTTTCCTCTGGAGAACAACTCATGACGTGAAAATGGCATCTCTACGGGCACTTGGCATACATTCAGTGTTATATGGATTGTTAAAGGGACTTGATGGTAGTTTGTCACTGACCTTTAATGCATGCATTTTCATGCATGTCTGAGCTCTTATTAATGCACCCTTTTAAATCAAGGTACTGTAGTCCCTATCACAGGCTGAGAGTAGCAGGACTGCCACAGCCCGTCTACGTAATCCATGGATTACCCTGGAATATCTACACTGCATGGTCAGGATTCCTTCTTACTCCATTCCATTGTTTATGAACAAGTTTAGTCCCAAAGACAAAAATGTGCCATGTGCTGCTTTGAGAGGATAGGTAGAATGGAGTTCATTTAAAATCCATTCAACTGGGTTTAATGATCAATGTGTCGTGCCATGGCTCTGATTGTAATACGGAATGACAGTCACAGCAGCCGTCAGCCATAGCAGTCACAGCAGAAATGAACACTTTCGTTTATGGGTAAAAGAAGAAAGATCAAACTGCTCCAAAATGGGAAGAAGCTTACCTTTATCCTGTAGCCATTCTTCAACCGGCCGGGTATATTTGAATGGGATTTTCTTATTGGCCATCTGAAGACGCTCAATATCACTATTGCCTTTAAAAAACAGTTTGAAATTTTTAATTCCAGCAAAGATTCAGTTTATGTCAAAGTTTAACAGATGTTTAACCATATTTTAGTTGAGACTAGAACCATATATAACACTGCTAAGTTTGAACATTACAACTGTTCATCTCAACAAATTCTTAATGTACTGAGCTCAGGCAGCAATTTACATAATAAACAACCTTGCTTTTCCACAGACAGAACTAGATGCTGTCTGAACAACATGATGGCCCCATCACCCCCCACAATCTAATCCCTACTCCTCCCACACCCTTCCCTAGCCTCTACATGCTATAGTCTCCCTGCACACTCTCCCTACCTCAAAAATTATTGGTTCAGAGAGATACCTAATCATATTGTAGGGTAGGTGTGTCCAAGCAACTGGAGAAGATGGGACCAAGACATCTGATTGTTGGTATGACATCTGACACAAGATTGGTTATCATGTATTCGTTCTGTCCTCAGAACATGTTTGTGTAAGTAAGACTCCCATGAAACTACAATTTAAAGTATGATTTGACTCAAAATGAAATGAGTTCCAGACCTTCTCCTACACAAAGTCCCTGTTGAAAAAGATATTACGGACACTTTTATAGTTATCATGCTAATGAGATCAAGTGTCTGAGGCCACCTTTTCTTTGCTACCACTGTGGCACCGCTTCAGTTTTTCTTGGATTTGTTTCAAAATTTGACTAGATCCAGATCTCTACCCATACGATGTCCACAAAGTAGGAAAAGGTCTGTTAAATATTTCTGTTAACAAGATGTGGCTGCAGCAGCTATGGTGGACTGGTCCTAAAACCATATGTATTTATTCACCCTCTGGGGAATACAGCAAGGTCAGATGAAAGGTGCAGATTTGACTCTGTTTCAAAGGGGCTGTTGCTGACGTGATTATGGTGTGAGTGCCGACCTTTGGTAGGAGAGGGCGCCTAGTGGCTCAGCAGATGCCAGGTTGGTGAGTTGAAGTTACACCATTGACATTGTGCTAGAGATTCGGCAGAAAAGAGTGAGCCGTGATTACAGGATACAATCACCTACATTTCTCCATAGGAAGAAGCAAACCAACACTCATGGATATTGTCTTCATCACGCCTGGTATTAAAATGTTACCCTCATGTGAGTTGCTGTTCAGGCAGGGCGGGGCAATAAGCACGCATGACAGATGTTTTGCTGCTGAGGGATGGCTCTCGTGTGGTCATGTGGAGGCAAATTCTGAAGTGCAGACACATAGCAGGTCTATAAACAAAGCTGGCTGCTTTTCATACAGTTTACATATGTCTGCATATTCAAGGCTGCACTTTGCTGACATATTTCAGGTGTGATTGCAATGAAATGGTGGGGGTAAACCAGCCACCCTTTACCACACGCCAGGAGCTTATGGGAACACATGAAACAGGTACATGTGTTACTACAGCAAGGCCAGGGTTGGGGTCTTCCATCAGGCTTCACGGGGAAGCCGGCTCACTGCTGAAATTCAATCTACGGCAGCTACGTGTGCTGGACATCTTCTGGCCACATACCCTTTGTTCCACACACTTCATATAGTTTGTACTTCCCAAAAAGTAATGGCTGGCACGAGCCGCTTATTTCTGTGACAAACATCATTTTATTGATTACTGCTAATAATCTGAGAGCGGCTTGATTACCACTTCCCATATAAACAGACACCTCTGTTTTATTAACCTTCCCCATATAGTGACTCCAAATTTACAGACTATTTCTCATTTCGATGGACACATCCGCCTGGATCAGCAGTCCCTGTCTAAACAGAGACATCTGCTTGGCATGCAAATCGTACCATCTGACAGGCTGGGCTGCCCAGTGCCTTCGCAGAGACCTGATCGTGAAAAACACTGTGCTATTCATGACTCGTGCTGCCACAAAGCAAATCCAAAAGTACATATTCTCAGCTTTGTATAGAATGAGGAGGCCTTTTTCGGGAGGGACCGATCAGATCAAACTGTACACAGCCAGGTTGAAGCCCAGAGCGCAGCATGGTGGATCCCAACAATGGATCTGGGGAGACTTCAGCATTCCTGAAGCTCATGATTTTTGGTCCCATTGCTCACAGCAGGCTGCTCACCTTCATGACACACTACTGAGAATAATGGAAGGAGCATCTCGGTACTTGTGAGAGTTGGTTGCTACTGTACAAACTTGAGTGGGTAGACAGCATTTCCGTGCTATTGCCAAGCAGGGAGATGTTTGTGCTTTATCATATTATTTAAATACCAGGGAAATTGCTGAGAAATCTTGAGAAGTATGTGATTCCACATAGTCTGTGACTTCCTTTCATTTCCATGAGGTGCCAGTCTAGAGATTGTCTCTAATTTATTTGTGGCATTCTTGGGACATTGTGTCTATAGGATGGTTCCAAATTTCCATGCAAAAAAGGCATTCCCACTATTGTGCAAAAATATTTCAAAATTCCCCAAGCTGCTTTATAAAATACAAGGTGGGGAAAAACAAAGGCAGGGTGAAGTACAGAGTCTGGGGCAAAGAGAACGATAAATCCAATGAAAGCAGATGCTCAGCATGACAGACACGTGTCTCTCCTTCAAATGACCGTAAGTGTCTTTTAGGGCTCTGACTGATCAAAGCCTTCAACTGCACTATTGGGGCTGTTTATGGACTTCACAAAATTAAGATAAGACTCATAGTCTGACGTGTGCACCAAATGGGGAGCATCACCAAACGTGACACGTGGACAGCCACATCTCCTCTGCCAGTGTTGCTAGGGTTTGAGATCTTTTACAAAGCCGGAGTCAAACAACACAAAGCTACAGTGGGCCCCAGTCAGTTTTACACCTTTGTGTATACATTGTGTATGCTGTTCCTGCTCACACCCCATCACACTACCATCACAAAGAGGTGGAACATCTGTACGCTCTGAGTTCCCGTGTGATTTTGAACTGAAGTTGGCTGATTGCACACTGCCTGACTCCCTGTATTCATTTGCACTTCATTTGAAAAGCCGGAGCTACTGTTAATTGGAAACTGGCAATTATGCCAACCGCCATTTTTCAATGACACTAAATTATGCTACATGTTTAACAGGTATCTTGGCAAGGATGGCCTCCATTTCCCCTCCAGCTGTTATGCCTCGTGTCAAACGCTTACACAGGATGCCAGGAGCGGCACCATACTCCTACAGGGGGAAAACTGTTTTTTCTTAATCCTAGATGTGGCAAGAGGATGATTACCCAATGGAGTCAGAGCGCATCTTTAGCGAACTCCTCTGCATTGGTGGGAACAGCATTAAATGGTGATGGCAATCCTCTTGAAGTATGCATCAGATAAATTCACCATCCTGTGCGAATACAGCTTTCAGAATTTACCTGTAGGCCTACATATTTTACAAGCTCCTGCACCCACTCATTTCCAAAAATCCACCTGCAAGGATCACGGAAATAGAATACAAATTCCTTGCTATTCTTGTATGACAGGCTGTATATTAAAACAGTTGATGCTGCATTATTGCCAGGGAAACGGGCTGCGTCAGCACATAAGGCATGCATCCTGAAAGCTGCAGCACTCCACTGAGCCGCCCTGGCAATTTAGGGACACCTAAAGAGTTGAGAGTCAAATCTTTCCCAGTAGGCCAGACTGGCTAAGGGATGAACGCTGATAGTCATGCTAACGAAAAAGAAATGGGACACAGATATTTGGTGCTGCTAAAATGGAGCTATAGACATGGCGTGTCCAGGGAGATCGCTGCGCCTCATTTACTACTTTCCAAGGTCAGTAAACTCCTGCATATGATGCCCCGAGGGGGTCAAACAAGACGTAACACCTTCCCTCGATTCACACACACTAGTGGATGTTTCATTCCACTGTCGTGTACTTGTTAGCAGCCCCTGTAGCACTGAAAGACAGGAGAAGTCAGAAAGCTTTCCTTATGCCTCTAACAGAGGGTCAAGGTAGCCATTTGAAGGACCAAGTTGTGTTTCTAGTGATTCTAGAGAGACACCTTAGGAATGAATGTTACATCCATGCTTGTTTTTTGGCTCTTCTCAACAGCAGCAACTTCTGGTTCATACATTTAGTATAATTTCAGAAATGTCTAAGTGGCACTATTCACTGTGAACCCTCATAAGCTGCACAATCTCGCTGTTTGACCCTGAAAGACATACACCGCCTTTTTAGAGATAAATGCGTAATCACCAAACACACATATGCATGGCTGAATGGCACGGTTTTCATGGTACACCACACCCCATCCCCGAGGTTTCAAGAATTTCCCAGTGACCCACAGGCTACACGCAAAGAGCTTATATACTTTCTCAGCAGCACGTGTGACTGCAGTACAGCTGCTGACTATAGCATGTGAGCAGCCTGATAGGCAGCATGTGAAACAGGCCTAACATACATCAATAACCACTAGCACCAGTTTAAACTCAGGTTACTGTGACCGCTGTTAACTTCTATGACTAAAGTACACTGAGAATTTACTCTCTGCACAGTGTTATGTTACAGTGTATGTTATGTACAGGGGCCCACTTTCGATGTCTTTATCTACATTCTGTACCTCCCTTCATGTCAGGGAACATGAAACAGGGACTGGTTATTGACCAAAGCTCCTCACAGGATAAATGAGCAGATTAAGTGTCTGAGGAGATGGGACCCCCTTATGATCTACACTTACATCACAGTGACAGGACCCCCTTATGAACTTACATCACAGTGAAAGTGATGTAAGTTTTGTCATTGTTTGCGTGCAAGCCCCGATTTTGGGCCTTGTTGACTTTTTCTGTGTCAGTGTGTCGACTGTGCATGCACAAGGAAATGACTTTGTAGTTGTTGTAGTTATGGATGCCTTCGAGGTTCAGCAGTGTGAGAAGGTGCAGAAGTACCCGCATATATATAACTCATCATTGAAGGAGCAAAAATACCAATTCTAGTGCACAAAATTATGAAAAAATCACTGAAACACTATGCACAACTTTTGTGTATGCTTCATTTAGCCCAATAAAACAACATCTGCTCTCTGCTGTTCTGGTGGAATATCATCACTGTCCTTATGTACCAACTGCAATTGTCTGCATGCATGGGCAAATATACACACGAGTCCATGATAGCATAAAGTATGAACTAGGCTTAAGGACCCAGCACGTCCATGAGAGTCCTCGTTCAGTCAGTGACAAAGGTCTAATATGTTTAAGCCCGTAAAAGCGATCCAAAAACTAGAAAGAACTTCTGCCAATTGCTGCCTAAGGTCATTTCTTGATTGAAATAGTTGTGAGATTTAACTTTTTAGATGGACAGTTGTTTTGGTTCTTTTGGTGGATTTGCAGCAAATATTGTCCAGCAGGCCAGACCCGCAACATTTTACTGGAATGGTCAGCATATGATGGCTTACCTGTTGGGAAGTGCTCATTGATGGCCCAGTTGTCCACCTGCAAAGTGGCATTGCCCCCATTCCTGGTGAAGCGCACCACGTGGTACTTTCCGTCGTTCACTGGGACACCCGTTTCCTTCACGCTGATGTCGACGATCCCAATGTTGAAGGTGACGCCAATTTTGCCTTGCTCCTGAGAAAGCAGAAACAGGTTAGCCTTTAGTAGCCATGCTCCACAAATGCTTCAGCCCCATGTGTCTGGATTTAAAGGTCACATGGGTAGTAACCACATGAGGCTCCTGACCCTCGTCTTTGTTTGCCCCAGAGCACTCTCAAATGTTCTCCTGAGAAATGTGACAAACCCGTTTGCTTGATTAAAGTTACTCATCAATTATCACTTGCCTTTTGTAGCAAACAACTTGCCTTATTGATCTAAATGAGGCAGAGAATGCAAGCCTGATCGATGGCACTGAATAAAATGGCAGCGATACGGAAAACTAATGGTCAGCCCCACATATTCACATAGTCAGTCAAAAGGTTTCACCTAGGAAATGCAGACTGTTCATTCATTTCACATTCAACCACTTGGCTATGAATTCGACCTTCCGAAAAGTACACTGCTCTACACCCCTCACTTACCACACAAGGAAAGGAGGTAACTGGTAATTTATCATGAGGACAGATTTAACAGTCCACAGCAGCACAGAGGACCAGATGCTATCTCAAATGGCCACTGTGATGCAGATTAGATGTTCTCCACAGCTAACTTGGCTCAACCGAGGTTAAACTTCAGTACGTTTCAAAGTTTTCCACCTACTTTCTCAGTTGTGCGTCAGGTTGTGCGTCAGACTCCTTAAAACAGCCCTCCGTAGAAGATGTCTCAAAAGAGAAATATTACACTAAAAACCTTCACTATGTGCTGAAATAAAATGGATTGGACACCTGTTAAAAATCAGGAACATCTGTGCAATATGACTTTTAAATCTTCTCAGTCACAAACGGCAGACACCGTTGTCATTCACTGCATTCAATTTGGATTGGGTACGAAGTTTTGTTTGTCGAAGACAGAAGCACAAAATGATTATTCTTCCAGCAGTCTAGGTCTTGAGAAAGGTTTCCAACAAAGCACTCCTTCCTTATTCATATTACGTGGTATGTAGGTGTCTGGGAAGTGATAAAACAGTGTACCATGAATTAGTGAGTCAGTAGCACTCGACAGGATACGTTCACAGAGAGATTTAAGGATTTTTTTATTTTTTTTTTTAAAAAGGCTGGTAACCCACACTGCCCTCTTAATAACTGTGCCTCCTTTCAAGTGTAATTAGATTTGTCTGTGTTGGCTGGCCTGGAGATTTTGTTATGCCCCACTCTCCTTCCTACCATCCAGCCATTCAGATGCCACCTGGCTAATGGCCCCCGCATTGCACATCACATCCTTTCTACAGCCACAGGCAGCAGAGGGCTGTAAATGTGTCCCATGAAAGCTACACATCACCATGTTGCAAATCTTTCAACACTGATGTGGATAAGGCACTGGTCTCAAGTTCATTTGGAAGACTTGTCCCAGAAACAGACCAGCACTGCTCATGCCTGTTAGACGCTGACAGCTTGTAAATGAGGCCTCTTTTTGAGGACTGCCCAGAGGCAGGCTGGCTCCCTCATTATACTAGGCAAACCATTAATTGAATGAGTTTAAACACGCTACCTTACACTGCTACGACACATCACAGAGTCACCACAAGGCCTTGCATGCTCTCAGCTGGAAGGTGCGAAGAAAAAAACTAAACAAATCACAAGGCAATTTATATAAATTTAATAAATCTGATACCTTTACAATGACACAGATCAATGAAACCTTTCAGCAAACGGCACAAAACAAGCATTGTATTTGATACACTGGATACACAGCCAATTTTAACTTCATCTTACACAGTTTGACACGTTTCAGTCCAATAATAAGAACAGAAACAGTTTGTTAATTGCATTTTGGTGAATGGAACAACAGAGAGGGAAATATTTGCAAGTTTCTAAGCCATGAGGGATCTCACAACATTTGAGCTTTTATTAAAATAGTAGGATATGTTGAGTGAACTGGGAGCCGAATGACCAACTGAAGGCTTCTATGAGAGCCTGCAGGCCAGGACCTCGCAAGCATGCTGATTATAAGAAGATGATGGTGCTCTATACGTAATTCTGAATGTGAAAATGGCAACTTGGACCAGTGCTTGAGGGTAACCTGTTTAAAATGAACATAAAGTATGTGGTGTGGACTAGAGGTTAGCCTATCCCAATGCCTTAGTGAAGTGATGAGGACTCTGTGCTGTAAAAATGGTGCCATCCTTCGGATGAGATGTAGAACTGACCCTTGCCTTTGGTTCCCCCGTCACAGGTCTCAGGGGAACACATGAGACTCTCTGACCTCCTAATCAACCCCCCCACCTCAAATCTAATTGGTGAATTCTCTCCTGCAGATGTTTACGGAATCATATTTCAAAGAAATGTTGATCAGGAAAACAGAATTTATGTCGAGCATTTTCATGCGATGGATATTTCTAACATCACATGACACGTGCTGTTAAATGTCAGTTAAGTACTGTTAGACACAACACTAATGATAAAGCAGTGTGTAATATCATTTCATTTACAGGGCTCTTGGGGAGAAAAAAGCACATCAATAGGTTTAAAATACCGAAATGCACACGGAAAAACAGCAAATCACCACTGACAGGATTTCGCCCAGATGGAGGAACCCCTCCTCCCCCTAACAAATCAAAACTGCCATTGGACCAGGACCAACAGCATCATTAAGAAGTTGCCTCCTCCTATCCAGGCAGGCAGACAGCAGAGCAATCCGAAATAGATGACTTTTAATTTTATAAACTTTTATTTATCACTGGTTCCATTTCAACAGTTAATCAACTGGATACAACAGCTGGCCACCTTTCAGGGATCAGGACTAGCAGTCTTTCAGTCAAATCAGCAACCCCGATTTTTTCAGCATGGCATCATTCTGAAATAGTATCCTGTTTAGATTGTAAGATTCTAATGCCAATTTATGGGAGGGTGAAATGACACAAGTATTTTGCATGAAGACTCCTGCGTGATAAAGAAGGCCTGTTATCTGTGGTTCACTGGAGGAAAGGCTAAATGCAGTCTGGAGTTGGGAAGACAGAGGCACAGTGCTCCACCTGGGACTGCACAAATTAAACTGAAACAGTTTGTTCATCAAATGGAATCTTCTCTGCAGATATTTAATTTAATGTGCCGGTGAATACAAGCAAAGCAATTAAGGAAATAAAATAGCGACCATTCCGCTATTCATTTGGATGAGATTGCGGCTTGAATATTAAACTCACTACCCCCCCCCCCCAACATCCATAAGTAGTGGCAGATCTACTGTGTTGTGGGGACGGGACTGGTAATTAGAGACATTTAAGATGTGAAGGCACCAAACATCTACAGCCTCTGAGAAGTCTGACTCCAGGGCTAGCGAGTAACATTTCACACCCAACCATGGAGCGTCATGGGAGAGCTGCCTGCCAACGGTCCCTTCTGTCAGTCTCCCAGTGTGACGTTTGGTGCCAAGAACAGCATGCCAAAAGTGCTGCGCAGACAGGTGTGCCAAGGTTATCCTGTCATCCCTGTTTCCTCAGTTCATGAAAGCACCAATGTATTTACTGAATTCCATACACTCATATCATGTGACTTAGAACAGTGAAATGTCAGGGTGGACTTTCTGAGGTGGAACGCAACAGCATCCCACTGCAGCAAGAGTCACCGAAGGGCAGAGGACCTCCTAAATGAACAAATTCACAAAGTATTCATTTTAATGGATAGACAGCATGTCACCTTACCTTCATTCAAACACAGAGCTGGCTTTTCATTGAATACCTCCTGTATTTCTATAGCACAGCATTGTTACATTTCCTGGCATACTGAGGGAGCAGGCCAAAGCTGGATGACAAGGCCACTCACTCTCGCCAGGGTAAACACGCCCAAACCTGATACCCAACTCTGCCCACTGCCATAGCCAATTTGTGATTCGACCTGATGCCAGATTTGTAAACGTTTCTCCTCAAAATAGCTGTCTCTGCCTTTTACCCCTCTCCTAATTTTGTGATATGTGTGTTCACTCCCAAGAGGTTGTGGAGGGAGAGTCAATGTTTGAAATGCTTTAGAGGAAGAGGAACAGAGTCACATCCTTCTTCAAGCTGGACTTTTAATGTGACTGTAGCAGACGGCCCCAGATCCATTCTGACCCACCATGTCCAAAGCTGCTGCTCAATAGCACTCTGCTCCGCTTGCCAGACAGCACTGACAGCACAGACAGACTGCACCATTCTCTCTCAACAGATCCACAGAGGGGGCTCGTGTTGGTTACCCTGGTGCAGGCAGTGCTTCCAGTGAAACATCTCAAGGTTGTCCCTGGCACAACACCCAGCAGCTTCAGAGGAAGGGAAAACAACTGCCTCTGAGTAGAGGCTTATGGGGATTTCAAAGGGATGGAACTAGTTCAGAGCCATCAGGGCTGATCAGCTGCCCGAGGCAAGCAGCCTGCACTCTCAAGAGGGGTCCAGCAGTTTCATCTTTCTCAGGGGCCGAGGCATGAAAGCACAACAAAAAAACTAACAAAAAAAATGCAATATGATCGATTATAAGAAATGACACAACACATAAGAAAAAGCATACAAGGAAAATTACAGGGTCACACAAGAAGCAAGCGTGTCCGTTATGTTCACAAGTGCAGATTAAACCATAAGTAGCTTTTATACTGAACAGTCTGGTCTGCGTAGCTTTGCGGGAATTTAAGACACATTCCTCAGTGCCTTCTGTTTTTATTAACCGTCAACAATTGCATCTACATTGCAATCATCATGCATTCACTCTTCACCTTTCAGGTCTTGAGAGTATAATTGGGAGGTACTGTGTGTTTCCAAACCCATATAGAACAACCAACTTATTAAGGGAATAGTGTATTTCTGCTGCAACTGTTCACAGCAGCCTACCCACAATCCATCTCGGGCAACATGCCATCTAAATCATCACAGAAAGATAATCACCCTTGCCCTGGATGTGGTCCTCACTGGTAATTGGGTTCTCACCTTAACTCGGGTCACTAACCTGTGACCCTAGTGAAACCAAACTACCTAGCACATTTACACAAGGTGGAACAAACGCGGGTATCTATGTCTCGAGTCACATGCGTAAAGCCTGTAGCATATCCAAAGTCTGCAGAATCCCAATCCCTTGGCATAAATGGAAGGCAGCAGGAGAGGATGTCAGCATCCACAGCTCGCTTTAATGCATGGTGAGGAACCAGGGTGGCAGTCAGTGCGATGCAATCTACTCGGGGCAGGCGGGAGTGCAGTAGTTAACAGAGGCGGCAGCAGCACAGAGCTGTCGTCAACATCCCAGTACGCTCAAAACGGAGATCGCTCTTCCTCACTGCGAATTTCCTAGGCAGGGAGTCTGCAGGCTCCTGCCACCTCCAGGGGGAAAAGCCTTGCTGCTCGCAGTAAACAATCACTAGAGATTTGCATTTCAGCATTCTTCCACTTATTACAGAGAATGTATCTTCTCATAAGAGAACTTTTCTTTTTTTTTTGCTTAGTCCCCTTTATTCAAGATGATGTGGTCTGCAAACCAACCAATGGAAAAGAATATTTCAGAAGTCCTCCACTCTGCAATCATGTTGAATGCGGCCATAAAAACGAAATTGCTCCTCCTTGTGCTATTTATATAACATATACAGAAATAGATTAATAAAACTCAATTAGTATATTTAATTAACAGGCTACCCACATTCCACTTAAAAAATCTCAGGCCAGGTTTTATCATCAAAATGATCCCCAATGAGTTACCAATCAAATAGCTGCAAGGTGCCTTTAACAAGGTGCCTCCAAGAGATAATAGGCCCACCCCCCCCCCAAACCCCGTAGATGCGATGGATGTAAATGAGTCCACTGCACAGGGATAACAAAGGCGGCCCCTCATCCTCACCCAACAACGACCGACCCCAAGCAGCGGTAGGTGGCAATCTTTACCAGTCACCCAAGCTCTGAAGCCAGCTAGCACTAAGCTCCCAATATGAAGACCTGGAGACAAAACAGGCATACGCCACAGGCCACAGGCTCAATGCCAGGGCTCTGCTGACTACTGTTCACAGCTATATAGTGATTTATTCTTTTATTGTGTCAGTACTGTGGTATCACACTGAGGCTCCCCAGTTATAAAAGCCCACTGTCAAATATCAGTGGCCTTCACATTTTTAAACAAATGACATCTTTCAAGGCTTTGACCTACACTGGACAGATGCTTCCTGCCAAAGATTGCCAGGATTACTAGATGTAGGCCTCAATTCTCCTATAAGTGGTTCCCATATTGGAGGAAAGGCCCCAGTACCAGAGACCACTAAGACCCCTGATTATGCCATCCCCAGCCATGGGACTGGCAGCTTGTAAAGCATGGTGCATATCCTAAAACGCAAGTCCAACACTCTAATGTTCCTAAAGCACCTTGTTCTTCTGTTTGCTGGGACTCCGGCTCAGTACAAAGTCCTTTGGATCTTGTGCAGGCAAAGTTGTACCGATTACATGGCTGCAGCATTTGTTTCTGTAGCTTGAAGTCAAGGGTAAAGCCATTCTGTGACAGCAGGGGAGTGTTGGAGGAAAGCCACACCTCGGCAGCACCAGACAGGGATGTGGCCCCCTTGAGGGTTGAGATGGCTAGGCAGTACCTCAGACGGCTCCCCAAGGCCGCCTTTCCCGTAATCACCCCTTTCGAAATGCCTGATCATTTAATAGGCTGATGCTGGAGGAAGGTATAGAGGCGGCAAATTCAGCTCCAGTAATACTTTCCCTCTGCTCCTTGTGGCTGTAATAGGCTCTTGTGGACCACTCAGCATACTGGGTTTTTACCCACAGTACCCTCCCTGACCACTTATCTTGGAAATCAAACTTCATGGTGGCCACCAAGAGATCACCTGTGTTTAACCACTGAGCTTTAGAAATGTACTTCACCAGATAGGAGCAAGGGGTCATTCTGACTTTTAAGAGCAACAACCTTTCTAAAACTTCCAGTAACCCTGTAAAAAAAAACAAAGCTTGTCCAAAGATGGAACTGGATAGTAACAATTTAAATGATGGAAATATAAAGTAATATTTATAATATAGGATACGTAGGTAATCGTGTTGATACAAATGCTGGACATGGACAACCAGAGTGATTTTTTTAAGTCAGCTGAATTATTAGTATCAGTTGTCATTAAACAATAAAGCAACTACTGTAGTTTGTTGTAAATGTAAAGAATATGATTTACTGCAGAATGGCACAATATTTTTATAGGATGTTTTGCTTATCTGACTTTTAAAAAAGCACCCTACATGCGCACAGGAAACCCCACTTCCAGAAACAGTGTTTCAGGTTGATGTAATTAACAGATGCTGATAAAGAATATTGCATTGTTCTATATTTAAGTAATTATTAGTGCATTATCGCTGTGTGTGTGTGTTTCAGTGTATTCTGCCTCCTCACTTAACAGTGGTCGCAGTTGGTCTCCATGCTCTGTTTGAGCTCTGGCACCACAGAGGTTACAAATGAGGCACTGATGGAAACCAGCACGAGCTTTGCCAGCATCTACTACGCTGGAGTGTCAATCAGATAGGCCTTTTGCAATATTATCATATTTGTATTGTTAACACAATATCAATATTTTGTTTTTTGAGTGGCACAGTTACTGTCAATACTGGTTTATTCTGACACCCCTAATATGCACTAAACATGCATTGACTGTTTATACTGCCTTTAATTTGGTCATGGTCTAAAAAAGTACATCTCAAGAGCAAGCATGGAAGCCGGTACTCTCCCTGGCTTCTGCTTTTTGTTTCCCAAGCCTAGGCCAAATAGCTGTGACTGCTGCCTTACTTGCCGATGCTTGTATTTTTATCTCCTAGCAGGACCCGTCATGCTCAACTTGAAACATTGTGATCTTGCGCCAAACTGACTCGCGTACAGCGGCTGCTAGCCTCCGGGAGCTGGTCCCATACTGCTCCGCCCGCTGTTAGCGCCTTGCCCGAGCCCCGCGGCAATTGCCCCACAACCCTATGAGGGAGCGTGGAGTTACAGCTCAGGCTTAATTGAATTAATTAATCACTGGGAGAAAGGCAGCATGGGGCAGTTTGTCCCCTGGGGATGGAGCTGGATGACTAGGCAGACCATGCCTAGGTGTAGAGCTCTAAGAATTAGAAGTTTTAATATTAAACTGGAGTATTGATTCATGAATCAGAGATAATGGGACAGAAAAACAGCCTCTGGGGTGAACTGGTTGGGAGGGGGGGGGGGATCTTACCCCTGGTTCACCTTCACCCCCGAGACTCTTGCTTTATCCAGCTGAACACTGGCAAAAAGCTGCCCTTTCAGACACAGTCCACCTCCGCAGCGGGACTGTACTGAAAGCTAAGGTCCCTCCTGATCAGGGCGAACAAGCCCACCAAATTCAACGCAGACCAATGAACACATACAGTGTCCGGGGTGTAGGGTTTATGCCCGGTGGAGTGCAGTCTAACAAACGAAAATGTCATCATATGATCACCTCTCCAAATCAGTTATGGTGTGCTTGCAAACCAAGCCTATTTGACCCATACATGCGAGTATAACGTTATGCTAAACCTGCGTCCAGCATATTCCATATTCTCATCTTGTCATGCAACATTGTGTGTCAAAGGACACGGGCATATCTGAGGTACACAGACTAACTACATATCATGCAGTGCCCACTTTTGACCACATCCCCCCTACATTTCAGCTGAACTCAGGCACAAAAAAGTCTAAAACTGAACTGCTTTTAAAATTTTGTCTGCAGGAATGTATCAAGAACTACAACTAACTGCGCCAGTGCCTAGATGTTTAAAGAAATGCACACTAAAATTTAAATGTATTTAACCTCCCGGAGGGGGTGATTGCCTCCAGGAAAATTTTGTTTCTATTCCGTGACCATCTTTTACATTTCATGGTTTTGCATATTTGCCAGGGCACGTGGAGAACCCTAATAAACCAGCACTTGTTGCATGGGAACATCAACACAAAACTACCCGACGCTGTCTGAAAATGGCCTTGGTGCTCTAGCTGAATACTTTGGCATATCGGCTGGTGTGTAAGGCCTGGCTGAGAACAGACATAGCAGTGGGCCATACCAATTAAGGCGGCACACCACGTTCGTGCCCAGATCCCTCGGCCTCCCACTGAGGGGAGCTCCAGAGGGTATTACACCTCCACCCTGATTATGCACCGGCTTGCAGCTGGCCACCAGAGGAAAGAAGGCATTTGCTCTTAACGACCAGAAGGCTCCTTCCCACAGACGCGTGGCTTGGCTGTTGAGTAGAGGGCTGCCTCCATCTTAGAGCGGATGAGGGAATTAAACATATTATGCGCAGACTTACCCGCAAATATTCCAATTTAAAAGTAAGGAGAGCCCAGCCAATTTTCAAAACAGTCTGTATATGAATCCAGTGCGTCTCTAGGTCTTACATTTCGTGCTCTGATTTTCTGTGAGCTCAGAGCAACGCCAAGTGATTTTTCTGAAGTGACCCATTTTAAGATCGCTGACATTTAGTTAGTGCTCAGGATCTTCAACAAGGTGTCCCTCAGTGGGTTTCCTGGCTTGTCCCACAAATGTTAAATCATGGACGTCTACCCGCAAAATGGCAGAGGCTGGAGCCCTGGGCTTACAGAGTTGCACATTCAGTTGGGACCAGAACCCCACCTACGACAGGTTTAAAGGTCTTCCGGTGCCCCGTGTCTGGAGTAATTATATAAACACAAAGTAACGTCAATCACAGAGTAATGTGGGTCTCCTCTATGGGTTTAGGGTTCACACTAACAGACGAAAGCATCCTTTACTAGACAAGTAGCAGAACTTATCTGGCAGGGTGTGGATCACCAAACACAGATCATGGGTTCACTGTTAACACATAGCCTGGAGTTGGATTTATTTAAAAAAAAAAGGAAGCACAGAGCTTCTAAGAAAAACTTGTTAACTGGGGTCAGGTGGAGTCAAAACCATGTCACCGCCAGGAAATAAGCCCTTCAGTCTAAATAAAGACCACTAAAGCAGGGCTCCCACAGAACAGAGCGAACTGAGGACTGCAGATTATACACTACAGTGTGATCTTAGAACCCAAGCACTAACTCGACAGCTACCCATGAAAGAGGACGCACGACCATCCCAAGGTCGGAGCTGCATGTAGGGCTGGTCCTCCGCATTCTTCTGTAAGTCTTGGATGCTTAATCATATGAATGCTTAAATAAAGGTCACTTGCTTGCACGTTTTTTGTACATTGATACTTTTCCAATAAGGTGAAATGAGCACAGTTAAAGTCAGTGCGAATGCATCCTTAATGAAGAACATATCTGGGTTGGGAAACCAGGCACTTTCAGCCCACCAGCGATCAATACTGAGGTTGAGGTGGGGCCCAACTGAGACAGTTGAGAGGACAGCAGAGTGCCAGCATGTCGTACCCATTGTGCACACAAGCTTCAACAGATAATTGTGCATAAGGTTACAGCCACAGCCCACTGGCTATTTGAGTTTTCCAATGAGCTACTATACATGCATGCCTATGTATGCCTTATACACTGATTCCCACTTGTGTAATGTGTAAAGACTGATTCCTAGCTGTATCAACTGAAAAATATATAAGAAAGAAAGTTCTTACAGTTTTAGTTTAAAAAGCACAGACTAAAAGGAGACGTGCTTTGTTGAGACATCCCAACAAGGTCAGTTTTTCAGAGAGTACGGCTCATAGAAAAACGCTGTACTCCCCAGCAGGCTCTGCCCCGTTGGGAACACCCATCCGGTCCCGGAGAGCAGCCCCGGAGAAAGACTCCCAGGCTGAAAGGCTTAGCTGTGAGCAGCCTGGGGAGTGTTTTTGGTTCACGGCACTACTTTAACATGCCTTTAAATTTTCCCCATTCTCTACTGTATCCGCCAGGGTCGACTAATGGAGCAGCTTATATTTCGGCTTCATTAGAGGCGTAGTGATCTGTCGGAGACTGCAGACAAAGACAAAGAGCACATGGTCTACTCACAATGTGCAGCATGAGGTAGTCTCCAAGCCCGGGGGCGCTGTCCACGCGCACCAGGATGCCATCCTTCAGTGAGGTGCTGAAGCCCACGGTCAAGCGATCCGTGCGGGTGCTGGGACGGTCGTTGGCCGGCCAGGTGAACGCGATGAGCCCTCCGCCTTTGCCGAAGATGAAGGTGGTGCCGGCTGGGGAAACCAGACAGGGCCCGGGTTAGAAACCCTATTGGTGGTGCTTCATTAAGGCAGCACGACTGGAGGCTGTCCACAGGTACGTCACCTCGCTCCCCTTTTAAGAATCCCCAGTCCTTTATTGGTGGCTGTCTGGGTCATTTTGCCTGTTTGCCTGCTGCTCATATTCGACACAGACAATACAACAGGCAGAATAAGCTGAGGTCAATGCTATTTATACCTTTAAACGAAAACAAGTCAGTGTTTGTGTGCAAAATAACTCCGGCTAACCTCAAGCATGTATTACAGCTCTAGGTAGTGTTGTACACAGTTAAAACACCATATAAGTACTTGGATTTTGGCCAAGACCTCTTGTTGGACCGTCAGCCAAATGAGGGAGTGTGCACTACAACCCAATGAGCAAAT
>JAODKL010000027.1:12607243-12627370 GCA_026780765.1 Petrocephalus schoutedeni | reverse complement strand
GAATCCAACAACTAAACCTTTTCACCTGGATCCTTCTTTGTCCTTCACACAAATAGTTTTGATTCAAGCCTTGATAAATTGCAGCATTGTTGCTGAGTTCATTAATGTAGGAGGAGACTGCTGCAGAAATACCAAAGGGTGTAGACAGTGATGAAACACGCTGTTAGTGTCCTTCAAGCTACAAGGGAGCAGCAGAGGGTCTGACAGACCCGCCAGCTGTGTCAACACCATCTTGTACATTTGTAGAGTGCATGCAGGGGCCTTATTGCCTGCTGTCTCCTCACTTCCCAGTGCCACGGCCAGTGGGGCTTCTGCCCAACTGGCTGCTGCCCATAGCCCCGCAGGATTGGCACACATACAGTGATGATTACACTGGCACACTGTCTGGTGTCATGTTTACAGTCCCTGGTTTATTAATGATGACACTAATTCTAAGCTGCTCCCTCACTGCGTACCGATGCCAGCGGTGACCCAGGGTGCCAGTGACAAAATCCTCATCTACGATCAGGGGCCCTCACCCATGACCAGCACATGACTGAACCTATATAACAGTAGGAGTAATGGAGCAGAATAAGGACATCACTAGCAGGCAGGCAGTGACAGCAGCACCGCATATTCACCAGGAGGGGACCGTCAAACTTCAGACAGACACTACATTTGAATGCAGGAAAAAAGTATATTTGGGTCACTTTGATCAAGCACTTGCCAGAGATCCTGCTATCAGTTTTCCATTCTTCCATTTATATCTCAAACAGCCAACTTTAAAGAGCTTGGGAGTCTTTGGGGGGGGGGTGCTATTCTCTAAGGGGAAAGTCGCCACAGAGAAATCTATCAGCTGAGCGATAACAGAGCAGCTCCTCTAGTGAGAGAACGATTAAAGTGGGGCTTCTACATGGGCCTTCGGGGAGGGGGGGGCCGGAGGACCCGATCGACAGGGACGCAGACAGACCCTAGAAGCCAGCCTCTTTGGAATCCCTAAGTATTTACTATGACTGAAGACTGCTGTAGAGAAACTGGGTCACTTACTTACAAGCCAGAATAAATCAATAAAACACTGTTTCACAAATAACACATCTAACGCATCTCACACCTTGACCCACATTGTGCCTGTTTATATCCACACTTTGCACAGCTTCAAGGGACGCTATCCATAGTGCCCCAGTAAGCCTGCGTAGGCCCCTGGCATTACTCGCCCCCCCCTACCAGGGACAGTGAAAAGGTACGCATTTATGCAGTTTTACTTACAGTATTATAAGTTACTAAGTATAAGCCTCATGTTCCGCAATCAGCATGATTGGCTCCACGCCTTCAAATGCTTCTACTGTCAATATGAAGTCTAAACACAAAAAACAGGAGCAGTCCGGCTGTGCCCAGGTAAGACTGGTCCCTACGGCACATTTGCCTAAATGACTAGGTGGACCCAAATGCTGAGGCAGGGTCCAGGTGAGGGCATGGTGCCATGAATTGTTTCAATGGCTCTGCCTCAGTGAATACCACTTTAATGGCCTAAAGGCACATTATCTAGGAGAGGACAAGAATCCCATTTGGGGAATTAGTATCACCGTGAAATTCACACACAACCTAAAGCCAGATGAGGAAAAGGAGTGAATTTAAGCATTAGCTATGACTACTCAAAGTATGTCACGCTGAGAACATATAAAGTCGAAGGACAGCTGGATGAAAACAACATGCAGCAATAAGAAACTGATGAAATTAAAGTGGATAATGAACAGGGGTGTGAGGGGGCCAGGTCTGCTCTTCCCAGGCTAGAATTAGCCAGAAAAACCAGTTTCAGGAGGGTCCTCTGTGAATCCCTCTGACGCAAAGACGGAGCCTGATGTTTGCTTTGTGTGATCCACTGCTCTATGCTGCCCCTCTTAATGTACATTGTCCCTCTACAACATGTCATCAATCCTGATTATTCTGGCTTCCTGGCCTTTTGGAGACATGCTACCACCCTAGGCCCTTTTGTTGCTATGACAACTCCCCCTGCCAAATGCCACTTGCAAAACTATAATTTGTTGTTGAGGGAGATACCGTGAACTTTATGGCCATTGTCAAGTCAGCACAAAGAGCTCTTCATTTCAGCGTACGCCTGTCTGAGCTGGTGATGTGATTCTTATGCTCATCCGTCAGATTCTGGTTCCTGACAGAACAGGAGCGCGGCACGCAAAAATCCTGCAGGCCACTGGCCGAATTCTGCCACATACAGTCGGAGTCAGCACCTAAACGTCAAACAGACAGAGAGGAAAAAAGGAGTTGTGAAACGCGACACCCCCGTAATCCCGACACTTCTCCAAGGATACAATGTAGGTGAGCTAACTACACCTTGGAAGGAAGCCAATAAGAACATCATGTTGAAAAGTGCTCCTTCTGGGCTGCTTTAGTAAATATGCCTGTTACGCACAAATCCCTGATCCCCTCTTTAAAATAGTCTTTAAAACCAACATGACATGGAGCATTGATCTAAAGAGCTACATCCACCTCACATCTCTGTGCTGCCTAACAGGGATCGCATCAACGTGCTAAGAGGAGCTACCATGGGCAAAAATGTATCCAGAAATCACCCCAAAAGGGAGAGGCTAGTTTTTATAGCTATAAACCCGACAGGGAGCATGACAGTTTCCATAATAAGCATCATATTTCCATTGCTTTTTGCTTGTACCTGTCATTTTGCTCTTTCGTGAAGCGGCCTGCTAGGAGACTAGTGTGAGTGACAGCAGAAAGCCCACTTCTCTATTCCGACCCAAGTAGCGGTGTGTGTCTTCCCGGGTCCCTCGTGGCACACACTCAGTTACATCACAAGTCCAAAAATCTGTCAGACGGGCTCAGACTGTGTGCGTGCTGGGCTCCTGTCAGCTGCTAATCTAGTGACACAGGGGCAGCAGGGGAACCAGACCCCACGGCCCGCTGCTACCGTGGAGCAAAAAGGTACAATTATAAATTAAAGTGAGTAACTCTGTGGAATAGTCCTTTTATACTCATGCTACAGAGTTTCATGTTATTGTAACATATCACTGTACTAGGGATCAGGTATCAACACCAGCAACACTGGTGGACCAGAGCCATAAGGAACACCACAGAAGCAGTGTTGATAGGTCCACAATGACCCTTATTGGAGAGCAGATTTAAAGAGGTCACACTGCCACTTAGACAAAAGGGGAAGGGAGGTGGGGTCATGGCATGCTCCCTGTGACACACTTCAAGCCAAGATGAG
The DNA here is from genome assembly GCA_026780765.1 of Petrocephalus schoutedeni. NCBI lineage: Eukaryota > Metazoa > Chordata > Actinopteri > Osteoglossiformes > Mormyridae > Petrocephalus > Petrocephalus schoutedeni. The sequence continues at coordinate 12,624,153 of JAODKL010000027.1, read as the reverse complement.
GCACAATCAACGTCAACTGGAAGAGGGTGTTCATTGCTGCAAGATTACATTGCTTTTATGGCATGACAGATCGAGCAACAGAAGATCTATTAAAGAACCAGAGTGAGGAAAAAAACATGCCAATTACCGCCCTCCTCTGAGAACAACTCCCCAAATCCTCAGTAAAATACTGGGTATAACAGGAGTATTACATCAGCTTCCTTTTTCGAGAACCATTCGAAATCCTTCCGGAAATCTGTCACTGGCTATTTCTGGTTTCTCCGAGGAGAACAGTTGAGCGGGTTGTATTAAATAAGCAGCAGACTGTATTTGACGGTTAAAGGTACTAACTTGTAACTCGGCGATTGCGAGTGTAAGTGCCAAGAAGAGCTGTGTTGTTGTACCATTTTTAGAAAAAACATCATCAAAAGGAAGCCAAGACGACAGCCCCCCAAAGAACAAAACGCTGCCAGCCACACAGGGACAGGCACCTGCGTCCGGCTCTGTTCTTCTCGGAAAGCACTGTCTTCCATCCAGCCAGACTCTTTTTTCTTTTTTAATCAGACTGATGTGAAGTGGCGACTTGTTTGTGCAACAAGACAAACTCAAACGCAGAGAGGACACTGCAGTCAGTAAGACTGCGCCCTGCACCTTACCTTTTCCAGTGACTGTCATGTTTCTTGCTTTTTTATCTAACAGCTGCCCATAAATATGCAATGTCTGAGGTTCACAAAAATCTATGAGGAGTGCTTTGCTGCAGCATTCAGGTGTGACGCTGAGGACCAGAAGGTGTGTGTGGGGGGGAGGCAGGAAACTTACATTACCACTCCATCCACATTCCACCAGGAAACTGATTTAAACACAGTGTTAAATAACCAAATATAAAAATCTGCCGACTTTCCTCCTGTGTGATTCCCCCGTGACTCGTCGCGGCATGGTGGGCGGTAATGTGTGCTCCTTCCTTACTCTGGCCTTGACTCGCTTTCCTGGGCTTGGGGGCTGTTGGCTGTTCAGTAGATACTGGCCACCATCCTCCCTCCTGGCACTGTTATGCCCCTATAGGCAAGTGCTGGTGAGCATACCTCTGTCTCAAATACAGTCTTGGCAATAGGGCCTCACAGACAAGGTATCTGCAGTGAATTTCAATGATTATCATTAAATTACAGCTGTAGCCTTCAAACAGAGCAGACCGATACTAGACGGCATCATGCATCATGCAGACAAGTTTGAGTGGTCTTTTCTCCAACGGGCCTGGGTTTGTCAGGAGAGCCTGAGTAGGAACCAGCAGTGCTCAGATACTACAATGAGCACTGCCCTCAGAAATGCTCAACTCAGCAGGCCCGGGACAGTTAATGATGTCCCCACAAATCATGCTGAGCCCAACAGAGAGGAGGAGGATTTGGAGAGGCAGGGAGGGAGACGAAGGCTTAATGAGCAAGCCTGTGCTAAAGCACCACATCGGGCTCTTCACCGGGTGCCAGCGTGCCACCATACTCTCCATCACCCCAACCTGGGGCGCGTTTCCCAACAGCATAGCTGCTAACTACATTAGCAACTTACATAGTTAGAACCATGCAACTGAATGAGTCCAACTATGTTAGTTGCTAACAGGAGCTTTTGGGAAATGTACCCCTGGCTAGTCTGCGTTCCTGCTTCTGGTTCCACATTCCCTAGGTCCCTGGGCCTATAACATCATCGTGACGCACGGACTGAGAAAAGGCAGCCAACACTTGCCGCACATCGGGCTTGCCAGTATGGAAATTTTATTAGGACTAGCAACTGGTGAATGTGGTAAATCAGTGTGGTCCAAACGCAGGCACTAATGCTGATCACTCCCAGAGCGTCCCTGTGGATCTGAGATTACGCCGACGCCATTATCAAAGGCCTACAGCAGACATTTACCAATAGTCAGAGCCAACAGGGTTCACTGCCTTGTCACAAGGGGATTTCAAAGCTAAACAGCTACCTAGTGCTACGCACTGGGATCCATTAAACTTCAAATTCCTCAGACTCCCGCACGGATTTCTTTTCAAGGATTCATCGTAAAGGGAAGACGGCTGCTGGCTCTGATTGTTGACGTGCAATCCAGAAAGCTGCCATTTTTCCCTGGCAGAGCCGGGCCGGGGGGGAGGAACACCACCCAATGTTTCCAAACTGAACACACTCCATCAGAACACCAATTACTTCGTATCAAGTACTATCCTCCTTTTAGATCAAATACCTGACTCTATGGAAAATTAATTTCCTGTCCGAACACACAGCGCCTTTTTAAAAGCATTCTTATAATAAAATCCCATTTTAGATACGGAGCTAAATTCTGGCAAGCGTATTTATCTTTGCTCAATCAGATTAATCCCTCCAGCTGAAGAACATGTGTAAAGAACAGGAATGTCATTTAAACTACGGAAAAGGACATTATCAAATATGCAGTCTGTAAACCACCGTATAATACATTCAGCATGGCCTTCTTATTGGCTGCACAGTAGCATGTAAAACAGTCATGGTCTGTGTGTCTCGGTAAGCTGAGCTGGGACTTTTCATTCCCGGCAAACCCCCTCCATTTGCCTAAAGTCTCTCTGCACGCGAGTCACTACCTTCTGCTGTGTACCACACCCAGAGGACACGGAGCAGAGAGAAGACCGCACACGCGTGATCCTGACATCTCGCCTGCTGTGTCGCTTAAGGCTGTCTGTTCTACCGAAAGGTCGCCATCAAAGATCTCGGCAGGTCACTCTGCTACAGGGACCGCTCACATGTAGTACACATGGTCCTCGGAGCACACCATCTAACCCAGCTGCACGGCATATGAACCACAGTAACTAAAACAGTGTGTCAGCAGGCTGCCGACAAAATGCACAGAAGCATAGACAGACGATGTGCCAGTCCAGGCCCCAAAGTCTCAGAGAAGCACGTAGCAAAGGGAAGAGCTCAATTTAATACCGAGTCACAGGACAGACTTTCAGAATGAAGACTGATATGGACACATTAGGCTCTGAACGGAAAGCTGGCACCCCGTAATCATGATGTGTGGCTTACAATGCCTAAAGACGGCACACGGTCCGTCAGCTGTGCCTGCGAGGAGAAGCAACCGGAGGCTTCAAGTACGGGATCGAGTTTGGGAAGAGCTGGGGCTGTCACTCCATCGGCCAGTTCCTTATTGCGTGCTGTGAGTAGCATTTCCTACTTGGGAACAAAGCAAGGCTGATAACATTCTAGATAAAAACGCAGGTCCCCTTGGGCCGGGATTCAATGAGGGCTTCAGTGATGACAGTGCAAAACCTAGGAAACCGGCAGGGTTATTAACGTGAGTCACCTCATCAGGTCTTTGCTCACGACACGCCCACAGCACAGCAGACTGGACTCCCCTGGGGGGATTAGAGCTTTATGACAATGAGCCCATTCCTCTGACACACACAGCATCATCCTCACAACAAAGGCCTCTCCTCCCAACTCATACTTACAATGCTAAAGTCAGCATTGGCCCTTTCCCAAGGAACAACACGACAGGGTTAACAAGCCGAATGAGTGTGGCCCCTTTGTCTGCCCGTGGGGCCAGATCTGGGCCGGTTCCTGCGCTTGCCCCAGCGTTACACTCCAGTGGGCACCGTCACTCTTACGGAAGCCTACCTGAGAGGCTGTACTCCTCGCGCTGACAGTCTGAGGCGCCTTGGCCATCAAACAAGCCTCTGAAGCAAAGGGCAATGAGCTGGGAGCCACAGAACCCCTCGGGAAGAATGGGGGTGGGGGGCACTTATCCGATAGCGACCGCGGCCCGATGCGCTCAGCTTGCCTTCTGCTGGCTGATACAAGTCAGCTCACCACATATCGCGGCCCACAGCAGGCTCCTCCCCCAGGCACCTCTTCTGCAGGAACGCCATGGTGATGGTGAATGCTGCACAGCTGATGGAACGTACCTTCATACGGTTCCCAGTTAGCATTTCGGCTGGCCTCCCAACCAGGACGTCACCCAGCGTCATACAGCATTTCTCTGCCCCCTGCTCTCTCACCCCCCCCTACTACCCTCACACCCTCGTCCAGCACAGCACCCAGTCATTTCATAGCCGTACTGGCAGAGCTTGAAGTGACTTATTAATGCTAACCCCAAGCACTACGGCAGAAACTGCGAAGGCACTCGGGCAGAGCAGAGAGGAGATCAAAACCCACACACGGGTCACTTAGCAGCCAGGCCCACTGTGTGCAGGAGAGAAAATCTTCACCAAAGACGAGGTTTAAGGATATTCCAGCAGACTGAGACCACAGCTTCTGCTGGGCCTGTTGGATACGACAAGATAACCTGAATGATGATGAGCATTACTCTGGTGTTTCTGGGCTACTGAGCAGTCCTTACCAGACGCTGTACCCTCTAGCCAAAAACAATATGCAGTAGGCTGTAATCATGCATGGGATGGTACGGGTGGTACCCTGAGCAAAACATATTGCCCTGCACACGGCACCTCGTACACTCCTGTAAAAAAACAGACACTACACACAGCACCTCGTATACTCCTGTAAAAAAACAGACACTACACACAGCACCTCGTACACTCCTGTAAAAAAACAGACACTACACACAGCACCTTGTACACTCCTGTAAAAAAACAGACACTACACACAGCACCTCTTACACTCCTGTAAAAAAACATACTGCCCTGCACACAGCACCTCGTACACTCCTGTAAAAAAACCTACTGCCCTACACACAGCACCTCATACACTCCTGTAAAAAAAAGGCACTACACACAGCACCTTGTACACTCCTGTAAAAAAAAGACACTACACACAAGATACTGGTGAAAATTCACGCAGTTCAATATCGACATGGAGGATAGAAATCCAGTAAATATGCGGCCAGATTAATAATACAAAGCAAAACAAAAGCCCTTAGATGTACACAAAGCTGCATGACTTCAGTGACCTACAAGACAAAAGTCTATCAAGTCATTCTCAAGAAAATGATCGCGCACATCTGCCTGTGAGAGAGTCCTCCCCAAGCATACGACCACCCATGGCTGCGAGCCAGAGAGTCCTCCCCAAGCACACGATCACCCATGGCTGTGGGTCAGAGAGTCCTCCCCAAGCACACGATCACCCATGGCTGTGGGTCAGAGAGTCCTCCCTAAGCACACGATCACACATGGCTGTGAGTCAGAAAGTCATCCCTAAGCACACGATCACACATGGCTGAGCCAGAGAGTCCTCCCCAAGCACACAATCATACATGGCTGAGTCAGAGAGTCATCCCTAAACACACGATCACACATGGCTGAGTCAGAGAGTCCTCCCTAAGCACACGATCACACATGGCTGTGGGTCAGAGAGTCCTCCCTAAGCACACGATCACACATGGCTGAGTCAGAGAGTCCTCCCCAAGCACACAAGCACACATGGCTTTGAGCCAAACCATTACCCTCTAATAACATTACCAGCATGGTGCTTACAAGCAGTCAAATCATTAACAAATGAGCTGGAGCTGCTACTTGTCCTGATGCTGCTAGCATGTTGTACATGCAGACAATTCCAAACGCAGCTCCACCCATCCCACCTGCCTAAAAGCAGTTCAGAAAAGACTCAGGAAGTCTTGCTGGAACGTCTGCACTCCACAGCTGACAGGTTGCAGCAGAGCTGCTCCCACTTACAGGCTCCCCTTCAACATAACACGCTCCAGTTCAGCGAAGCTGTGTTCCGCAAAACAACACGTACCTGGAATGTGTCACTGGAACACCAGATGCAATGCCTAGCATCTTTTAAAAGCTAGTCCACTGACAGGAGTTTAAATAAACTAGAAAAAGCAGCAGAACAGTGGAACTGGGGAGGCTGCTTTCGCACCCAAGGTGGAGGCTTCACGGAGTTCAACACTTAGCAGATCCCTTCACACAAAAAAGCTTTATCTTAATCTCTCCCCCAGCAGAGATGTGGAGCACCCAGCCCAGCTCTCCTTGGTAAACTAATTCCCTCTTGATCCCCTGTGCACCAGAACACTGCAACAAGACCCACTTCCAGCTCCTCTAAGGACAGGAGGCGAGCTGCTGGTGCTGCGGGCGACTCTGCGGGCTGGGCTGCCGGAGAGGCTCTCACCGTGGTTGCCCCGCAGCGAGGCAGGAAAGCGGTAGATAGAGACAGGTGCGGACGGGGCGTGGTGGCCACGGAGGTGCCTCTCCAGGTGGGTCAGCTCCCTGAGACCACTGACGGAAGAGGTCCAAGTGGAGCCCACCATCCAGCCCAAGGTCAGAGACCACAGCCAGGGGGTCCAGTGGAAGCAGCACGGGGGGCGCATGGTCAACGCCCAGTAGAGAGGTGGGCTCACGGCACAGGGTGCATGGGGGCGAGCACGCTCATGATGGCGGGACCGGGGATCCCCGCCCGCGACCGCACGGGGCCCAGAATCTCAAACTGCTGGCTTGTCAGGTGAAACGCAAAGATGGCGGGCTTCCCACGCTGTCCCTCTACCAGTACGGTGAGCTGGCTTCCCACTGAGCAGAGGACACTAATCGGCCCCCATGAGTCCCGGAGAGTCAGATCCTTAGAGGAAACCTGCTGGATCCCGGGGAGATCCCCAAAAGCAGACAGCCCTCCTGGCTGGGTTGTCAGATGCACTCGTGCGGGTGATAGCCAGCATCGGCTCACGCTGAGCCTCCTTTCCCTCCCTCTCTGTCCTACGGGTGGGGGGGGGTGGGTGGGTGGGGTGGGGGGGGGGCTAGTTAACCCCGCAATCACTGAACTCCCCAAGCCCAGAAAGAAGCGCTGGCAACCGAGGTGAGCGAGGGAGGTAAGCAGATGACTGAAACATCCGGCTGAGGTCAAAGTCGGCAGAGAACGGGATAGTGTGGAGGGGGAGAGACGAAAGAAAGATAGGAAATGGGCCGGCCTATGCAAATGCTGAGAGGGAAGAGCAAATCAGGGAGGCCGAAAGACTGCAGCGGAGCAGCCTGCTGTTAAACTGGCTGTAGGGGGCGGGGGAGTGAGCGAGCGAGCGAGAGAGAGGGAGAGAGAGGGAGGCACAACTAAACAGCTAAGTCTCATTCGTGGGGCTCATTCGGGCATCCATAGAATCAAATTTTTATACTGTCGCTTTTCCATCGACAGCAAAGTAGGACTGAGGGGAATATTTTAATGGAACACAGCGTGATCTCTCCCACTGTCTGGCTCTGCATCTCTCCTAGGTCCTGTCAGAGCAAACTCACTGTGCGAAGGGGCCAGATAAAAAGTGTGCTGATTTCACAAATAACGGAATAAATTGACAGGCTGCGCTGCTCCTGTGGATTCTGTCCCACGCGACTAAACCAGACAAAAGTTGGGAATAAGTAATTTGACAAAGTAAAAGGCAGAAGCTCATACTATTTCGGTAAAAACAAGCAATGTGCCTTTATTTTTAATTTCAGACATAATAAGGATGCTCTCCTCTCCTGCAGAGAGAGAGAGCCTGCAGACCCATCTTACGTGAGGGAGACTGGTCTGCTCCCTCGCTGTGCTGACTAATCAAAAAGTCCATGACTCAGAGCTGGCGCTTTCATTCAAACTCACTCACTCGCTCCAACATCTGTAGGAATAGCTGCATAAACAACGGAGGAATCTGTCATTTCCGCCACACAGCCAATTGCTGGCCTAAAGTTCAACTTTCTGCACTAATAAAATGAATCTGGGATGTTTTTAGAGCAAATTAAGGCTGTCACTTACCATAACAACTAGCACAAAAAGCATTTAAGACCACATATTAATTAAAGGTCACAACTGCTCAAAGTTCTGTTGCAGTTTAATAACTTTGGTTTAAAGAAGTATGGCTTAACATCAGGTGTGCTCTTTTTGATAAATGTAAGGATAGTGCACAATTGCACCCCAGAAACAAAGGGTCAGGGGATTTGCGTGGCTAAGCAGCCAGCATCAGCACATCACACTCCTAGGCAGGTCCAACAGCCATGGCTTGCACATGCGATACGACTACAGTGCCAGCTTAGGCGCCCCCTTGAGGTGGAAAGGTAGACAAGCAGCAGAACACGGAAGCAGAAAAGGTTGATTTAGGCCAGGGGTGTGGTTGCGGGTTTTTGGGATGACCTCTCAATCAGCCAATAAGAGTGGGTCCCCAGGACTGGAGCTGAGAACCAATGCTTTATTACTGGCTGATTGAGAGGCCATCCCAAAAACCCGCACCCACACCGGCCCTCCATGGATCAGGTTCCCCACCCCTGTTCTCCACACAAAGCACAGTGACACCCAGAGACCACACCCTGACTGGTACTCACATAGGATGAGCGATGCTTGGAAATTTATCAGACTACTGAGCACGAGACAGTGCTACAGGACACAGAGGGCCTCACAGAACTGCTTGGATTCTGTACCACTCAGGCTGCAAAGATAACTTAGCAGCGGCACCTGGGAGCTCGAATCCAACATCTACGACGGAGCCAGTTGAGGTCTGACTAGCTGACCTACACAGCTGGGCAAAATACTAGTCATTCTGCATAACTACTATTTAATGCACTTTTCAAATTTTTATTGATAAACTAAAAATGTCTAACCTGAATGTAATCAGTAAACTACATGCCTAAAAATATTCACCGTATGTGCTACATTGAACCTTACAGCGTACCGGCCAGTGGATGTGAGACTGACACCTGCTGGCTAGAGATGGGAAAAGTCCTGGATTTGCACGGCTTCTCATAGAGGTGACCATATTAATTCATATTATCCGTGTTAATAAGGTTTAATTCAATATGGCTGCATGCTTACTACTATAAAGATGTTCTAGTATAGTTACAAAACACACAGGATATGACTCATGAGCAGTAATCCATTTATTTTACATCAAGTACAGCTCTATCGCTTGTTTGAGAAGCACTGCGTGCAGCAAATAGCAGAACGGTTTTTGGAAGTAGGTACACAAGTGCATTTTGTGTTCAAGTGGAATTCAGTTCAAACGCCAGGGTCTGTCTGATGTTGTATGCTGGGCAGATCCAACGTTCCTTTGGTCCATGGATTTTCATGGCTCTTTTGAAGGATCTTATTTCAGACTCATTTAGGAAACAAGAAAGGCAGGTGTGCCACGCAGATAAATGATACTAGGGAAGTGAGAAGGCTTGGAGTGACCAGCAGGGGGCAGTCTGCCGCAGCACGTGATCACATGACTATGGAAGGGTAGCGGGCCCCGCAGGGATAACTTAACGACACAGTTTGGATCTTGTCTACAGGTCAGTCGTGTGCATCCTCCTGTCTCGCTTTCCGGCTCTGTTTGTCCGTCTCACACCGCGCCGCTTTCCCGTTCCTCCGCACCCTTTCTGCCGCTGCTCTTAATCCCACCGCCATCCGTCTTACCTTGTCTGCTAAGTCTCCTACACTCTCGTCTACGCCTCGCACACGTCGGCTCTCTTCCCTCGTCTCCCGTCAATCTTCTCCTCACCGCCTTCGCCTACCATCTATTCATCTCCCAAGTTAGTCTCTCTCTCTCTCTCTCTCTCACCCAGTCCCGCCACAATGAAAGGGAAGGCGACATGTGGCACCTATGGTAAATGGGCTGTGTTTAAATAATGAGTGTAGGAATATATTTGTGTCACTTTTGACAGTGATGCTGACACTAAGTAAAGCTGTTTCTGTATAAATAACTGGTGCCAGTTTGTAATGATGTCGATACTGAATCAGTGTGAGGCAGTATGTGCATTTAAATATACTTCGCCTTTGCACAAAAACAGTGCTTATAGGTGGTATGTGTGGTATAATCATCACCCAATCCTACTGTACGTTTCAAAGGTAAAGTACATCTTTGGTTACACATTCACTACAAATAAGTCACCTGTGCGCATTCATCATTTTACCATGCAAATGAATCATTTTGAGGTGCCACACGAATGTCTCCTGTGAGATGTGGACACGCCGCAACAATGCCCTTCACTGTAAAAAGGGCATCAGTGCAAAGGGCAGATGTCAAAGATCTGCCCCAGTGATTTCCAGCTGCTTGAATCCACCATTAGCAGTGCGTGAAGCCCTACCCTACTGAGCTGAGATTGCCACCACATGGGGTTTAACATGTCAGACAGCCACTAAGGGACACAGAACACACACCAACACTAAACAAGCCACGTCCAACAAACAACTGTCTGGAGTCACCACTGACTTCCCGCAGTAATTAGTGCGTTTGTATTGGATTAGACAAGCAAATAAGCAAAAGACTCACCAAGGTGAGAGCGAAAAGCAAATATGGCCTCGAGAGAGAAGCACCAAGCTGATTCAGCACCAGGCCGACCAAGATGAGGATGATGCTTAATGCTCCAGATGGAGAACAAAGCTACAATATATATGGGCTCCTCGTTTCAGAAAAAAACAAGATCACCATCCAGACTTTGTTCTTCCGTAGTAACCAAGTTACTAAGTATTTGCGTACCCACAAGAAGAGTATTACTACACTAACAGTAAAACCGCAATTTGAAATAAACTCAGGTTAAATATCTTTCACTCGACCCATGGTGGCAAACTTTTCTAAACCTGAATATACCGTCAAGCACATAGTTGAAATAAACCATAACTAGGGTCACAGACTAATTCGGCTAAATGAGTAGGAACCAACAGCCAGCTGGTGGCCACACTCTGGGTCATCTCCCCACTTTCATCCTTTTCACAAGCCTAAACTCCTGTGGGACAAGTGGCGCTGTGGCCAGGTGCTGCACTCCCTGACAGCCATCTGCCCACATACATCCTACTTATTCTGAAACCTGCCCAAATTTAATCAGCTCCTAGACAATCCTGAGGTGGGCCTTACCCAGCTGAAGTTCCTGCACTGCAGGAAGCCCAGTAAGCACTTCATTTGCGAGAGATGTCTGCCTTCTGCTTCATTGATAATTAATGTACTCCAGGATCTTCATCAGTGTGAATCCAATTGAAGTTTGACGGGCTAATTGCTCATAAGTGCCTCACTGACAGGGGGAAAGCATCCCGTTTACCGTGGGGCCATAGGGTGCTTACAGCATGAGCGAGGCTGCTACCTGTGTTACCGCTGAGCATGGACTCCCAGCCCTAACCCCTCAGGGACATTCACGTGCATGTCATGGGGCCATATTTAAAAATGTCAAATTTAAAAACCGTCAATCAACATTAACAGGAAGTTAAGCATATGATAAATGAACCGGGAAAGCACTCAAGTACTCGCATCCTGCTGTGCTGGAGGCAAACCTACAGCTTTATTCATGCAGCACTCCTACAGTGCAGGGTCATGGTGAACCAGAGAGCAGAGGATGCCCGTCTATCACAGGGCAAGAGCGGAGACACTCAGAAGGCAGCTCGGGGACGTCAGGGCACCCAAATCACATGCACAGATGCACAAGTCAGCCACACCCTCAGGGTGGTCAGACCTAATCAGGAACAGGGCATTGATTCAGTCTCATTAGACACCTGGAGAAAACTGAGAGAGCAGTAAAGAGCTCCTTCCCCGGCTCGCTTTGGGGAATCCAACCACCAGGACAGCTGTGGATTGTTTCTCTGCTACAAAGGGAAGAGAATATGAACAGCTTCTCATTTATAAGGGTAGAGGGCAGTAATGACTGTGCTGACCGCAGACCAACTATAAACCATTCGCCGGAGGACCATTATCCTCACGCTGGGAGCCTGTAACCGCCAGCCCAGAAGAGTGAGGGCATTTACTCTGCAAATCGCAGCTTGTTGAATTAATAAATGAAACAGCCGGAGGAGGAAACAGTGAAAGTGCAAAGAATAAAAAAGTAAACGTGGCAGACTGATTCCGGGACTTCAGCGTCATTTCGAAGCATCGTTCTACATCGAAACACGGCACTGCACGCAGATATGGCTTTCATCACTGCAGCTGCCGCTGACTCTGATGAACGATCTGTTGAGGGAACATAAGCCCAGAAAAAAAAACCAATATAACCGCCAGCGTTTACTGATAGTCCGAGTCCAGGCGTATTTGTTGCGGGACACAGACTGTAAGATTGCAGTATATCGCGAGCTGCACAGAAAAGGAGGGAAACCCAAACTAGCAGGGCGAGGTCAGTCTGGCATATCAACACACACAGCAAGCCCCTGATGGTGCTGCTGCGTGAGACGAGGATGCTCGAGCCCCACACCTATACGGCGTTTGGGAGAAAACCGCAGGGAGCTTGCCCTGGATGAAGCAGAGTGAAGCCAGTTAAAACCAAAAGTGCATACCTCATGTACTGGCTTTATCCAGGGACCGAGACGGTGCGTTTACATCAATCCAGAAGCACTTTGGCTGAAGTGAAACAGGTCCAGCCATTATCGCAAAGCACAGTCCACTGCAGTTAGTCCTCTGATCACCATGGAGACAGACTACCGCTATAACAGGCACCGTACCACTACACATAATGGTCTGTGTGGGAGAAGCACTGAACCCACTCAAGCCAGTGTCTCATGGAGGGGGTGGAGAGAGCAAAACAGGGTAAAGGCTTCTTCTCGATACAGGCACAGACGTATTGATGCCTTAAACCTGTGTTTGTATAGAGGCTCCCATGGCAGGCCAGTCCTGCTTAAGAGCACAGGATGGAATACCTCCAGATACTGTAGTTGGCCAACTGGTTGCCTTCTACTTAGAAGCACTCCGTCAAATGACTGCTTAACCATTCGCAATCTCTCAGAAACAGTCCTCCTTTAACGGCCCCTGATACCACGGTGTGTTTATCGAACCTTTCACTGAGGCAATAAAGCCTCAAAGCCCTGGGATCCTGTGTGTTTGCCACGATGCTGGGAATCGGGGCTTTGCGGGGCTTTGTAATTACGCTACAGCCCCTGCTATTCACCCAACGAAAAGCACAATGTTCACTTACAATCAGATAAGCTTGGTCAGTCCAACACACAAAAATAAACCACGTTAATCCTTCAATCACCAAAGCCCTCTAACACGAAACTTAAAATTCCATATTAAATCTTTCCTGCAATTACAAGGCCGAGATTTTCAACTGAGACATTTAACAAGTTTCAGTTAATCAACAAAATCCGTAGTTACTTGTAATTGTTTCCTAGTAATGTTCCTCGTAATATTGTACCATGGGAAATGGAAGACCGCTTTACATTTCAAATATTCTTCCACAGGCACATTTATGAATATGTAAGAGTGTAATTGTGTTTTCATCTACCCACATTTTACTGCAACTGCCATGTTGCAGAGAGAAAAGGCAACTGTGAAAGAATCTAGGAGTCGCAGAGGCAAGACAACAAGGACACCAGGTTTCAGAACAACACCGCTACCTTCCCTAGCAGGTCGAATCACTTGCTTTTCCCCTCTATAACTATATTCTTACAACACAGAGCTCTACTGAAGGAAGCTACTTCAAATACCGATGCCTTCAGAGAGCCTGCCCTGCTAGTGAGGCAAGCTGCGAGTCAGAGGGGTGGATGAAATTGTTCGTTTGGAACTGGGGAGTCCTCTAACGACTCCCATGCAGACATTGTTTTCCTACATTTTCTAGATCCCTCCTTCATCTTGGAAGGCAACACCAATCAGTGGCACACCGAAGAGGCCGTCTTCTCGATAATGGGACACTCTTCAGAGCGACAGACTGAAGCCCCACTCCCCTGTCCCCCGACGCAACATCATCATAGGTCCAATGGAAAAGTTGGGTTTAAAACGACTGGAGTATACCACAAGTGAAAAATATCACCATAGTCCTCCTATTGTAAGTCAGCCCTGAGGAAGCAGAGAAACACAACCGAGATACTGATCGCAGGGAACTTATGCAGGACCCCCTTGGAGTGTTTTTTGGTACTGTGAAGCCACTATCTGCAAGTTCCAGGTCCAGAAATTCAAAATCCAGACCAAGATTTTGTTTCCACCAACCAGTTGAATATAAAGAGTCACAGTTACAGAGAACTCAGCTGGTTATGAGGTAGCTGAAACAAAATCTTGGCTTACACCCCTGACAAAATAATGCACAATAATGTTTGGAAGACTTCTGGGAAATCCTGTTTTATATCCTGACTGAAACATTTATCACCGTGACAGAACGTACACAGCAGGGTATTCCACATCCCAAAGTCTCTGCTTGTTAACCCCATAACCTGCTGATAATAATGCACCCCACATCCATTACTCTCGCCAGGAATTTGTTGTCTGTTTAGCAGTTAATGACTAAAGGTTATTAAACAAAGGAACATTAAAGTTAATAAAGTACTGCCATACTCCCTAGAACCCTCAATAAATCAGGCAATATAGTTGTCCTAAAAAGAGTACCTGAAGCTCTATTTCCTGGCAAATTCAGCTTAAAAATCTTAATCATGCAGCAGGATTACTCACAGGAGCTATATTGTGTACGTTATTGCTGTCAAAATCCACAAGCTTAGTCCTCTAACAGATACAGATCATGGGTACATGAGCAGGAAGCAGATATTCCTGTTTCATAAGAGCCGAGAAGCTCAGCGGTATCAGAGAGATATGGTTAAGGAATGGAGATTCCCTGGCAGCCACTAAACCCTTCATTTTCATCAGGACAATAGGGCTCCTCGTCTCTCATCCCGCAACCAATCCCCAATCCTCTGATAAGCAGGCTATGTCCCCTCGTCTCTCCATCCTAATTTGCGAAAGATAAATCATTATCACAACATATATAACAACTTCAGTAATAATATCTACTGACTGCACTCAAATATTTCTTTCATCACACTCCATTTTTTCCTGTTTTTTTTTTTATTTTTCAACTGACAGTCATTAAAGCTTGTAGTGCTAAAAAAAAAATCAATTCTGGGGAATTATAATCACATCAACAAGCCATGACTTTCAAACCCAAAACAGATGGGGTGGCATTTCACATGCTGTGCATGCAAAAAATTCTGTGAGGAACAAGTGTATCACGCTGAGCTGCAGCCATGTTTTAAATTGCTGAGGCTTTTGAAGAAAGTTTTCTGAATCGTTTTATGCAAGCTTGACCATAAACAGCCCATAACCAAGTTCTCACTGAGTGCTGTGAATGGCTAAACCCAGGCAGAACAAGACAAACAGACTTCTTCTTGCGTTGAAAAGGTCAGCCTGTAGGCGTATGAAGGAGCTCTGATTGTAGGCACTCAGTGGCCAGAGATGAAAATGCCTCTAATGGGCCACTTCCATTTAAGGTTCCCTTCTGTCATTATGTGAAGGATTATTACTCAGGAATCCAGGTACCCAGTAAACACACTGGTACAGTAACCATGAAATGCATATCCTTCATAACCCATAACCTCCACTTGCTCCTGGATCTATATTGCATTCAAAATAAAATTCTTCGTGTTCCATTGTAAGCACTCCATTGCTGTGATACTCGCTATCTTATGGAATTACTTCAGCCCTAATCCCCCATTCAAGATTTAAACTTACTACCAGGGCTTCTCAGACATTTAGGGTTGCAGCCCACAAACTGTGGTCTTTATGAAACTACATCCTTCCCCACCTTCGAGTTCCATCTCGTCTCTCTGCTACCCCTCCTTTCCTTAGCATTGACTGTCATTTTGAGTTACTCTGCTGTCTTTGCCCATGTTATTTGTGATTGTCATGTTTCTGTCCAATTTTTATTTGTAGCGATTACCTTTTGTTTATCATTCCGCGGTAAAGCGCCCATGATTTGGTGAAAGGCGCTATATAAATTAAATTAACTGTTCTTTTATATCTCACAGCAGTCTGCTCTCTCTGAAGATGCTTGAGGAGGTTGTGAATACCTCTATCATCATTATGCATGTTACTTGCGCTTGTTCAGCCTGTTGGA
This sequence comes from Petrocephalus schoutedeni, assembly GCA_026780765.1. Classification (NCBI taxonomy): domain Eukaryota; kingdom Metazoa; phylum Chordata; class Actinopteri; order Osteoglossiformes; family Mormyridae; genus Petrocephalus; species Petrocephalus schoutedeni. The sequence continues at coordinate 12,608,491 of JAODKL010000027.1, read as the reverse complement.
CACCGTGTTAAAAGTCTGTCAGATATGCTTTGGACCAATCTGCCGCCCCTTAGCATGTCCCCAACCACCGAGTGTAGGTCAAATGCGTTACATTAGCTTATTTGTCATTTATGCACACTGTAAAAGGTGAATATTTAAGAATACAGCAATGACCCTTCTGGGATTTTACATGAAATTTTAATAACACCATCAGCTTTATTAAACACTGTCTCTCCTTTAACTGTATTTTATAGCTGCTACATTATGGCACCTTAAAGTCAACCCTGAGGGAATGGTGCACCAGTCAGTTAATCTAGGTATAGAGTCCACTGCACACCCCTCTTAAATGAATAGCAGTTCTGCCCCCAACAGGGTTCACCTAGACTGCTGGCCATTTAGACGCATTCAATACAGATTATGGATATCGATGCAACATTTAGATAAAGGGGAGAAAAAAAACCTCTACTGAGTTATTGACTGTTCTAGGGAAGAATCCACTCAGCTGCCAGGTTCTGAACAGTATTGCATGAATCCATCACAAGCCAGTCATCTCTTAGGGAGTCAGGCTGGGGCCGCTGTTCGTCATGGCAGCCGTGGGATATACAGACGGCTGCTTTTGATGACCCACTCAGAGCAGATATACACACTTATATAGTCGTAGCAGAGCCAGAGACTGACAGCGCAACAGAGCAAAGTAAGCCAGTTGGCAAACTAGCCTGAGTCCCACACCCCCACCCTGAGTCTCATCCATGAACACTGTTGGCGTTTCCCTTCGGTAATCCTACCCCGTAAACCGTCCCCCTCTTTGTTTTCACTTAATCCCCGAAAAGGGGAGTTCTCGAAAACCCACTGTCACATGGTACGCTTTCCCAAGCCACTAATCCTGGCACAGAAGCCTTCTCCAACCACAAAGCCCACAATGTGCGTGCCTTTTCTAGTCAGCAGCCGGCAACGACCTCTTCAAGCTATGCGAAGCAGAGCAGATTATGAACCATTTTACTCTCACTACAAAGCAAACTCCATTTTCAGGTTTAGAAATGAAAATTTGGTCCCTCACGCTGAAAGAGGCAACACACAGTGTCAGAAACACCGCAAAGGCCATCACTCTTTTCGTTATTTCACAATTAATTCCCAAGCGACTTATATTCTATGGCGGACTAAACACGACATATAAGAGCATAAATAAATAATTATACAAATAAATCATGCAATAAATAAATACATATAGATGTCTTGGTCATGAAAAGTGGCATAATTAGCTCTACACTT
>JAODKL010000027.1:12590862-12602529 GCA_026780765.1 Petrocephalus schoutedeni | reverse complement strand
CCTGCCTACGCGGCCCCCCCCTTCCCCCCCACTCGCCCCCCCCCCCCTCCTCAGCCCACAGAACCAAAAACTCAGATGAGGTCCATCTTTCCGCAAAGGCACGCCCCAGCGATCTCACTGGGGCAGATGGGGAACGGTAGCCGTCGCTGGGGGCCGCCTTGCATAATGGTGGTCGAGTGGAATCAATCAGGATGATATGGGACACAGCAGGGCTCAAATAAAACCCACTGATGTAGAAAATGGACCTGCTGTCTCCTGGCCGGTCCGCCCGGCTTCCAGAGGAGCTCGACTCCGCCTGGCGCCGCGGTCTCTCCCCAGGTGGAGACAGACGTGGCTCCATGAGGGGTTTTCTGATCTTCTGTTGGTTCTTCGTTTCTTTACGTATAAGCACTCACAGACTTTTCGCTTCTCGGGGACTAAATGGACAGCGATGCTGCGCGACAGGGACGGGGCGGGCGCGGATCTTACCGCGCGTCTCTCACGCTGCTTGCCGAGCCTCCAGCCGCACGCTTAACGCGTCACCGCGACGAGCCCCTCGGTGGACTTGCACTGCCCATCAGGCTTTTTCTAGAGGACCCTGTCCCTCACCTGGTGTGTGTGACCAGGAGCGAAGCCAGAAACTCTGGGCCCCCACACAAAATATCCCCTGGGGCTCCCAGGTAGATTTTATGGGGTGTGAGGGAGCCCTGATGGTACATTTTGGGGCCCCTGTAAAGTGCTGGCCCCCCGACATCCTAAATCAGAGGGTCCGCGCCTCTCTGACGCACCTATGTGTGACGCACTATGATCAGGGAAGCAGCAGCAGGGCGCAGAGCACAGGAAGCCCCCGTGCTTCCGGAGAGATACTCAGACGTGACAGGAAAACGCGCAGCGGGGCCTCCATCCGTCTGACCGCGAATCTTTAATGTGCCAACGCAGCCTATGACAAACACATTTCAATCTGCGCTGCTCTGAGCCAAACAGGTGTGTGTAAATCACTCCCCGAATGCAGCTGTGGAATGAGGCGCGCTTTCTGAGAATGCCACAAAACATCTGCAGCTGTTAAAATGACAAGCTGCTTAAATAACTGAAGGGGAAGGTTGGAGAAAGGACACAGGCACCGGCAGCCCGCCGGGAATTTACCTGCGGTAAGCACGAGGAAAATTAAATATCTTTATGACCGGTGACATTTAACACTTCTCAGCTGGCATTTATTCTAAAAAAAAACCAAACAGCCGTCTGCAGGCGATAATGTCCGCAGATCCCGACTCGCTCGGTAATCCCGACAGAAATAAACGAGCTGATTAAAAAGCAAATTGCATACAGAGGTCCTTTCCACCCCATCGGAGTGACCTGACGCTGGCATAATGGACTGGTGACCCTCATACGGCTGGCTCAATACTGTGGAAATCTGAGCGAGAAAAAAAGCCCCGGTAGGAAATGAAGTGTTGATGCAAACAGTCAGGGCAGCGGCTCTAAGCCGCCCGCTGCAGCTTTAATGCAGCCTTTTGCCCGGGTTTGCAGCTCAGCCAAGCCTATTGATCCACATCTGCAACACACCCAGCATCATTAGCTGGCCAGCTGCCATCCCATCAAAGCCTCTGTCACAACCAAGCGCGAGTCTGCGAGCCGAGCGGCGTGCCGAATTATCATGATGGTTCCTTTGTAAACATAATTGAAATAAATGCCATTGATCGTTTGGGGAGCCGCTTCTTAATATGTAGGTAAATTCGCTAGGAGCCAAAGGCCCAGGGAGTAAACGACTGGAGGGGAGGATTGGACTTTGAAAGCAGGCTGTTCCCAGAGTGCAGCAGGACTCGCGGGCTTACAGCACACGGCCAGGCAGTATGCAGGCTCAAATATCCAAAGGCACACTTTCCACTGTGATGTATCACAGAAGTAACCTCATCGTAAAAATGTATTGCTCACAGGAACTGTGGGCCTTACTCCAGCTGTCAGTACCCTACAAACGTTCTCGGGCTTGTCAAAGGTCATTGGGCTCCTGTCATCCCAACGAAAGAGAGTTTGTATTAAATCTGCCCGTTGAATGTACCCTCGACATTTTTTTGCAACATGGCATTAATTATGACTGCTGTCTTCATTATAGACACTTTCTAAAATAGCCATAGGCTAACTCTGACCCATTTTCCTGTATTTCCCCCCAAAAACTGCCGCAGTGGTTTATTCCTGACTTTAATTTAGACAAGCATGGTTACCGAATGATAAAACGTCACTCAAAGCAGGAGGAGAGCCAAGGGAGGACAATGCCTGACTGACACGTCTGTGTTAGTGTGTAACTAAATCTGGGTGCTGATAGTGTCCAGTCCATGCAGGACACTGCGATGGAGACTCCACTGAGGAAATGGAACGTTTACATGGTCTGCCTAAAATTATGAGATCGGTTATGAAAACATAAAGGTTAAAGTGGTTAAAAGGGTTGGGGGCAGAGTGCGGCTCAGCAGGTTAAGCTCTCTAATCAGAAGGTCGCCGGTTCCAGCCCAGCCTCGTCACGTCTGTGGGCCCTTGAGCGAGGCCCTTAGCCCCTGGGTACCGCATGAGGTGGCTGCCCTTCTCATGGAGAGCAAGGTTGGGGAAAGTGAGAAGACAATTTCCCCACAGGGATCAATAAAGTATCTAAAATTAAAAAAAAATAAAATAAAGATAGGGCTGTAGCTGGGAGGCCTCCATCCTCACCTGAGAGTCTGCTGCCAGCATCCTGCATCAAGGGCCGGAGATGAGTGACATGACCGAGGCACATCGGCGGCAGAGGCGTCCAGCCTGACAGGCCATTAAAGGGGCCGTGCTCCTCTATTCTGCTCTCTGCACAGCGTTACCTGAATGTAGCCTGACAACAGGCGCTTTTTTGACACTGACAGACAAGACAGACAGACTCTGTCCTCCCAGAGACTTGTGCTGCAGTGCAAGCAGCTGCCACTGGACAGACCCTTAATCCAGGCTGGTGATGGGGCTCCATGCACTACTGCCACAACCTGCTGGAAGCTCGGCCGCCTTAAACTGGACCAAACGAGACTCAAAAAACACACGCTGTTCAAGCCTCAGCCAAGAGATAAAAAAAAATACTGCAACAAAGAAACATACATGATCATGTCGAGATTTTAAATCGGACCTGAAAGAGACGCATTCATTATCTGCAATCAAAATTCAAGGCTAATGAGGGATAAATTGAATTAAATGTATGCTACAAGGCAAGCTGCATTTATCATTTACACGGACAGGGGGCTAAAATCACCTAGGATTCAGCAGGGCTCTTTAGACAGGTAGTCGGCCAGCAGCCAGCTTGGTACCACTTTCACAATACACGCACACGCTGGACAGGATGCCAGCCAGCACCGTGAAATCTAAGGCTGTTTGTATTCAACATTAATACTCACTCATTTATTCATGTCGAGTCTGGGCGTTCATTGAGATTGATACGGAAGGCCTATGAAAGTGAGAACCCACAGTCCCACAGTGCGCCAACCTGAGGTTTGAAAATGAGCCAGGGGTCTCTCGAGGTTAACTCGTACGCAAATTAAAATTTGCAATTACAGAGAGGTACACCCTGGAGCCTTGGTGTCATCCGGCGACAGGTTTAACCTACAAAAGGGTCTGGTCCTCAGGGGCCAGCTCTGGCCGGGAGGGTACCCCAGAGCAGCGGGGGGTCGGAGCACTACAGACACAGACATGAGGGCCGGGGCGGGCAGATGCCGTGTCAGCTGAGTGCGTGCAAACCAACTCGCTTAAGCGCACGCCTGACAGAAGGCATCCAGATGATGTGAAAACGCACCACAGTTATAAATGCTGAAATGAAATTTGAAAGTTTTTCGCATGAAATCACAGGTCAGAACTGGCCAGTTTACTGAATGGAAAAAAAGAACTGGCCATAAAAGGTGCCGAGTTGCTCCATTGAGATCTAGTAAGCAAAGGCTTGCTGATGTTTTTTGACAATTGGCCAAAAGGTGAAGAACATGCAAAAGGAACCTTCGCTCACATCAAATTCTGAGCCAAGTAGGTTACTCTTAAGCACAAAGGTAAGGTGAGTAAATCTGCAGGTTACTGCGCTGAAGGAATATTCCTCTTAGCTGGTATGACCTCTGACAGCGAGGAATTCAAGAAACAAGTACAAATAACAGCTAAAGGACACCAGAGGAGAAGGGCTGGAGATGAAATAATACACACTGCACTCAGCAGAGCTGAATTTGTCCATTCTGCATCTCTCCTATCATGTCCATTACACATAACAAGTTACCTATAATTACGTTAATGATTTGGGCTTCATTATATCACGTATTTTCTGACACAGAGTCCCAAGAGCCGTAGATCCATGGGGTCAACAGACTGGAACCTATTAAAAACAGGAGGGCTGGTGACGGAAAGCTGACTGGCTGTCACATACTGTACGCTGCTCACTGAGCACTAATCAGATTTACTTGATCTCTGAGTCTTTCTGTTTGCTATGAGAAAAACATGACGTCCTTTCTGTAAAAGCTGCACCCACAGGAAACGGGAGGGCACACCTGGGCAACCTGATACGGGGTACGTACAGCCCTGTCCCTCGAGCCATCTGGGACACAATGGCAGGGGGCGTCTGACGTGCAGTTCGGAGGCAGCAGAAAGCGGAGATCCTTCACGGAGGGAACATTCATCTTAATTGCTTGCAAGGATGAATGGCCTTCATTTCTTCACAGACAGCAATTAGCGGGCTGGGTTCGAGTGCAGGTGTTGATTCTCACCCCCTTTTTAGAAGCTAGCTGCCACATGCCGTGCAGTAGCAAGCGGCTCTTGACTGCTGCCTTAGACAAGTAAACAGGACAGGTATCTGGCAAGGGACAGCTGATCAAGTAGCTGACCACGGGTGGTTATCCCTTACACATGCACATGTGCTGGCTGTATAAACCCAAGCGAGGCTACAGGTCGCTGCAGTGCACAGATGCGGCAAAACATCCAGGAGCGCCAATTAAAATTTAAGCAAAAATGAGAAAGAATAGCTGGCACAGTATTATTTAGAGGGAAATATAAAGGAAGAAACTAGTAGGGATGGCCAATAAGACGACCAGATCCCAGAGGCTCCCCGATCCTCCTCTCCATTTCCAGACAGACTTATATAACATTAGGACACAACATGAGCGCTCAGCTCTGTGAACATTTGGTCTCTCCCTGTCAAATGCAATGCAATAATAGCACCCTAGCCTAATCTATCTTAATTATGTCGGCGTCCTAATTTAGCTGTGCTGCTCCACACTCTCAGCGGGTCTCCAGTGCCGGCTGGTGCTGGGGTGCAGCCTTGTCAGAGACACTGCGCAGAACAGCCTCTCCATACCTCTGTCACACCCCTGATTGATGGTCCCTGTCCCCTATAATTAATATCTTCTCAGCGTCGTGCCAGTCTTTCCAGGAACCATTTTAGTACTGCCGTAATGCAGAGGCGAAGTGCCCTGCCGAGCCCGGGACAGGCAAACACTGCGACAAGTGACAGGCACAACCAAAAAAAAAGGATGATGATCCAAACGCAGAAGTCTGCTGCGTCACTGGGAGCAGTGGGTCGGAAAGCACTGGTTTGGGAGAGACTGGGAGTCTCGTCCTTGAAAGACAGTGTCAATCCACATCCAAAATGCCCGACTCCAAGAGGGGCTGCTAACACGGACTCATAGGTCATCAAGCTCCAGTGGGATGGGGCCATGGGCCAAATGGACTATTCTTATTTTACTGTGCTCAATCTCGCCTTCGACACTGGGTGAATCTCAGTATGCTTACTTGACCATACTTGTGTACATCCATTGCTGAAGGCCAGGTCCAATACCAAGAACAAAAAACAAAAGTACAGAGGACAGTAAAAAATTCCCCAGATGTCGTTCTTACTCTGCCCCAAATATCAAGGATGCATCAGTTGCATACTCATCAAACAAAACCAATCCCATGATTCATTGCAGCCTAAGTTCAATCTTGGAAGTCAAGGTAGCAAGACCACAAGTACGATCTTTGCATTCTTGGTAGTGAAATTCACCCACTAAGAGCATGGTCAAGCCATATATGTATCTGACCATCTTTGGTTATGCAAGATATTTTTCAGAAGAAATCTTACCTGAAATTATTTCGGCAATGCTGCGCACACCATTTCCTCAGAGGGCTACACAGCTCTGTCGAGGATCTCGGTTTCATGGGTCGAAACGGCAAACACTTTGTTAGAAAGGCCAGAATGAAACGAAAGTGCTGAAGAATTGCTTCAAATCTGCACATTAGGGATCCCATTCAGGTCCACAGCAGAGTAACCAGACTGACAGGCACCATTCTTAACTTCGCAGACTGCTATACTTCACTCTGCACTGTCGTTCATATGCGATGGTTATAGTCAGGCGCCACTGTACAGATATATATACAGATAGATAAGAGCGGCTTCACTTAGGGCTGCAGACCCCTCTGTACAGATATTTCTATTGACTCTACCAAGCTAAATACCTCATCGATATCTGGGAATACACCGACCTGGTCACTGTACATCGGGTCTCCACTGTACACACACACTCAGCACATTGACTCATACTGACTCATGAGCTCCCTGACAAATAATGAAGCCGCTTGTCTGGCTGAGAGACTTTAAATCAAGTGGATCCATCGTTCCGTTTTCCTAAAGGACTTTGCCTCCAAGTGAACGCAGCGCTTTGCTTTTTTCGTTCCATAAAGGGAGAATAAGGCAATAAAATGCCCCACCACACACCTACCATGACAGTCTGTCCCACGGACCACAAACCAAGGCACGGTAATATATCTCCACAGCGCCATCCATTCTCCTTCTCCTACGCCTCCATAAGTCTGCTGGACTGCTCCCTCTCTGGCCTATTCATCATCCCCGCCAGGGCCATCACAAGTGTGACACAGCGCTGATGAACAGTCACCAATCAGTGATCCATCTTCTAGGAGGCCCCATGCAGAAACAGCTGTCTTTATTTCAATACCAACCCATGGGTCAGAAATGCACATCTACAGTATGTGCTCTATACTGAAGATCCAGGGAACGTTCTTTGACTGTTGCAGGCTTCTCACCCCAACATGGTTGAGGATACACATGGCTAATTGAGATCTTTCGTAGCTCATATTACAGTCTGGCCCGAGTTAATCACAAGCCTCTGTCCACATGGCCACTAAGGTGAATACAGCACCATCGCCACACTCCTACAGAAAAAAACCCAAGAAAATGGGGGGAAAAATGTTGGGTGTGGCCTGTAGAGTACATTTCATTTATTTTACAGATGGTACTATCCAAAGCGAAACACAATATTTTTGAGGAAAGCGGTCCCTGGAGAGGCTGGGGCCCAGCTCAGGGGCCCAATGGTGAAATCACTGTCGACTTTGGGATTAGAACTGGTGACCAGCTGATCACAGGCACAGCATCCTGAGTCGCAGAGACCCACACCGTCCCCTGCATAATACAGTACAGTATACAGAAGGGAAACTGCAACCCACGCAGATCATAAATTCAGCTGACAGATCCTGTCCAGTGTATTATATATCCGCCATCCAATACCTCACTCTGAAGTAACAGTAAATAAGAACTTTACTCAGATATAAACCTACATGGTACATGCCATAAAAAAATCAGGGAGTATGACACCTGCCACGCCAAAGATGGATATGCAGCTTGAGCTTCACATCTTCGTGAAGAATACATCCTCATAGACTCGGGTAAAACAGCGATGCTTACTTAGACCCTACTGTCACATTCACAAAGATCTCCACATGCCTCCCAGGCAGAATTAAAACCAGCCATAAGAGGGAATCCTATAACCTCATAGCTATAAATCAGCTACACAACTTATTAGTGCATTAAACGTTTGGTTAGACGTGTGCAAAGATCCTGAAATGATCAGGCTGTAGCCCCTTCTTAACTGGAGTCCCCTTTTCTAACCTGAAGATCACAGGGGCCCACTGGAAGGTGCCAGTATGTGGTTCTGGGCACTGCAAGTCCATTTCCTCTGCTTCTCCACAACAGGCTACAGGGAGCAGGATGGGCTTCAAAGAATCCGATCCGGTTGATTTTAGAGCCACAACAATGGTTCCAGAAAAAAATAACTGGCTATATTAATAAAGTAGAGAGCAGCACTGTGTGTGGACTGAAAAAAAAGCCACTTCACCTGAGCTCTTAAGCGTCCAGTTCACTTTGGGACTCAGAAACTCAGGTGAGCCTCTCGCAACCTATGATTTAGGGCAGAAATGTGAAGTCGGCCAAATTGCACCCTCAACATGTGGCGCGGCTGATATGATGAAGGTCATCGTGCCGCAATCAACATGGAGGGCCGAGAATGCACACTTCCCCGGCAATCAGACACCTCGGCAGGGAAAATGGTCATTTCGAGAGCCGGGTAAGACCCAAGTCAGAAGCTCTGCCTTCTTTGGATCTTGGGAGGAGGTTACCCATCATCCTCCATTTGAGGGAAATTGTCTCTCTGTGACACTAAGAGACAGACAAACATCAGGAGAGCAGAAGTCCTGCCACTTCGACGTTCTGGTTCAGGACACAGAGAGCCAGCAGCCACTGCTGCAGGGGGAGCCCGTGCGGTGTGGTTCCGCCCGCATTTCGTGGCATCAGTGCCCCCGCTAAACTGGCTGCGTCTCAGGGCCATGCTCCAAATTCAGGAGAATTTTCACAGAACCTGAGATGATCGAACGAACAAAGCTATAATTAAAGCAATTGTACGGGGGAGGGGGGATGCACTGGCTACAGGATGAACAGGCAGACACCTAGGGGCCCTGAATTTCCTGTGCTGCAAAGGAATTTAAATGATCATCAGTTTTGATGGTGGTGGGTGGGGGGGTGGGGGGGGTTGCCAAGCAAAACTTTGCCAAGAAAAGGTAGACACGAGACGTGGTGAAAGACGACTGGAAATACAAGTAAGTGAAGCCGGCTTGCAGCCCTCTTCACTTTGGCTCTGTGTAGCATATGCCAGAGGCACGTTAACACGAGCACCATCCGGCGTGCAAGACGCAGGGCCGAACCTTGCGGATTACTGACGGGACAATGAGGGATTTACTCCATTATGGGGGCTGTGGCGAGATCAGCTGGTGCGTTTTCTCATGGACAGCCCTGTTCAGACACGCCAAAGCCATGCGAAAGGTTAGAAGCCTACTAGCGGTGCAGATCACGCCCTGAGCCATGCGGTACAAAGGGCGTTAATGACAGCCTCTCACACTAACTATTCTAAGCAAACACACGAAATATTAAAAAATGTGAAATATAATATTCTGGCCTGAGTACAGATGTTTGTCATTTAATAAGACACTTTATAGAAGATTTATGCCGAAGAGCAAATTTACTAAATAAACCAAAACAGCTCCCACCAAACACATTTCTGCAACAAAGAACAAAGCCCTTTTTTTCTCATCAGAGGGACTCCGCCAGTTTACGAATAACCTCGGGTAGAGTAGCTAGTTTTTGAAATGGGCAAATTGTACCACAATCTAAGTGGCTTTGGTAAAAGTGCTAATTAAAAAGCTAAATATAAAATATAGCAAAAATAATAAGTGGTCAGGCCATTTTCTGAGCAGTCGATTCGGCTGAAAGCTATGTTAATAACTATAATAATACTACTAAAACGCTACATTTTGAAGAAATGGCTTTACAGCTTTTAAATTGGGGGAGTGAGGATTTCTACTGCACCCCAGCGACGTGCTCTTTTCGCAGAATGCAACTCCACACTTCCATCTAGTGGCAAAATTTTACAACGACATAGAGAAATTGCCCATCTGTAACGTTATCAGGACGAACAATTTTGAAACTACCCGTGAGCCTGGAGCCTCCCAAAGGTCAGGCTTTGCATCACAAAGCAGATGTCGGTTGTCTAAAGCATCGGGTGCCCCCAAGCGCTCACATGACACAGCGTGCCTGCAGCTGAGAGCCGATGCCTCACCCTCGCAAAAGCTCCACGCCAATATAATAAATCACCGTCCAGTAAGAAGGCATAACCAGAGGTGACATCACTGCAGTTCTTTTATGGACACAATCCAAGCCTTGGTACCTCAATTATCCATCAACACAAAAGAAAACTTCCAAAAGGACAAGCATGGTCACTAAGTACAGCTGGTGAGAACTGGCAAATTATACTTTATCTACAAAGTAAAACTGAAATAGACAGAAAACAGAGGCTATTTAAAGCGTTCGGATACACAAATACTTGGAAAATGAAGCATACAATTGCATTCACGAGGCTAGATGCCCACAGCAGGATATCTGGATGAAATCTCAGTAACATCAGGCTGACAGAACTTCTAATGAAGTACTTGCATGTCCACTGATATAACACATCTATAAATACAGCAATGGGCGGCTCTGTAATCGGCTCACAAGAGTATAACAAACTGTACTGAGGAATTAAGCAGTTACCTTTTGAGGTCTTGATGTGAGCTATAGATGCTCATAGACGCTCATACCTTCAGGAAGTTACCGCACTTGCAACCCGGGTTCATTCAGTCATTATTGCTTTAGGACAGGCGTTAGCAACCATGGAGTGACGGCATCCAGCAGATGTTCCATCCTGGCCGCTCTCTGATGAACCACACCTGACCTCAGGCTGGTAGCCGCTCAGGACAGAAGACCTGCTGGGTGCTGGCACTCCAGGATCAGGGCTGCCTAGCCCAGCTTTGGAACATCATCACCGGTGAGCGGAGGGGGCATATACTCACGGTCATTGCAGTGTGTGCCGGAGTAGGTGGTCATGGAGCAGTCGCAGGTGTAGTTCTCCCACTGCTGGATACACACGCCCATGTTGGCACACGAGTCCTCCTGGCAGGTGGTGCTCGGGCCTAAGGCGATAGAGCAGAGAGCTGAAGGGGCGGGCGAGGCGGCCGCATGGGGCACCAGGCAGCATGCGGGGAGTCTGGGCAGTGGCGGCATGCATGTGCGGGTTAAGGGGCATGTCACTCAAAGGCATTCCATCTGAGGGCAGCTCAGACCTGCTAACCCTACAGGGAGCACTCTGTGCTTTCAGCCTGGATGCGCTACTTTGGAACTTTATGGCAAGGGAGCCAAGAGAAAGCAAAGCTTCCACAGAGGAGATACAAAGCACCTTTCCTAGTGCAAAGCCACACCTGGTGTCCCACCCACCCATCTACCATGTAGCACAGCAGGTAAGGTGCTGCGAAAATCACTGCGGCTACCAACACGGGTAGAACAGGCCGTTTAAAGCAAAATGTCAGATGACTGAAATAGCTTTCTTCTAATATGATATTTTTAAGTTAAAATGATTCACTTCTTAACAAGTTTCCCTTTCTTTTCTGCAGACTTTTGGTCGTGTAAATACAACACACAAATAAAGGGAAACGGGGATTGCTGTTAACTTCAGATTCATGTTCACATCTTCATGCCATCAGAAAACCTGTCACCAGTGAATCTGAAAGGCCTCCACATGATTCTGAAGGGAACTTGTCAGTTGTGAGGGTGATTTATTTGTTTTTTGACATTTTTTTTCCTTCTACTGACATCCCAGAAAGGCTTTAGCAGCTAAAACAGATGACAAACACTGGTGACTCTGGTCACTGCTACAAGACTAGGGAAGTAAACTTCTACATAAGCCAAAGCAAGTAGACTATTATCACAGAGGTAGTCACACAGTCAGGCAAGTAGACTGCTGTCACAGAGGAAGTGACACAGCTAGGCTGGGCACATAGACTGCTGTCACAGAGGAAGTGACACAGCTA
>JAODKL010000027.1:12555847-12566608 GCA_026780765.1 Petrocephalus schoutedeni | reverse complement strand
CGAAAATGTACCGAACCGTGACATCAAGTCAAGGTACGTACCGAACCGGGATGTAAGGCATACCGGCCCACCCCTAATATATATATACACACACATATACATACACACATATATGTACATATATAAGAAAGTAGATAAGATAATAAATGGATGCAGGGGTCCCATGGGACAAAGTGACAGCCAGTTACAGCCACCATCTGCTAAGGGTACCTGGGTCTTTACAGAGAAGCAGTGAACAAATTGGCAGAATGTTACCGTGCGAAGGAGTCACATCAGGCACCTCCTCGCACCCGCATTCTCCTCTTAATGATTGTGCCACGCGCCAATGACCGATCGAGGGGGATGGCGGCTCGGCGGCTCCAGGCCCAGACACACTGAGCGCGTAAATGTGGCTGAGGAAATGCAGGACGGAAGGAGACGGCGGCGATGGAAGCCAGACTCGGCAGGGAAGCGCGTCGCCTTCTCGCTAAAACGCGAAATGCATGCAGGAACTCTGGAAGGTGACAGAGGGCGTTTGCCAGTACAGAGGACGGCGCCGACTGAGTAAGGCGGCAACAAAATGCTTTCATTGGCCAATGGCTTTGTGATCAGAAACGCTTTCATTGGCCAATGGCTTTGTGATCAAAATCCAATAATGTACAATGTGAATGACAAACTGAGTGGCAGAAGCCGCCGATCCATTCTGAAAGCCCACGGGGGAAGTCCGTAAAGAGTCTATAGAAGGCATAGCAGCAAGCACTTTACAAGAGGTCTAAACCAACACGAACAATGTTCATCAACATGAACATTAACAGCTATGGTTCCAGCTCGATGGTCCTAAACAGTCAGTGCAGCGATTCCAAGGAGGGAGTGCGGCCTTTCCTTAGATGGTGACACTGTACTTGATTTGTGTTACTAGATGTCTTCATGTTTTTGTATTTGAGTAGTAACTGAGTAAGTAAGTTACCAGTGCCACCTCAAGTAAAGTGTCACCTTTTAGATTTATATAATTTTAGAATTTATATTATTATCTCTTTGTGCCCCGACTGACAGCTGACTGTCGCGCAGATAGTAAATAAAGGTGTCTACCAGCCTGGGTAGTCATGGCTGACTAGCCAGAGGTGCTCGAGGGGTTTAAATGACCTTGGGAACAGGGTTTGGCTGCCAACCCCCTAGACCTATTAATCGGATCATTACCGTATGTTACAATTTTGTTCGGATCCTAGAAGCATCATTCTCTATGCAAATGGAGGCACTCGAGCATCAAAAAAGGCAGCCATTTCCCCGGACTCAAAGCGGTCATTTGCATTTCCGGCACTCCGTATCATTCCGTGTCAGTATTCCTTCATCTTGTGCTCAGCCGACTCCACAAAGCAAGAAAACCAGGAATATTTCTGGTTTTGGATAGTTCTATTTAAAAAATATCAAACATGTATTTCAAACACAATCACATTGCAGTCCCAAACACACTCCTCTGAGCACTAGTCCCTGGTGGGTGGGTGGGGGGGGGGGCATTGGCCCTCTTTGTAATCCGCTTTCTCATTCGCTGGGATTATGGAGGGAAAAGGCTGTACCAATCATAGCGAAAGGCCAAGGAGAAGCCTTTAGTCAAAGGCAATACATCACACTATGAACTCCATAAAAACAGATTAATGGATAAATTCCGGCCTATCCGGCGAAACAAAGACTTCTCACATGAAAGATCTGGCTCTGTATCTGTCTCCCGATTTCCAACGGAAAACAGACGAGAAGCAGAACGGCGAGAACAGAGGAGGACGCCCGATTCCCACGTCACACAGAGGGGAGCGCGCTCTGAGCGTGACATTAACGGGCCGCCCGGCTGGGTGTGTGCGCGGGGAACGAGCCGGGAGCTTTATCTCCGCTAGCAGACTCGCTTTCAGACACAAAGGGACCTGAGAGACGGCGCTTACGGCACAGCTGAGGCCATCCAGGATGAGAGACCGGCTGCAGCCCAAAATCAAGTCACTGTGCAGCCCTCCCCCCCGGTACAAACCCCGTGGCTGATCCGGCCACGGGCCGCTGCATGCAGCTTTCACAGTCGAGCGATCCCCCTTACCAGCGGGACAAGAACACGATCGATCCCCAGGCGGGTCGCTTCTCGTGCGGAGGGTGGGGGGAGCTTCCCCACGTGCCCAGCCTGTGGCCAACCTGACTCGGCCTCCCAGACAGCTCAGTGACACGCAGATCCATCATCCCCAGCCCTACCCTCTGCCCGGTTCTGCCTCTGCCCACCGGGCTCAGCGTGAAAAAGAGCTCCGGGCTGACTGAGCGAGTTCATCGAAGCACCAAAGCGCCACAGTGACACCACAGTCTGGCGTCAGCTCTTCCACACAAGGTGCTCGTAACGCAGGAGAGGCCGGGCGGCTCTGACCGTCGGCAGATTAGCTGACTGCAGCTGACTCTCCGGCACCCTGGGATTATGTAGCCTCTCAGACCTTGAGAAGCAGATGGGTAAGGCGAGGACAGCGACATCACCACACTGTAGTGGAGCTGATGAGTCTCTCACTGGCGTGGCTGTTCCCAAAATGGCACAGAAAGGCCTTACTGATATTACCAAAAAACGTCGAGGGGTCTCAGCCCTGCTCTCTCAGAACAGGGGTGCTCAGGGGAATTTAGACTCCAGGCCATTCCTGCCACGCCCCAGATAAATAAATAACTATGATTCGCCTGTAGTTTGAGTTAAGAGTATTTCAGAATTAAAATAAAGAAAATAGTTTGTCGTACGAGAAAATGAATTATTGCTGACACCGCAGTTCTGGCAAACGACTTCTGTTCTGTTTTGGTTACTGTCTCTGTCATCACATTCAGTTCGGACATGAATTCACGTTTCTCTTGACTCAGAAATGTCTTGTTTTCTCCATCTGAATGTTTACAAACCTCTTTCAAGCAGCCCATGAAATTGTTACTGACAGGAGATCCCGGCAGGTCGGCTGTACTGGGACTCCCACCCACATAGAAGAAGTCGTCGGAGCCTAGCATGGTGTAGTCCTCCTGGGTGTAGCCGGTGGTGGTGAGTATGCCGTCCACTGAGATGGTCACCTGGCAGGAGACAGCAATCCCATAAGTCAGCCTAGGTTTTGTTTCCCCCGGCTCATCTTGCTCTCACAAGTCCTTTTAGGCACAATCCTAGCCCAAAATTCCACTGGTTTGGATCAAATGTTGGTCAAGGGCCAAGTGAACAAAATACTGCAGTTGTCTTTGTTATTTAACTTGGATGGAGAAAAGAAAAAAGTTATTTTCCGTTTTTCAAAATTAATATTTTAAGGAAAATGCAACAAGGATAAATTGCTAGCTTCGTTTGTGAGTAGATTACACAGCGATACATAAGTTGTGTACTTTCTTTCTGTAACTGTTGTCCAAAAGCAAAGAGCAAAGAAATTCACCCATAAAGGCAGGGAAGAGAGGGGTACATCTCCAAGGTAGCATGCAGGGCAGCAGGTAAGGTGCTGGCCAACCTTTGGGGGTCACTGAGGGGGGCTAAACTGACATGCAGTAATCAGGCTTTGGGGGAGGGAGATGGTCAAAGACGCTATGCTCTACATCCTCCAGAGCAAGGTTTCCAAACTACATCCAAACTACATCCTCGAGAGCAAGGTTTCCCAACCCAGGCCTCTGGGCCCCCCTAGTCAGTTCACATTTTGACTCCCTCCCAGCTCCCAACAGACATGTACCAGGTATTCGGTGTTTTTGACTGCCTGGTTGTTTGGTTGAGGAATGCTGGGAACTGGACGAGAGCAAAAATGTGAACTGTCCGTAGGTCCCTGAGGACTTGGTGGAGAAACACTGCCCTAAAGCCTACTAGATGTATAGATGTATAGATGTATACGTCTTCTAGAAGGTCAAAGTATTTTGAAAGATGTACAATAATATGGTAGAAGTTGGAGCTTTGGAAAAAGGGCCTCTGCTGGGATTAAAAAACAAAGGGATACCATGAACAGCTGAGAGATAACAGCCCAACCGCGTTAACAAACTACGATAAAAGTCAAAGAAAGGAGATGAAGCAGGACACAGCAAATCAAAGGGAGACAATAAAAGTGATATCTACCACACAGTGCAGGATTTTTACCACAGTGTATCCGGTGCCCGAATCCTTCGCAAAAAAGGAGGGGGAAATGCAAATTAAAAAGTGAAAATTATTGATCAGATCAATGATGAGGATTGTTAGTTCATTACATGGTAGTACATGGTACATAAAAAAATCGTAACACTTTACTTGACGGGGCACAAACACTTAACTACTTACTATACAAATACAAACTGCAAACAAATCATGCCGCTATCTGTGATATAAGGTGCGCCACGGTTCCTTAATGAGGAACAAACATGAGTATTTAACTTGTGTTATTCATTATTTCATCAGTATTTAACTTGGGTTACTCATTACTTGCTCCTTAGTAGTTCCTTCAGTAGTTTACAAAGGTTTACAGAATTAACAGCTTTACTAACAAATACAGTAAGTGCTTGAGATAAAACACGCCTCACGATTCATTAACAATGAATTGTCATGAGATCAGTATGAAACTAAGACTAAGTCTGTGGTTAATTAATACATAAGTAATAGCATAATACTATATTATTTGTGGCCCGTCAATTAAAAAATAATAATAAAGGATGGTTCGGCGTTAGACTCCTCCAGAGGAGAACCAAAGGGAGAGACTGCGATCAGAGCCAAGATAGAAAGGCTCACAGCTAGAATCCCAACCCCAGAGCACTTCTGCCTGAAACCGCCACACGCTCAACTACAGCTTCATAAACACCAAGTGCATTTTGGTTGCCAATCGCTTGCTAGAGAAACCAACAGGGCTAAATGAACCAGCACTGAGCCTTATACCAGGACAGCACTTTAATGTACACTCGCAGTGATATCAGAGAGACCTCCATGTCAATAAATAAATAAATAAATAGAAATCCTACAACGCTTCCCACATTTTCACGAAAAAGCTTAGGGGTTGAACAGAAGCGGCCTAATGAAAGGATCACACCCACTCGTTTGTCCATGCAAAAAAGAAGCATAGGAGCCCATCTTATTGATGAGGAAACATGGCCAGACCAGGCATGTGAAAATGAATGGAGGCCCTGTTTCACAGACAACGCTCCTTGGGTGAGACACAAGGCCTTCTTCCAAGCCACCGATGGACGACGACGCTCGTTCCTTAAGACCGTCACGTCCTCCTTAAGCATTACCTGCCGCAGGTTGCGTGTGACTTTGACGTCGTGCCACATGTTGTCGTTGAACTTGATGTCGACTGGCTCCACCAGGGCCTCGAAGGCCCCGGAGCCCAGGTTGATGACGAGGGACACAGCACCATCCTTCAGGGCCAGGTTGACGTAGTCGGCCGACTTGCCCGTGTGCAGAATGAGCCCGTTGCGCTGCCAGGTCTTGAAGGAGAGCGTGATCTCGTCACTGCTGCTCTGAATGGGGTTCTGGGACAGATCGTAGCAGAAGTATTCGGAGCCACGAAAGGTGGCTACATTCTCATCTCTAGCTGTATGTGGATGGAGACAGAACAGACATGTCAACAGCACGGTCAAGCAATATCAAAACATCAACACATTCCTCAATCAAGGGTATGCCCAATAGTTTGGGCACAATGCAGCTTATTAGGAGAAGTATCTGTAAATACAGCATACAGGGGGGATTCCTAACCTTTATGCTGCATAAAAAATTCACAGACTGGTAAAAATGGCTTACAGGCAGCTCAATAGGCGATTTCATAAGTCTAAGCCATGCCCGTAGCTACCACTGAGGACACCGAGGTCAAGTCCTCAGTGTTTTTTCTGCAACTCCAATAACCACAAACCACTAGGGGGCACACCTGAGGAGGGCTAAAGCTTGGTATTTTAAACATTTTGGCTACACCGCTGATTTAATCATCTCCGTTTTTTTCAAATTTGAACAGAATGTTCGGATATGAGGGGTGGTAGAAAATATATATAGGTTTGTTTTTTTTGGAAATTAACAAACCTCCAACATTCAATGGCCCTATGGAATCGGTCCCCAAACCAGGAACCCCTAGAAAATATGACCTAATACTGAAAAACATGACGGCTTTCAGCTGGTGAAAGGACCACACAAATACGTGGCAAATAAACATTTTGGTGTGGATGGGAACATAAAAATCACATTATTAATATGCAAAAATAAAATGTACTTTAAAACACAATGGTGCTGGGTTTCCCGGCCTTTGCGCGCCTGCTTTATGTTCACTGGTGCATGCTGGGTAGGTTTCCCTCCTCACAGCAGTGAGCATCAGAACCTCACTCCCATCCATCCTAAATGGGACTCCATTCCCGGCTAAAACCTAAAGGAGACCCAGAGGCTTTGTGTAACACTGACATACAGCTGCTACACCAGACTGCACTGGGGGTATTAATGCTCCATCCACAGGGGGCACCAGGGAAACAAAGACTGATGGCAGCACGCCAGGTACCGCAGCAGGAACGGAGCCCAACATTTGGCCACGGACGCTTACATTAGCGTGATGAGGGTAACGAGCGATCGGCCTGGATGCGAGGCTTGTGCTGTGAGCCGAGCTCTGGAGGGAATGCGACAAGGACAGGTTCATCATTCAGCGCAGAGGTGGGGCGGCCTCAGTGGCCTGACCGCTCAGGACGAGCTGCAAAGGCTTCCCCTAAAGCACAAGGACTTCAGCGCCATCCTCAGAGAGCCGTGTTCTAGTCGCGCTACACGGCTTTTCTTAGTTTTGATAAAACAAACATTCCCTGCCTTCTGAGCTGGATGAAGTGTATTGGGCTTCACTCATCTCCCCGGAGAAAGTGTCATTTCACTGATCCCACCTTTGGTCTCCGTGACGCAAACACGCAGTCGCATGGGAGTCACAGTGTGGGGTCCGGTGTCCGATGCCCCGGGTGCATTGGGGGTTTAGGGCCCTGCTCAGGGGCCCGACCGCTGCAGCCCTTGGAGGCGAGACGGCTGACTTTCATGGACACAGATTCCTAACCTCGCAGCCCCCCCACCCCAACCAAACGCACCACGACCGACCGACCTCACTGTACGAATTACAGCCTTACCCATAAAGCACTCCTACACAGACAGGGCACTTCTCGACATAATCAAAAACAGAAGTACAGAGGACGGTAAATATCAAGGATACATCGGTTGCATCCTCACCCAGACTAGTCCCATGATCCATTGCGGTCCAAGTTCAAGCTTGGGAGGAAAGTGCCAAGACCACAAGTACGATCTTTGCATTCTTGGTATTGGGAAACACCCAGAGTCTCTGGCCCTGGGCTTTCCAGGGCTCCTCTGGCATCTAATAAGGTTCTTATCAATTATTCACTAAACACAGTGTTGTTTTTACTGCAGAGATTCCCATGTCTCACCACCAGATGTTACAAGAGCCATTGACTCTATGCTCCTTAATAGTTAATGAGAATTATTCTACACGATAAAACAGACTGGCACATTTCTTTGAAAAGGATGATGCAGGTAATAGTGCTAATCACAAACGGATTCAGGCGGTGCTCCGGGTCACACAAGCAGTGTGGGAGCTCATCATGGAATCCCACACGTGTCCACATGGGGTCAGTCTAGAGCACAATGCTAAAGGAGTCTTATCTGCGCACGTCTTTAATGAAAAGCCCAGGGAAAGCTGTAAGGACCCGATCGCTTCGGCGATTGAAAAAAAGAGACAGAAAGAGGGAAAGAAATCGGGAGTAAGAGAAAGATAGCAATTGTGCTGAAATATGAAATCTTAATTAAAAAATCTTTATTACTCAAACGAGCACAGGCAGAACGATTGTTATCAAGCCATAATTTTAATGGCCTTCTAATGCCTTTTCCTTACAATTTACTCCGTGATAGATGACTGCAGATAAGCCATGGCAGGCATCATCTGTAAATGTGTCACCGGCTGCAGGACTCCGGAGTACAAGTTATGGAGCCAATATATTCCCTTCATTTTAGAAGGACCAGAGGTGATCTGCAGCGAAAATGGCCCCGAGGTCTGTCTGCGCTCTCACACGCGCCGCATAGCAAGCCATTATTCACATGGCGAGAGTGGGAGCCAGTCTGTGAGCTCACCACTTACAATAATCAACCTGATTACATCATACGGCCGTGCCTGTGAACTTTATTCTCAAATCTCAAACTACTGTGCAAAGCAATATCTTAATTGCAATATCTTAATTGCCATGTCAAAAAAAAACACTGTATTCCAGCAAAAGGTAAAATGATTTTAAAATTGGCTCTTTGGAGGAATGTGATTAATTGACGTAGCTCTGTGTATTTTCCTCTCCCAGGATTGTCAGTCAGATAAAGGCGGCACAGAAAAACCGAAGACGGCCCCCCGATTCTGAGCGCCACCGTGGCCGTCGTCGCGCTACCTTTTTACACACCCAGAGTAACCCCGGGCACGGCGAGAGCCGAAGGAGCAGTGCATGCTGGGAAGAGAGGCGGCAGGCTGCCGCAGTGCTTGTTCTGCTCCAGCGCCCGGCTTCGCTCCTCCCTTCTGCAGCTCTCAGCCGCCGCCATTAGCCTCCCGCCTTCCCTCTCTCCCGCCCAGCTCCGCTCGGCAAAGCCCCGCACACGGCTTGTAGGAAATTAACCTGCGTCTCCCAGTGCGAGCTGCACAGAAGCAGGTGATCATTTTTACAGGCTGGGGTGCCCAGTGCGCCCCCCCCCCCCGCCCCCCAATACACAACGCAAAAACCAAAAGACCGGCCCCACGTCCATGACCTCCACGACGGAGGGAAGACGTGCCTCACGGCAATGCGCTTGGTCTTTGCTGGTACTCTGCATTTTCTCTGAATTCTGACAGAAAGGTTTAAAAAGAAAAAAAAAAAAGAACAGAAAACACCAGCAAAAGGGTGCCGAATCAGACACAGTTTGGGCCTGGGAGTCATGAACCCTAATTCAGATAGAGGATTTTTTTTAGGGCATCCTCAGCGAGACTAGATCCTAGTCAGGCCATGTTGACGCACCTCAAATTATCATTAAAATTAAAAGTTGGCAGCCATAAAAGGATAAAATTCCAATTACCAGCTAGACTCCCTCTACATCCCCCACCTGAGTGAAGCAGCCACTGATACGAGAAATTTTCAAAATATTTAATTCAGGGCATCATATTTAATTTACAACTCATACAGTTAATTTTTAAGGTGCACGGCTCATTTACTTGGAAAACAAATACTTAAAAAAATAAATTGCCTTGAAATTTGGCTGGATGGTTAGTTTACAAAGACCGACATACTTGCTGAAATCTGAGGAGGTCTAAGGGGGGAAGATTTCAGGGGAAGGTCACTCGAAGGGCGCGAGGGGAGCGCGAGTGATGGGCAGGGAGCCGCGGAGATGCCCGTCAGACTACCCTGCCGCTAAGATGCGAAACATGGGCTCTTCCACCAGCAGGGGGAGCTGCTGCACGCAGCGCGGGACCTTCCCCCGATTTCCACATCTCACCATCTGCTCATCCTCTCAGCAAACATGTCGGTTTTTTTTTTAAAAGGTAGAGCACAGAACGAATATCCAAGACAGGGTCTTTCCTCGTAAATACAAACCAACAGTTGCATTACTCAGTGCCAGACACTGAATTATTTGATTAGTTACATACTAGTTTAACTAATGCTGACAATGCAGGGTTTATTAGTTGTTTGAAAGTAGGCTGATTCATACATCAGGGTTTAGGTTAGTAATTAGCAAAACTTGTCCAAAGCAAATAGGGGTAAATCAAAATAAACCAATATTACCAACCACTGAAAACTTTCTTCCAATCAATTAAGAGAATTTTATAAGGGGCGGAGCCTACCAATAAAATAATAATGTCAACACCAGGCTGTGCATGCAATGGACATGGCTGGGGCTGACCGGAGATTTCCCTTCACGGACAGGTGGGTGTCCTTTCACATGCAACATTCTGGAAAGCTGCAGCTGTCTTTGAATTAAAAAAAAAAGTTGTGATTTTTTTGACTGCCATCCACTTCAAAGAAATTGTTATTCCCTTTCTGTGAAAGCTGCAGGTCACCACACGCTCTGCTTTTACAATTCAGTGGAAGCAATTTCATAGCTAGCTAATTTGAATTTGTAGGCTCTTTTGATCTCTGGCATTAGCGCCATCCCATTAATTCGTTTATATTTTCCATTACAGGTACGGCCAATGATGGGAGTAGGGGACATTGCCACTGGGAAGTGGGTAAAAATGATTAAATACCCAGTCGGCGGATTCATTCCGGGAAACCACTCTGAAAGTTAACTTAACAGCAAGTGTTGAAAAGCTGGTGCTGGTTCTGATGACACAGATGCAAAGTGAGCTTATGGAGCACACCCCCGTTTGGCGACTGTTTCTGCTTTGCTAATAAGGTCACCTGACCTTGCTGATATCTGACCTCTTTCTTTTCCAGTCAGTCCATTTTCCAGGTGCTCTCCCAGGAGTTTTGCTATTACTATGATACACTGCTGAGTAAAAGGTGCGTTATAAGCGACACTAACAGCAGTGCTAAATGCGGTGGAACACCTCTGATTAGGCCACATTATAAACAGAACCCTCCCAGCTTCAGGGAGTGTGTCAGATCACCAGGTCTCTGTGAAACTTCTCAGCTCTGCTTCGATTTCTTTTTTGGTAATATAGATAATGCAGACTGCAGGGAGGGAAATACAGGGGAGGGCACTGCAGGGTGGATGGGGAAATCTGTACAGGAGAGGGCACTGCAGGGTGGATGGGGAAATCTGTACAGGGGAGGGCACTGCAGGGTGGATGGGGAAATCTGTACAGGAGAGGGCACTGCAGGGTGGATGGGGAAATCTGT
>JAODKL010000027.1:12542962-12554585 GCA_026780765.1 Petrocephalus schoutedeni | reverse complement strand
GCCCAGCCGCCCTTCTCAGGCCCCGCACCTCCCAGGCCCAGCCGCCCTTCTCAGGCCCCGCACCTCCCAGGCCCAGCCGCCCTTCTCAGGCCCCGCACCTCCCAGGCCCAGCTGCCCTTCTCAGGCTTCATGAGTTTTGAAAGCATACTTTGTCTGTTTAACATGTTGTACACTATGTTTCTTATCAATGTACTACAATCTAAACATTTGATATATTCATTGTGCTTTTTTCCCATTTAAAGCTTTAATGTTTATGCATAAAAATTCACACAACAAAAACACAAATGGCATTTTTATTGATGTCAGCAGTTGTCTGCAATTACTTGTCAAAGTCCTGCCTAGATATTTATTGATCACTTTTAAAATTTGGAGCATTCTAGATATGAATTTAGTCATAACATTCTTGATGGTATAATGTTCTGCATTATTCCTTCTGGATGCATAAAATACATTAACATTAGGTCTGAAATAGTACCAAAGCAATATTGTTACATGATGATCATTTTATTCTTTTATTTTATTCTCTTTTCTACATGCGGGGCACTAAGAGAGACGAAGCTTGAGAGAGGCAAATTGTTGTGTGCATACGTGAACCTTAAGGGTCCTGAAAGCACAGGGCCTGAGAAGGGCGGCTGGGCCTGCGAGAGGCTGGGCCAGGGAGGTGCGGGGCCTGAGAAGGGTGGCTGGGCATGGGAGGGGCTGGGCTAGGGAGGTGCGGGCCTGAGAAGGGCGGTTGGGCCTGGGAGGGGCTGGGCCAAGGAGGTGCAGGGCCTGAGAAGGGCGGCTTGGCCTGGGAGAGGCTGGGTCTGGGAGAGGCTGGGCCAGAGAGGTGCGGGGCCTGAGAAGGGCGGCTGGGCCAGGGAGGTGCGGGGCCTGAGAAGGGCGGCTGGGCATGGGAGAGGCTGGGCCAGGAAGGTGTGGGGCCCGAGAAGGGCGGCTGGGCATGGGAGAGGCTGGGCCAGGGAGGTGCGGAGCCTGAGAAGGGCAGCTGCAGCCATATATTATTGACTTTATATACTCAACTGGTTGGTTGAAACAAAAGCTTGGTCTGGATTTTTACTTTCTGGACCTGAACTATCCGCCTCTGAATCTCAGTGTGACTTTACAGCATTGCTGGCAGCCACAGGCACCACAGTGCAGAAACACAGAGGGCCAGGAAAAGCTGCTACAGCTTCCTATGTAATGCTGATACAAGACACAAATGTGCCATTATCTGGGTATCATATAAAAATTGTGCCACAAAATATTTCGCCTATCCAGTGTTGACATTTGGTACATTTCAATAGCACTTCCATCTTACACACAAAAACGGAAGCACGGAAGGTTTACGTTACCGCTCTTCTGATTTAAACAGATGACTATTCAGAGTGTCAGCCGTAAAGCACTCTGGAATACGGCTGACCTCCGCTGAAAGGCAGATGCAATCGGCGGATAAAACCATGCAGCCTTTGGCAAAACACCGCTTCCATGTTTCAGTTTGCTCAGGGGGAGTGTGGTAAATAACCGCGCCTCCGCTGAGCAAACGCAACTCCCCCAACCATGACAGCCAGCCCCAAGAGCATTTCATTTACTCGGAACATAATACCACATTATTGGCCATTATCTCTGCTGTCAGTGGCTATGTTGATATTTAATGAAGGGGCATCTATGTCTGGATGCCATTTTTCAGCTGCCTCTGGTTGCCATGGAGACGCGAGTGTTGGGACAGCAGGCCGACCACATCATTCTCCGCTAGAAGCCGATAAGACAAGCGCACCCCTCATTTGTTCCCCTGCCTTCATTTGCATAACACACTTTAAAGGTACACAGAGATTGTGGCATCCGGAGATACCGTTTCAGCTGCGATGAGAGGAAATCCGGCCGTCTGCACGGTGACCGAGGGCGGCGCGCATACACAGACCATCCAGACATCTGTCTTACCCTTACCATTCACGGTTACACTCTTTTCACTTTTACAGTGATGCCTTCACTATGCTCGTGAAAATGCACACACTCCTAATTCCAAAAAAAATCATTGTAAACAGGATCCAGAGGGGGCAAAAAAAAAAGTACACAATTGCTAATCAAGCATAGCCAGACCTACACACATTCACCGCACACACACAGATACAAACATGTATGCACACAAAGCATTCAGAGATTAACGTAACACAGAAAGCTGTTCCAGATGACAAAACCCAGTTTGGCACAGTCAATCACCCCTGTTTAATTGCAAAATAAGAAAATTGTTTCATTTTGCCCTTATATGGGTTGGCATCATGCTACTTCATTTACTGACTAACGAGTAACCAACCAAAGACAATGAGCATCTCCAATTACATATCTTATTTTTGCTTATTTAGCAGACTTTTTTTTATCCAAAGCAGCATACACTGTTTTATTTTTTTTTTTGAGTAAGCAGGAACAGACAGTCCCTGGAGGTCATGGCCCTTGCTCAGGTGAAATTCATTCAGCCGACCCTAAGATTTGAAGGGGCAAGCTTCTGATTAGCAGCACAGGGTCCGCCCAAGCCGAGCCACACAGCACACCCCCGCAGCCCCAGCTCGTCTGCTCACCGGCCCCTACTCGAGGGCCACGGACTGACGGCGCTACATCTAAGATGCACTTAGTGTCTAAGATCCACCTCGTGTCTAAGGAGCCGCGAAAAGCGCTCAGCTTCTATAATAAGCTGAAGGTTAGTAGAAGTAGACAGGATCTCGGAGCCCGTGTCGGGATTAGGGTTCACGTATGCGACCCAGCTTACATCTCTGAGTAAAAACGCGTCGGGCGACCCAGCAAACGGACCAGCGGGGGGCCGCGAGGAGGAAGTGTTGCCATGTCACGGCAGAGAGAACACAGGGCCTAAACTGACGAAATTACCAAGCTCGATTTGAAGTAAATATATTCTGGAGATTTGCCCGATCAATTTACTCGCAATCAGTGTCAAGGCGAATTTCCTGAGTGAATATGACAGCGCAGGAATCGGAGAACAATATCGTCTAAAAAAAGGTCAGCCGCTGTCATCCCACCATTTTCACTTGAACAACATGATGGAAACCACTGTGTCATAACCCATTTTGAGGTTTAATTACTAATGCAGGAGCAGGAATCGATTTTGCAGGTATCTCCCACTGTTATCTCCACCCCCCCCCCCCCCCACACACACACACACGTTAGTATTCGTGTCTATGGGGGGACTGTTCATTCTATTACCAGACAAAATACAAGACTTTTACATTTTCACTGCATTCACGGATTTTTATAGGCAGAATTAATAGGACATGAAGACATGCGCCCATCCTTGGACATACTGACTGAGGTAGATGAGGGAATGAGGGCCAAGCAGGGCGTGCTGACTAGGGTTTGGTGGCATTACCATGCTGTTGGAAAGTATACCACCCAAGCCAGCAAATTTTCTCAGGAAATACTGGAATAACATCAAAATACCACGTGCAGCGACATAATGTCGCTATGATGGTGAGGCAGTTAAACTTCCCGTCGGCTAATTTTACTGCCGCTGAAAAGCAGGACCACGGATCTGGTGGACATTGTGCATCATTCGCTCGTGTCACGGTTAGGCTCATTTTGATGGAGACTACAGGAACTTCTGGCAGAGGTGGGATGTTTGTGAAGGGGGGGAAATGGAACCCCCCCGCCACTAGGCTTGCTTTACAGGACCATGTCTGCCGTTCTCTCCTGGGTTCCCGTAATGGACCAGCACCA
The DNA here is from genome assembly GCA_026780765.1 of Petrocephalus schoutedeni. Lineage (NCBI taxonomy): Eukaryota > Metazoa > Chordata > Actinopteri > Osteoglossiformes > Mormyridae > Petrocephalus > Petrocephalus schoutedeni. The sequence goes on along the minus strand of JAODKL010000027.1, from coordinate 12,550,883 downwards.
GAAGTGGAAAGTTCAGGTCTAGAGCGTACAAATCCAGGCCAATATTTTTGTTTCAACCAACCAGTGGAATACTCTGTGAATGTGACTCTTTATACAACTGGTTTGGTTGAAACAAAATTTTGGCCTGGATTTGTACTTTTTGGAGTTTCCACCTGTGCCCAGCACCAAAGCAGACCCGGCACCAGAACCGTCAAACATCGCTCTCGTTTATTTTCACACCCCCACTCTATCGCCGGAGTGACAGATGGAGAGCGTGGGCTCCGCCCATCTGCGTGGGGAGCCGGCAGCCAGTCGTGTCCAGCTGAAACAAGCTACAGCCGCGAGCGAAAGCCGCAGGCATCTCAAGCAGGCTGGAGTGCCCAATTGTGACGCCTGACGGGAGCCCGGATCACGAGCACAGCACCTGCTTCCCACATGTGACGTCAGGCTGCGGCCCGACCGCCGCTCCCACCCGCACGCGACGTCGGGCCGCAGCCCGACCGCCACTCCCGCCCTCACGCGACGTCGGGCCTCGGCCCGACCGCCACTCCCACCCTCACGCGACGTCGGGCCGCTCCCACCCGCATGCAGCACCTCCTCCAGCCGCCCTGACCATTCAGAATTATAAACAGGTAAAAAAAAGCTACAGGAACATGCACGCCATTTCTCTACAGTCCCAGTGACGCACATCAGATGTATTCTGCTAAAGCCGTATGGAAAAATTCCCGAATGGGAAAAAGAATGTGCTAACATGAGTACCTTCTTATAGCTCATACACAGAGTCCCACCCGCACCAGGCCAGCTGGCGGACATCCCAGGCCCAGGTTGGCACGTTACTGACTTCTTACCCTTGTCCTCCATGCAAGTCATCTTCTAAATCAGTGTTTCCCAACCCGGTCCTCGAGCCACCCCCCCACCCCCCCGACAAGCCACGTCTTGCTCCCTCCCAGCTCCCAAAATGTGCAGTGCCTGGGGGTCCCCGAGCACAGTGGTTCCAGTTTGGGAAACACTGCGCAGAAGGGTAGGACGGCCCTTGGGGTTCAGGCCATGAGATTCCTGCTACGGGATAGGGCTCTCCCTTGGCCTCTGGGCATGCAAGTGGTCTCTGATGGTTCCTGGAGAGGCGCCGCCCCTCTGGGCTGCTCATATAGAGGAATTCCAATTTTTTGTTTAGGAAGCACGACGCACAATCTGCCGCCTTGGAGGCTAATCCATCAAACCGCATTCAGCCAGATGACCGCTATGAACCAGAACGTTTCAGTTTACTGTAGCCAGACAGAAGCGACAAATGCTTGACGTCTCAACGCTCGGGGAAAAACAACCAACTAGTCTGAGGTCATTCATTCAAAAAACGTCTGCGTTTGAAATACTGAAAGGTAGCAGAAAAGGACGGAGTGACCCGACCACATTCTCATAGACGCTTACATTTAGAAGCTCACAGAGGGTGCTGGGAATCTACAGGCCAAGCATCTGAGAGAGGAGATTCATTCTGAGTCTGAGGGTGTATAGTATCAGTTTGCCTGATTGTCTAAATATATGGCAAAAATACATTCATATAAGTGTATATAGGGAGACTTAAAAGCTCAGCACTGAAATTCGAAAGCCACAATCCTAGCTTCAATGCCCTGACTTAGCCGTCCCGTCCACTCGCCGCAGGGAGCAGGACCCAAACACAGGCTTCTCTGTGTGCTCACGCGCGACATCTGGAAAATCACCTATCAGGGATTGACTAAACCATCCCCCCGAGACCCTGTGTCCCCAGATCGGAGGCAGCTTCCCAGCCCTCATAAGGAGACCCGCTACCTCCACCGGGGGGCCCGAATCATGACCGCGTCATGGATTGTGTGGGCGAGGCCAGATTGTGCTAGTTATGCAACCATTCCAAGAGGCTCTCACCAGGTCCTAGAGAGCGGAGCACTCAGAGGGCGGCTGCCGCAGGAGAGGAGCAGCCGAAGTGTGCGAACACAAACAGCAAATGCTCACAGCGGTGGCGCGGGCCGCAGCTGAGAGACGCATTGCCATGATACCGCCCATAAGAAGGAGCTCTTTAGCACTCATCCGGCTCGCAAATGCATCTCTGATTAAAGCGCTTCTCCATTTTCGATATCCCTAAACTGTGTCACAGAGGGCTATTAAACGTTTTCTTGCTCAGCTGGATTAAAATTTTCCTAATAATTACCAGGAATTCGCCGCCATCGTGACACACTAACAACTTGTAGCAGCAGGTAAAAATTGAAAAACGTAAAGTGAGGCCGAATGTTTTGATGACAAATAAAGACAACAAAATTGAAGCTGTTATCAGTTTTGAGAGATAACTATCGGGGTACCTGACCGGGTGAATTGGGACCTCAGCCATTTCCACAGCAGGTTTCCGCCATTGATTGGGGGATTTCACTAGGAATCTCCTGAGAGACTTTGCCGTAACAGCCTTATTTTGGTACCTAGTTTTTATGGTCCTTTCGTTGGCTTTGGTGAGAAAATTGAGGGCAAATTGAGGGCGTTTTATTTTAGTTTAAGAGTGCTGCAAAGTCATTGTATTTCAATGAATAATTTCAGTGTAGTATTTTTAAAGAAATAACAACAGGGCATACTTTTGCAAAAGAGCAAGAAAATAATATCCTTTTTTTTTGCAAACAAAATTATTTAAATGTGTCATTTCTGGACAGAGGAGTGGTAAGCTGAATCTGACGCATTTTTGGCCAGTTTTCGCACTTTCCTCCAGTCAATGTGCTTACCTGCCGACACCTACTAACAGTCGGAAATTATAATCTTCAAACAAATAAGGTGAGAAAACAGCCAGTGTCAACACGGGGGACAGAGCAGGGGTTCAGTAAAATGAAGGTGGGCTCCCAAAGCTCCAGCTGCCTCTCTGAACAAATGCACCAGGCAGCGTGTCAGCAAACACGCAGAGAGCCGCCACACGGGGCCCCCGGACACAGGCGAGCTCCAGCCCAGCAGAGTGTCGGCAGTAAGAACGCTGTTTCACACCACACTGAATCATTTCAGAGATGGGGGTTAATGTGCCAGACTCCCTGGGCCAAGGAAAGTGCTGGCAAATATTCAGCCTGGACGCTGCATTCTATGTAAATATTTGTATGTAAGGCAACACTTTACAGTTACTGCACCTTCATAATGCCTTTATAATGTACTTATAGAACATTCAGTACACCTTCATAACACATTCATAATGCATTATTAAGCTGCATGTAAGTATACCTTAACAATCTAACATACCATACCAGCTTTAACATACATTAATAACAAAACTTATATGACAGTAACAAACATTTATAATCGTATAAAACTATAATGTCTGTTATTAAAGAGTGTACTTACATGCTGCTCATGAGTGTAAATGTATTGAATGCATTATAAAGGTGCATGGAATTATATCTGAATGCAGTTAATGCAAAGTGTTACCGTATGTAAATATAACAAACTGTGCCTCTGATGGTTACAGAAGTTACGCTACTACAAGCCATAGAACATCTGTCTTAAAGTGATTTATAGGCTGATGTAATTTTTTTCCGTTTTATTCCTGATTTCCCCAGACTGGGTATTTCACACCAGAAAATAACTGCTACAAAATAATGCTTCTTTTAAACAAAAACATTTTTAATTATCACATGTAGCAGTTTATTAAGTAGCTTAGCTTACTCGCTAGCTTACAGCATTTTGCCTGCTAATCCAGAGTAAGCAGGCTTCCTCGCAGGTGTCGAAAGGCTCTGTCGTGATGGCGCCCCCCCCAGCCCCCCCCCCCGGATGATGATAATGTATTCCCCATTAGGATGCTCACACGGCCCACTGCACACCATCACTGCCATCATGACGCCTAGCAACCGCGTTGCCGCGCACTCACTGATGACCTCTGCTTTTGTAGAGAGCTCCATATACGTCCAGGAGCAAATAATACTTCCCGGGAATCTGGTTCTGGATCAGCCTTCCCAGACAGAATTTTACATTTCATTTCATATTTCCCGTTGTGAGCAAATAGATTTCAGTAATAATCTGTGTTTGTTACTGCGAAGTTAATCCTCAAAATGGCAAATCCGATTCATATTCGAGGCTCGAGGAGAATGGCTCTACTAAAAACATACATAGCGGTAGTGAGAAACAGTCGATGCCTTCTGAGAGCGCAGTCTGCTAGGCGCACGAGTAATGCAGCAATGTGGAGGGGGGGGGGGGGGCTGTGATGTCAGGGACATTATTCCCTAACAATGGCGGGACGCTCTGTTGCTGCGCGTTTGAAGTCGCGCACAATGACGGATAATTGGGGCCTCTTGTGTGGAACACAGCCTGTACGTTTAACTGGGAGAGCGGGAGTGTGAAAGAGCCTCCACCCTATGGCCACGCAAAGGCTGATGGGAAATCTGAAGCTTTCAGACGTGCCTTTCGGTATAATTACAAGACAAAGGGAATCCATTTTGGGACTGAATATATGATGCATGAAGCCGTTTTAAAACCATAAATTCTCAACAATCAATGCAGTTCCTTTTCACTTGCTGACAGTGGGCAGTAATATAGGGCTTAAGCACTCAAGGGCCCATTGGGCCCCGAGACGGCTGTCATCAGTGAGCACGCCTAGATCAAGGTAGCTGCAGAACAAGACAATAGGATTATGGACAGTGAAATTAGCAGATGGACAAAGCAGCAATGCTCCTGCAGTCCAGATCCAGATCCAGCAGGGCCATGCACACGGTACAAATAAAGAGCTTGGGGGGGTTATGTTGGCTGGGGGTAACCTACTTCTGCTCCCCCCTCCGCTCCTCCCTCCCTCCCCCAGGCAGTGTGTGCGGGGCAGACGCTTCACAGCCCAGAAGTGTCTTTGTGCCCGACTCCCCACCTATCAGGCCTGCTTAAACACATTCAGCTCAAGCGTGCTCTTAAGTCAAATCTGACGAGGGTGCGTCGAGCACAAGTGACCCCGCACGAGACTGGGAGGCCTTTAGAAATAAATAAATGCGACACGTAAAGGATGCCTGGGGGGGAGGGGGGGGGGGGGCGGGTAGGAAATCAGAAGGTCGTTAGAGGGGGGGGGGAAGCTTTGGAAGCAGGCCAGGCGTGTAGCCTTCCTGTCTTTCTGTCTGCCTGCCTGTCTGTCTGTCTGTCTGCCTGCCTGTCTGTCTGCCTGTCTGTCTGCCTGCCTGCCTACCTGCCTGTCTGCTTGCCTACCTGCCTGTCTGCCTGCCTGTGTGCCTGCCAGCCTGCTTGCCTGCCAGCCTGCTTGCCTGTCTGCCTGCCTGTCTGTCTGCCTGCTTGCCTGTCTGCCTGCCTGTGTGCCTGCCAGCCTGCTTGCCAGTCTGCCTGCCTGTCTGCCTGCTTGCCTGCCTGTGTGCCTGTCAGCCTGCTTGCCTGTCTGTCTGCCTGCTTGCCTGCCAGCCTGCCTGTCTGTCTGCCTACCTGCTTGCCTGTCTGCCTGCCTGCTTGCCTGTCTGATTGTCTGCCTGCCTGCCTGTCTGTCTGCCTGTCTGCTTGCCTGTCTGCCTGCCTGCTTGCCTGTCTGATTGTCTGCCTGTCTGCCTGCCTGCCAGCCTGCCTGCCTGCCTGCCTGCCTGCCTGCTTGCCAGCCAGCACTGGGGCTAAAGGCAGCTCACAGCTTCAGGACGCACGCTATAAACAAGCGACTCGCGACGGCTGCCAGCCACCAAGCCGTCTCAGCACTTTGGTAATTAGTGTACTGTAGCTATCTGCAGCGCGGTGAAAAAAGACGGGCGTCTCTTAAATCCATCTGTAGTGCGGAGAGAGCTACCGCTGAAATGACTGTGCAGACTACATCCCATCTGTCCTCATATGAGAAGCTCCAGGAGGTGAATTAAAAAGAGCGAGAGAGAGAGAGAGAGAGTGCCAAGGAATGGGTGCCTTCATCTGAAGCAACCATACTGTAATAACACCGTGTCATATGCTACTCAGAGTGCTCCTGAGAACAGCAGGAAGACATACGCTACTCAGAGGTAGCTTTGGGTCACTAGGGGAGTTTATCAATATGCGCACTTGGGCGTGCTTGTGCTCTCACTCAAGAACAGAAGCAGAGAGGAAGGTGAAAATACCCGGATGTTCTTCTTGCCCCACCCCCAACATCAAGGATGCATCAGTCGCATCCCCACCGACATCATCAATCCCATGATGCTCAGCTGTTCACTCACATGGAAACATGGAAATACAACCGCAAATATGGTACGTGCTTATAAATAACGGGACACAGGCAGCACGGGGTCACAATAACCGCTGCTCCAGTACGGGCTCTGATCTTGTGGAAAGACACTCCCAGCATCAACGTGCCAAAAGGCAACACAGAACAGCTATTCTACGGGACATGAGGTCTGCAGGAAGCCCACGCTCTAAATCTCACCCCCACATCCTTCAGAGATCCAGAGCCGAGGGCATCAGCGACTTCAGGTGAACCCAAGAGCCGACGAGGCGTCCCTAAGTGCAGCGCAGTCGATCCGCCCGTGTCACGCTTATGTAGCCGGGAAGGGGAGTCGGCAGAGAGGATGCCTGAGAGAGTGAGAGGGGGAACGAGCTGTGTGCCAGCGCTCCCGGGGCTCCGCGTAGAGCCTGGAAGGGCTGCGGTGAAACACGGCCACCGCCGGCAGACACGTGCCAGGCCAGACAGGATCAGCGGAGAGGGAGGCCTCCACACTTCAGCGGGCCGCACGCGGGCGGGGCGGACCTGGCCAAGCAGTCACCTGGCCGTCCCTCCGACTCCCATCGAGCCGCGGCTCCACAGACTCCTCCCGCCGCTGCCAAACACGGGGCGGAAAGCGGCGAGGGAGACAGCCGGCACAGAGACACGGCTTTCAGAACCTGATTATCGTAATATCACACTCTGGCTTTCAGGAGCAGAGAAGCCAGCAGAGACCGGGACACATTTACAAAGACTGGAGAAAGTGTGGCTGGGAGCCCAACACTTTACTCTAGGCAGCATAAATACAGCCTGACGACCCACATAGCTGGCCAGTCGCTGAGTGTCGGAAAGCCTCAGGGGTAGTGAAACTAAATCACAGTGGTCCACACTGAAGCTGAACTTCAGTCTGCTGAGATTCTCACTTTTTCAGCTTTTTTTCAGTTTGCTCAACCATTTTAATCAAAAATGTCAGCCGGGAGGTTGCCTTAAAACAGACAACATTTTCAACTGTCCAACTGCTTCGCTGCACGGTCATTTATTTTCTTAACAACACGAAACATATATCAGCCGGTACAGGTTCATATGAAAACAAGCCACTTCCCCGCCTACAAAGTTGCTCCCAGCAGCTCTTTGGCATCTTTCAACGTTATCTTATCTGAAGCTGTCTGAAAGGGCAAGACAAGGAGAGCCTAATATTTTTTTCCTATGAGCCATCAGCCCAGCATACACAGCACAAGCTGCCAAACGCAGGATATATACAACCTCTGCATTTATTCTGGCTTTACATACTGTAAATAAATAGAGTTATTGTACACCTTGCTGAATATATAGGCTCCATGGCATTATCCCAAGCAAACACTGGTACCAAACTGGAATGTCTGGAAGTCAATGCTTTCATTAAGCAACCACTAGGGGGTGTTGTTAAACAGAACACATTCCACAGGTAAAAACTTTGCATTGAAATAAGCATCTGACTTTAACCAAAGTTACAGGACACTTACGTCTCATAAACCACCTGCAGACCGTACATAAACTTGAGGTCAAAATCAAATGCATGAAAAAACATGTATGTGAGAAAGACTACTCTCTCACTCTCTCTCGCTGACAGACACTGCTCTCTAACGTGCGGACTCTCTCTCTGTAACAGACACATTCTCTCTCTGTAACACATAGATGCTGCTCTCTCTCTGTAACAGACACATTCTCTCTCTCTCTCTCTCTGTAACACATAGATGCTGTTCTCTCTCTCTGTAACAGACACATTCTCTCTCTCTCTCTCTCTGTAACACATAGATGCTGTTCTCTCTCTCTGTAACA
>JAODKL010000027.1:12511891-12523494 GCA_026780765.1 Petrocephalus schoutedeni | reverse complement strand
AGAGGGGAAGGAGACAGGGACAGAGGAGAAAGAGACAGGGAAAGCAGAGAGAGACAGAGGGGAAGGAGACAGGGACAAGAGAAAGAGACAGAGAAAGGAGAGAGACAGAGGGGAAGGAGACAGGGACAGAGGAGAAAGAGACAGGGAAAGGAGAGAGACAGAGGGGAAGGAGACAGGGACAGAGGAGAAAGAGACGGAAAGGAGAGAGACAGAAGAAGAGACAGGGACAGAGGAGAAAGAGGGGAAGAGACAGGGACAAAGGAGAAATGGGGACAGGGGATGTGGAGAGTGAAAGCAAAGAGATGGATATACTGGCAAAAAAAGATGGAAATTGGGGAGGCAGAGAGAGAGCAAAATGGGGACAGGGAGAGAAAAGGATAGCTGGGACATGGGGGCAGAGAGCACACGGCCATCACACTCATGAGAAGCCTCCAGATTGGGCCGGCACACGGCTACGAGCACTCGCAGGTTCAGCACTTCACCTTGGTTGCAGAAGCGCCCGATATACTCAGTTTTTGAGCAATCGCACAGTGGCTCCCCGTCTACCAAGGAGCAGCTGCCCCCGTTCTCACAGGGGTTCACCGAGCAGAGGCCTTCCATGTCCAGGCCTACTTTCTGACTGCTGAGGAGCCTGGGGCCCTGGGTGCCGTACTTCAGGTCTGTGATAAGTCCCCTGAAAGGTGGCTGGTCCTTCACAAGGGGCAGCGTCAGGGCGGACGGGCGGATGTCCTGCGGGACACCGCCCAGGAAGAGGTCGCTGACAATTTTCATGTACTGCCTCTGCGGCCGCACCTCGGCCACTTTGGTCTCGCTGTCCAGCCCCAGGACGGTCCGCAGATTGTACCTGCTGAGTGTGGCAAAGTGCCAGTTGCTGTCGTTGACGCGCTTGCTGGAGACTATGGTGGCCTCGGCGCAGTCGATGCTGAAGCGCAACTGCAGCTTGCCGTCCACCACCATGAGCTGCAGGAAGTCACAGTAGCCACCGTCGTCAAAGTACAGCAGCAGGGCAGTGGACAGGTCCGTCTTAAACTGAAAGCTCAGGTCACTTCTGGTGCTGGCGTCCCAGCGCAAGTAGCGGGCCCACTGGTCCGGGACTCCTGTAAACTCCAGGCTGGAACACAGGCCTAACAAAGTACTGAGCAGCAGCTGCACCGTGACCCAACAGCAGAGGGGACTCATTGTAGGTTGCACCGGTAGGTGTGGGGGACTATGATCCTTAACAGTAAGATACCATTGAATTGCCTTTGGCACACAGAGCGATAGATCCCATGTACATCCCACGACACGCACACGGAAAGATGCTACCGGTAAGGTCTGATGAGAAAAGTCTTCAGCTGGAGTAGAATGGTGGAAGGGAGACACGTGGCAGGGCTAAGGCCATGGAGAGGACGTAGGGCTCCAGCCCGCTCGCCCTTGGCTCCCCTGCTCCTCAGGCTGCACGGCCGAGGCTACAGGAAAGCGCCAGGCCGCATCCCGTAGAGGCGAATCTTCGGGCTGTAGTCGGCATGGCGGCGTGCCTCATATCGGGCCCCGGGGGTGCTTCAGTCCATCGGACTGACACGACGTCCTTTAAATCCCGTTGCTATGGGAAACAGAGGAGAAACCAGTCACAGACCCAACACTGATACTTGTGATTGGCCAAGGGCTGAAACTGCAGCCAGCTGACATTAAGCTAGGCTGCTCTCCGATGGTCCAGCTGTGGCGGATATATTTCTTAGATGAAAGTACCGGAAATCTACAGACACACTGAAGTGGAAGATTAGACCTCAGTGTGTCAGATACGCACAGACACAAAAAATGCACATCTGAATGTTTCTGTAATAAACTGTTAAAGTTGTTGGTATCAAAATCTAATTAAAAGTTTCCAGATATTTTCTCAGAAGGTTCTTTTGTGTTATCGGTCATCTGCTGTGTAAATTACCCATATTATTCTCATGGCTGTCCCAGCTATCAATCAATAGTGCTGTGCCTGTCTTTATCTGATGATGGGAAATTAAAGCTTTTTTTGCTGGATATGCACTGAAAAATAAAACACAGTGACCGGGTGCATGGCCGCCTGTCCAGGGGAAAGCCTCCCTTAGTAGGCGTGTGTGGCATGACTGCCCCAATCCTACTGTACAAGCAGTGAGGTCCTCATGGGAGAAGATACCAGCAAAAGCAACAGCTTAAACATGACAGCAGCAATAACATCATCACCACCCCACCCGCAGCCAGCGTTCTCTGATTGCATGCACATTTATAATCAATATAAATTCAGATCATATTTTTTAGTATTGAGTATTTGTCTATTATTTATTATTTATTTAACCCCTATCCCGTGTTTGGGGTCAATCTGACCCCAGAGCATCATTAAACGGTAGGCAAATTTCACATGGGGAAATTATCACGGGAAAAGGGTTAAATTGGCAATGACACACCACAGTACCTCATTTGTTGGTATCTACTGACTTTATTTACATTATATGAATGGACCACACGCATTGACAAAAAGTCATTATCATCAAAACTGTGGCATTAGCGTTGGCACAATACTGGCATAGGTGTTGTTAAAATATTTATCTGGTGATTCTTCAGACTTTTGGTTACAATGTGTAACGACGTACAAAATCCTTCATCTGATCTATTTGCCCATCAATACACCACAGACTTCGCCGTGTTTCAGACTGACACACCAATTTATAACATGACCTTAACCATATTAAACTGACTCATGACAAATGCGGCCCGTTCCACCTCCATGAACCACAAGGCGCAATGCAAATATTTAAGGACGGGGATGTAGGAAATCAGCGTCATTAACATATCTGCCTTCAGAAAGGTTTCCAAACCAACGCGGCCCTGAATGAGCAGATTATATTCATGAATTCATGTTTGCGCTGGGATCTAAAAAACACTGTTGACACTTCAAATTGAATATTGGCTTTTCGGGACGGGGCCGGACAGTCCTACCCGCTTTCACTCTGAATGAAGCCCCACAATGGAGGGTCTCCCGTTTCACAGCCCAGCAGTAATATGATACAGAGAGACCTTAACAGGCAGCTCCTGAGACAATGGGCCCACGGATGCACCGGAGCGTCCGCAGTCAGGAGGGCCTGCAGCCCCGCAGAGCTCCCTGAGCGTGGGCAGGGCTCTGCTCAGCTCCTGTGACAGGCACCCGGCACCTCACCTCCGTCTAATGTTTTAAGCAGAGTGACAGGCAGTGCTGGGTCTACCTTTTCAGGGGCCTTTGGCAAAGGGTCACATGCAAAGCCCCCCGGCAGTAAAAATGTCGATCATTTCACTTCCTCTGCAACGTAGGTAATGCGACGGCCCTAGCTAACTGCCGATTCTGCCCACAGCTAGAGCGAGCCGTGTACATTTTTTTTTCCACGCCTTTGTCTGGCCCGCCTTAGGTTGCCTGCGAGTGGAATCGGCCCCAGCGAGTGGGGAAAGCACCCGGAAACAGAAAAGGCTAAGCTGGACCAGGACCAGGGCCCGTGGCCGGCGACACACGCCGCACCACAAATCTGCATCCTGACCGTTTCGAAGATGGGAAGGGCCCACTGTGAAACGTGACACACATATCAAGGAGGGGAGTCCGCAGCTGGCCCGGCGAATTGCCGGCCGCACAGAGCCCTGTTTCCCCCGGGGTGGCTACATTACATGGCGTCTGAACCGCAAAGGCAGTCACGCCACAAAATGTCCCCAAGAGTGGCTCGCGCACCCACCGCAAACCGCGGGAGGAGTTACGCTGCGAAAATGTCCCCAAAACACAGGCGCCGGGCCGCCTCAGCGCGTGACGTCATCACTTTGCGGTGCCGGCCCAACCTGCAGAGGCCGGCCGTGCTCAGAAGAACAGCGGGGGGGAAAAAATAAATCCAGCCATCCCTGCCCCACCCCCTAGCAGAGCGACGGATTCCAGTGGGCACTGCAGGGGAGACCCGCCGAGCAGACAGCACGCTCCTGAAAACACGCATTTCCAACGCTAAACGCCCTTACACCGCGTACACCATCATAGTTACTAAAAAGCGTTACTACTAACATACTAAAAAGGCACACTGCCAGAGCCACGGTCAACAGCTGCAAAGCAAAGCGCACGAAAACACACAATTTGCCAAAATATTTAAATACAACTTGGAACTGAGCTCTGATAAGGCAATGCATTATTCTACAAATGAAAATCTGCTGGGAGACCAGATAATTAAATATTTGAAATTCCTAAGAGTACGGTTTTTTTTTCCCCTTCCTCGTCTGCATTCCATGCACCGTGGCAGTAAATTTTATTGTAAATAATCATTTCTGTATACCTTTCAGTGTAAACTGCGGATATTCCGTTGTGCCTTTCTCAGCATCGCTATCAAAAAGCCCTATGCGAGATATAACATTACATTTTACGTATTTTTAATGCTTTTCTTTTGTACTTGTTTTTCGTTTGACCCCTAAATGGTATATATTATTCGTTCTTGTTTGATGCGATATTTACAGGATTCCAGCCAAAAAAATTACGGGGGACGATAAAAATATATTTTTATACAAACGAAAATGTACAAAACGCGGCTGCTTTTTACTAATACGTTCGTGTTTTTGGGGAGGAGACATGCGCTCATTTCTGATTTTAAATAAGGCGTCAATTATTTCTTGCGTATTTGCGCTGTATCACAACGGAAAAATATACATTTAACCGCTGTAGGTTTGCAGGAAAAGAAATTTGTTAGTTACATGTATTATGAACCTCACTGCAATTATATTTAACCTAAGATTTATACATTTGCAAAACACCCAGTACTAGTCTGCTTTCATTCGCAAAATACAACTTTTATAATAATACAATTTGTAATTTAGCCTTTCATATTTCATTTAAAACGCACATTTTTGCGGATATAAATAAGGGCCATATTAATTCTGTAAACTGATATTTCGTTTTACTTAGGCAAGGGAGATTCTGAAAATTCTAAAAGCTTAGGCCTAACGCAGTGTAAATTAATTTTAAGGTAATACATATTTCACAACATTTTAAATTTCGATTATATGGTAATAAATGCTTGCAGAATGTTTATTTGGAGAATACAACAACAGTCACCGAGGTGGAAAGGCGATGGCTCTCATAAGCCGTAAAACCTCCGGCGCGTTAAATTACAATTAAATCCAAACGAATCTTGTATTTTTGCCGTAACTGTAGACCTAACGGTATAGATGCGAATAGGCAAGAGCAAACCTTTTATTTCACAGGGGCTAAATTTTCTGATTCAAACCTATATGACACATATATGCGGATATATATATATATATATATTATATATATATAGTTTATTTGGAAAAGGACATATTAACATTGTTAAAATTATATTTTTGAAAATCATGAATGTAGGCTATAACAGTTAGGCATTAATCCAGCTTTTAGGAAATACAATATATGAACAATATTGGATATGTAATTTCAATGAAAATTTCCTGAAAAATGAGAATGTCTATTACTGACAGCACTGGGTGCGTGTTTGCGTGTGTTATTCGTTTTAAAAGCGCACACCGTTTCTGTCTACAGAAGAATATTACTGACAACACTGGGTGCGTGTTTGTGTGTGTTATTCGAATAATACGTTTTAAAAGCGCACACCGTTTCCGTTCCATAATCAACACGTACATCTGTCACCCAGCTCGGTCACCATTGCGCTCGTCACGTCCCACTGGGGACATTCTGTCTCGTAAAAACGTCGTTTAATTTTCTATTACGCGAAATCTGGTGTAATCTATCCAGGCAATACCGTCTTATAAATCTATGCTAAATTTTCATCTCAACTTAAAAAATCAGCACATTCGAAGTGGTGTATTTAGACACTTTAAATGTCCTCCCAGCCCTCTAAATACGCTTGTAACGAAATATATGAAACGGCTTGCCATTTCACTTTCGCCACCAGATTATTAATAAACGACTAAATGATTTTACAGTTTGGGTAAAGTGTTTTAAAGCATTATTTTTTAAGATAGAGACGACAGGTCAAATAAAACGGAACCCCAAATAAGTGTCATTGCGGACGGGATCCACAAATCTACGCTGCCAGAACACTGCTTCATGCGCCGTATTCAGTTTGTAACATTAGGGTCAACCTCCTGATTAAAATTCGCTGGGATCTTATCAGGAGAAAACAGATAGTGGTGATGGGGGGAAAAAAATATATGACGAATTTCAATGTCTTTTAAAATGTAGATCATGTTTCTCCCGAAAACACCCAGTGGGGTAAGATAAGCGGAGCGACATGGGAAAGCTGGTTCCTCGCTCCCGTTACAGAGATCGGCGGCTCGACGAGCTGCCGGGACCGGCCATCTCACATGTATTATTTATCGGGCTCCGTTTCGGACCTTAGACGATTCCTACGGACCAGCAGCGCGCTATTATCAAGCCCTTCGATTAGAGAGATAATTTCGCAGCATGTGGATTTACTAAAATGGAAGTCTCCGAATTATTACAGCGCACACCGAGCGGTTAGGGTTTTATATGTATATTTAAGCACACGAAAGTTATCCAGTTTGGCTCAGGGATTGTATCCATTTAAACTACCAAAATATTATAGGGGGGAAAAAGCATCTTAAAAGAGGATCGTCGCGTACGATGAAAAAAAAATCTACCACTTGGCACGAGACAATATATTTCTGAATTTCTGATATTTCAAACTGCGATATGAGGTTAATAAAATCCGTCTGTTATTGCAACGACATTTATTTCCCTGGAACTTTACGGAAGCACTTTAAATTTTTCGGTTTTACAAAAAAAAACTCGAGCATCAAAATCAAAAGAACAAAAAAAAAGAGTTCCTCAAAACTCCAGTTTCTCGGCGTTTATGCCGCATTTCAACTTTTAATCAAGTTGCAATAATAGCGGAATACTCACTGCAAGACAGTGCGGCTTAAAGCGGGACTGACCTCGGTCGCGGCAAAAGGTATCCGAAAGCGCGATAATCCACATTCACTTTCCTATGGCATGTTTATTCGCTTTGGGTCCCCGTTTAAAGGCAGCGATGGGCGCGGAGGTCCCGGGCAGCGCTGCGGGTCTCAGAGCGGAGCGCCGTCCCTCTCCGCGCACAGCCGCACATCACAGAGAGCGCTGGGCTGGGCTGGGCTCGGCAATCACGGGATTCTCACACTCGGCCGGCGCGGTCCGCCCTCTCCTTAGTGCCATGCACGCCATTTAAAGGCGTATCCTGTGAGCGCCGCGCAGGCCCGGGGATCCAGCCCGCACCCCGACTGACACACTTTCATGTCAAACGCAAGGACGCACCTCGGCGGCATTTACGCGCAGGACGGCGGCGGGGGCAGAAACGGGGGAAGCGGCGTCCTTTGGACGGCTGCGCCGATAACTGCATCAAACACGCCGCAGGTTGATCCAGCGCCACCGATTACGGGACGTCCGCCTGCTCCGGTGTGCGGGAATTAATTAGCACCAATGGCAGAGAGAAACTGTCTCAGTCTGCGAGCGGAGCGTCTTGCCAATCCGCAGGGTAGACAAAGGCGGGGGAAAAAACCTCCATCCGGTGGAATAAGTAAGGCCAAATATCGCTTTAACGTTTTACGCATTAATCGCCGGTTGTGGAAGAAATACGATTAAAAAAAAAGCAGGAATTAAAGTGAAATTGTGAAGGTGGTGCGTGAGAGGCGCTGTCCATGGTGCCGAGGCCCGCTAGAGCCACAGCGCTTTAAATAACAGGCCGTTTATTAAACAGTAAAACTAGAAGTAGTCTGTCTACGGTGCAGGAGTTCCTGCAAGCTTTTAGATATCGTATAAATGGACTTATGTCGATTATAATATTAAGGGTATAAAATCTCAACGTCAAAAACATTTCTGTATACAGGCAGTTCTCGACTGAAGTAATCGGTTGCACAAACGTTTACCCAAGTCAAACTTTGCGTAAATCGGATTTACCTTCCCATGCCATTCAAAACACCCTATAGCAAAAAAAAAAAACATATAAAATAAATGCGGGAGGAAATGGTTTAAATGTATTTTCAGTGAATGACTCCTTATTTGTTAGCGCTTCCGTAGACTCTATGCAGCTCGGTTTTTTTTTTCTTTATTTTTTTGCGTAATCACGTAAGTCGAATTTACGGGTACGTGTACAGTACATGTACGGGTCCATGCGATGCCGGTATCGGGTAAACCGCGGTGAGCTACAGCCGGAGAATGACACCGGGCTTTCAGAGCGTGGGAAGTCTTGCCAAATGTATACAACGCAATGAAACCGAACGAGAATAAACGGCGGCTATATTCTTACTACGCAAAAAATAATAATAATTTTACAAGTCATATCCAATATGTGAAAATAAAATGGGCAAATCTTTTCACAGAACAGAAATCTCTATACTATGAAATTACCGTAAAAATGCCAAATTTATGTTTCAGCACAATCATCGCTGCTGGATGATAAGTATTTACGGTGGCTCTGCGGTGTAAGCCTGGATCCCGGCAGACGGTTTGCAAACAGCCACTAAACGCCGCCTTGTCTGACATATGGGGTCTGGTAGTATAAGGATCAGCACCGATTACAAAGATGACATGTGAGCCGGGTTAAAGGACTAATTAAACGGGGAAGCTAATAAAAAGATCAGCGGCTCGGCTAATGAGAGTGCAGAGTGCTCTCTGGGGAGAGTGATCTAAGGGGCTCCGCCATGTTCACGGGCTGCCTGGCCAGACCTGTCAGTGTGCTGCATTCACTCATCACTGGGGGAGTCCCCCTCCGCTTACCTCAACCTGCTCTGTCACCCATGGACAAGTGAGATGGGGCACTCCACTCTTCAGCCTGTCCTGCCAGAAGAGGGCTACACTGTTATCTTTGGAGCCGACTAAATCACCACCAGCTCCATATTGAAGCCAGAGTATCCAATCAACTAGCCAGCTGCTCATAGAACCACAAACCAGCTTTATTATATCTGTATATTAACTATCCTACTAAAGTTGCCACAAAATAACTTGGAATTCAGCTGAAGCATCAGAGAATCCGCTGAAGAGAGCGCAGTGTCCCTGCCTAACAGGCCAGGAGACACCACTTCCAGGCCCTCCAAACATGACGCCTGCACCCAATGTCCATTCCACCGTGTGTGGCCTGTTTCCTGTCATGACAGACTGTCCTCACCAGTCTTCCTGGGTCTCCTGAGTCATTGCGTAGCCTGGGTCTGTGCCACTCAACCCACACTCCAGAATTCCTGGCAACACACACATATATACACACAAACACATAAATGCACAGGCTTATCCCGCAGACTTTCACATACAGTTATAAGCAAAGACACACCCAGATAAACACACACCATCTCAAAGGGAGCCTTGGAGGCAGCCAGCAGACAATGATGCACGCACTGACAATAATGCACGTCCCTGCCCAGCACAGAGAACTCAGCTGCAAGGTAGCATCACTCAACGCAGATGGTTTTCATGGAAGCCTTAATGAAACAAGAGGCAGCATGTTTGCTTGAACTAACAGCCACATGTTCTCCTAATTAGAGGGAACCTTTTATGCAACTCAGACACAAAGCACCGCTTGAGATGTGCAGTCACTCCGAAGAGACGTTTCGTAAGCGACCTGGTGCCACACCGCACCATCACACATGCAGTGATCTCAGAAGCACACTGTACTTTCACTGGCAGTTCACTGGCAGAGTGCTCATTTGTTCAGGGAGAACTTCAGCCACACCCAGCCGGTAGCTGGGTGACATCTCGCCCAGCGCTGAGATGACTGGCTGTTTATACAACACATTCTCTGTCTTCTGTGTTACTACACCGCGTCGTTTATGCAGCTTGATAATTAAACTGCGCAGGAAAAGAACATCTAATAACTTTTTGGCAGGAATGGCCATAGCTACAGCTTCTAATTTGTATTCAAACAATGACCGAATCCTGGACGCCTCATACCATCTCTGCTGATGCTGCCTCTGACAATACGTGTTAACCGGTCTTACTATTCTCTCAGCTCAGCTGTTGTCTAATTAACAGTGGATTGAGAGAGTGCATGCTGAGAGTGTGCGTGCCACCCCCCGGCGCGAACGCCGCCTCTCCGTACATTTCACACACACACATTTCTACCTGTAGCTCTTGTTCACAGACACATAGAGGCTGACAAGCACCCACAATCAGCACCACAGCGACAGACACTGTTTACCCGCTGCTTGGCAACAAGATCATTTTTCAGGCTTGCCTGCGCGAGGGCACCGGAGGCCTGGTGGAAGCTGGTGGACCTGGTGTCCCTGACAACCCCCAGCAGACCTCCTCTTCAGCCCCCCTCATCCATTTGAGCTCCTACAGGGAAGGTTGCGTTTGCATTCAGGCAGATAACTTATGATCTCCCCTCTACTCCCCTCCTCCTAGTCTGCAGCATAAACTCAGTTGGCTGCTATCAGTTTGTCTCCCGTAGCACGACAAGTAAAGCACAGTGCTATCGATACAAAGGTTGGGGGTTCAAAGCAGACATAAACTGTAATTCTTCCCTGTACTTGCTTTGAATAAAAGTTCAAAATAAATAGGCAAAAATGTAAGAGGCAAAAGAATAGCACTATATAAACTAAAGTTGTTAGAGAAGGGATGCTGTCAGGGGCTTGAAGTGCGATCAGAGAAATGGCCACACAGAGAGATGGCATGTAAAGTTCTCATATGGGATCATTTGAGTGAAGAGATGCAAGTCACTATACAAATGTGATTCTTATAGTTGACAAGTTATACACGGATAAGAATCAGTCTACAAGAATTCAGTAGCTCTTCCGACAACATCAGTATTATTGCTATCACCACTGGATTATTACTATTAAGTCTCTTTCTTGCCGTTTCGATAACAGTGGTATGATTGTTTTAAAAAAATGTAGTGGGTTTGTAGGGAAAGCAAAAAATGACGAGAGTGAGGCTTTCTGTGTCATCCAGGAGGGCCTCCTCACATGACGGGGCGAAGCCCCCGCCGGTGCCGTGTAGGGAAACCTCACAGCCAGACCCCCAGGAGCACAAACTGCCCTCTGCAAATTCATCGAGGGATTCGGATTATCTCGTCACCTTTCTCGGCTGTCATCTTCACTGAAGAAGAACATTTTACGGTACATTTACAAATGTATGCAAACAGGATTAACACACCAGCTGATCGCTATCTAGTGCTCATTCTCTTAAAACTGACACTGCGGGGGTCCCAGGGGCTCCTGGGCATTCAGGTACAGTCAGACCCGCATGCCCTTTGAGACTCGCGTGGGACCCCGCCCAGATCCCCACGCGCAGCAAAGCTGGGGATTAAACTGAATTGCTACTTGTTGAGCCAGTTCTGATATCATCCTGCAAACCTCCACAATGCTCTAGCTGTCACTTCTCATTTAACTGAAAATAAGATCTGCAGGCTGTTTGCTCTGAGATGTTGAACACTTGCATTTTTACTCACACTTCATTTTCTCATTACAGCTGAGTCTGAGTGTTTTGCAAGGCTAGGCCCAGCTGTCCCAGGGGCATTGTGACGGCTTTGCGGTCAAGGTGTTGACAGCAACTTTAAGATGAACTTAATGACATCACAGCATTTGAGGAGATGCTTTGGGGTTCTGCATTTCATGAGCTGGGGATAGGCTGGGACTGTACTCACCGAGAGCTGGGGATAGGCTGGGACTGTACTCAC
>JAODKL010000027.1:12471086-12483839 GCA_026780765.1 Petrocephalus schoutedeni | reverse complement strand
AACCTGTGCTTAGGTAGTGAGTAAGTCTGCTACACTAAGTGCTCTGCCACCCATTGCTGATAACCTGTGCTTAGGTACAGTGAGTAAGTCTGATCGGATGATCGTAGTGCACGAGTTGGAGTGTATGGAGAGAGTAGCTCAGACAGATAATGAGGGGCTAGACCATGAAGGGCTTTGAAGGTGATGAGGATAATTTTATATTTGATTCTTGAATACTGGAAACCAATGTAAATCATGCCTTACAAAGACAGAGCTGGGGCCCTAACCAACAGGGCTTCCAGTGCCTCTGTTGGCCTGATAGCTCACCTCCAGGTGAAACCCCCAGCATGGCTTACCCCAGCAGCCAGGGATTCCTCAGAGCCACAGAGGCTTTGTGTGGCGGCCAGTGACCTCTCAGGACTGCAGAGGCCACAGGCACATTAAAGGAAAAAGGCCCAGGGATGGAGCAACTAATGAGCAGCCATTGCTGCTACCTTTGCCGGTTCGGCAACATCCCAGAGAAGGGCTGTGGCCGTCCAGGCCTGGCTCAGCCATGAAGCGTGTGCACAGCCACAGAGCAGCAGCGAAAAGCTCGCAGGTTGCGCAATGGATGTAAAAATAGAGCACAGATGGTCCTCCCCCCAGCCCAGCACAGGGGGAGCCTCCAGGCCGGTACCAGCACCACTCACGCGTATGCTTGAGTCACACGCAGCCCACCGGCCCATCCCCCAATGCCCAGCCCCCGCCCTGGCAGACACAGCCAATCACAGAGGGGGTCACTTACGCCCCCGTGTTTTCACCAGGACGTGAAGCGGGGGCTTTCTGCGCACGAATGCAGACAGGAACAGCAAACAGGTGCGCTGTGGAGGTGCAGAGGGTACACAGTGACCGTCGGCACGCCACCAGACGCCTCGCCGAGGCCTCGGCCTTAAAGCGCCGACCTTCTGAAGCTTGTGCATCCAGAGCAGACGTCCTCCAGATCGCAGGAAGGCTGACGCACACGTGAACCTGCATGTGGGAGCAGGAGCGGTGGTCCGTACCTCCGAGCTCGTCACGGCGGTCCGGCTGATGCCAGTGTTGACAGAAGCCCAAGAACGAGCCGTGAGCACGCAGGCGAACAGCGGGAACATGTCTCCGGCTCCCAAGCAGCGGCTGTACCGCTCGACGCCCTTCATGTCTGCTTTTATCAGGGCGCGCCACAGCCGACAGTAGTCCAGACGGAAGGCCTGGTTGAGAACCTTAGAGCGAGACAGAGATGCACACACCGGAGAGTCACCGGCGAGCCATAGACCACGCTGCTGAGCCACAAAGCAGTGCCCTGACCTCACTCCTAAAGTCTGTGCTCAAAGTGATCTCCATCCCAGCAGCTGAGCATTCCTAATGGAGCTACACTGATCTGTGGGGGGGTGGGGGTACGCTTATCCAGGCAGGCTCCACAGGCCAGTGAGGTCTCACCTGATACAGGCCATGGTCGAGTAGCACTATTTCACTCTTCTTGCTTCCAGGACACTTCCGGACCAGGATGTTACCAGGGTGGGGGTCACAGTGCACAAAGCCATGGACAAATATCATCTCGCTGTACATCTTCCCCAGGTTCCTTGATATCTGTGGGAGACACAGACCGTAACTGTGCACGCCGATGCGTGACCTCAAGCGCATCATCGCAAACACATCAAAATCGAGCAATCCCCAAGTCAACACATGCGACTCCCAGCCTGCTGCAATCTCCAGGGGGGGTGGGGGATGCCCAGGAAGGGGAGCTCACTCTGGGGGGGTGGGGGATGCCCAGGAAGGGGAGCTCACTCTGGGCTTCGCTCCCTGCTGACAGATCCGAGATCTCCTCTCGGAAAGTCTATCAGCCGATGGGGGTGGTTTCACGGTAAAACCCTCCCCCATGTGAGGAAATTAAACATTTGGGGAAGGTGCACTGACAGCTCAGACCCCAGTCCATTTACATCTTAGGTATTTAGTAGGTGCCTTTGTCCAAAGCAAACAGCACATAACACAAACATGCGTGCTGTGATAAAGTCCTCCAGGCTAAAGTGTGGCTAAGCTGAGCTTCCAATCAATGCCTTGGTACAAGTGTAAGCAGCACTGGAGCAGGAGCTACACAACTACTTCTAACAAAGCGAGACCCTAAAAGGACTATTCAAGGACCAGAAGTGCAACATAAGAACATTCAGGAAGCGTAAAGAGGAGAAGGTGTAGAATGTTATGGGGGGGGGGCTGCTTTGATTGCACAGTTGTTCTCAAGCTCATTAAACCAACATGATGACTCTGCTCACCTCCACAGCGAGGCGGCAGCATCGCTATAAATGCTAATAAAGTGATTGGCGTTGCGATGTCAGTGTGACGGGGCCCACTCTCATCGCGGTGTCCGGCCGCCCGACTCGCATATACGCGTCTCTGCTTTCCAAAGATCCGCCATCCATGGCTGTGCAGGTTCACTGACGCCACCTCATTTTAAATGACCTCTAATGAAACAACGATTAGTCTGAAGGCCGACAGGAGGCCCAGTGTTTCCCGCTCGGTGACTGTGGCAATGTCACTTGTCATGGAAATTTCGCCGTCAGTGGTAATGGAAATGTACTTTCGTTTTTCAATGTCTCGAAAAGCCTCCTTTTCTGTTGTGTATACCGCTTTCCCCTTCGCACAAGAAGAGTGACAGTCTGACCAGCGACATGCCGGGTGACTGGCTATCCTAGCTGCCCGGTAATTAGCTTCAGTGCTGTTTTTGCGGTTATTTACCGTAACCATATAAAGCAAAAAACAGAGCAAATGAATCAGCAGAAAAGCAAATGCATTTGAAGGTCTCTGTTTAATCTGCTCCAGCCGTCCGCTGCCACTAATCAATACCAAACTAGACAAAAAGAAACCCATTTTACGCGGGGCAGCAGTATCCCTAACGATCTCCTTTCAGGGGCTGGCCTGTGGGCAGCTGACTAAGCTGATCTTCAAAGCGATAACACCTGTGGGTTGCTAGTGCCCCCCCCCCCCCAGCTCACCTGAGGTCACACATGCAATCACTCATGGAGAGCAGCTGTCAAAAAAAGCCTGGAAGACCGGGAAGACAGCTGGGAAGACGCAGACTAAAGCTGATGGTCTTCACACACAGACTTTTCGGAGTTTTTGTTGGCATGGAAGACCAGCTTGCAAACAATGTAGACAATGACCTTCATGTCCTGAGGAGCTCGGTCTTTAATCTCCTGTCCCATCGCCCCATTCCGCACAGACTGTTCCTCCCTTAACTGGTTCCTCTGCTCGAAGCACTGAGAAGCCGACAGTCCTTCTGATGGGACTGCTTGGCGTCCAAAATGCCAAGCCAGGGAGAATGCTCCAGCCCACTGCTTTGTTTTAAAGCTGAACCTTCCTAAGTGCCAGGCACCTTGGCAGCCTCACTCTGTAGGTGCATCAACCGAAGGCCTCCTTCACAAGGAAGATCTGCCCTAAACAGCATTACCATCAGATACTACTGTTACCCGAGTGAATCTCAATACCATGAACGCAAGGATCGTACTTGTGGTTTTGGGGAGACCAAGAATGAACTTGGGCGCAATGAATCATGGGATTTGGTCTCGATTGCCGAGGATACAACTGATGCATCGCTGAAGTTTAGCGCGGAGGAAGACCAACATCACAGGAGTTTTACAGTCCTCTGTACTTGTGTTCTTAGTATCGGAGCTGGTCTTCGGCAATGGATGTACAGTCAAACCGCCGGGTTTATTTGGTCTGTGTTGGTGCTGTGTCAATAAAAAGAGAAAAATATTTTAAAAATACCCCTTTGTCCACGTGTGTTCCCTTGTCCATCGCACCCTGTCCTTCCCTTACCCCACGTCCCCTTTCACTCTGTTACGCCCCAACCCTAGACTGGGGCTCGTAACAACAGCTGCTGATTGTGTAAAATTAATTTGCGCATGCACAGGCTTAGAGCTGCCTGGTAGAGGGAGGTGCCGGTATATTAGAGGTCCGGATAAGGGAGGTTTGACTGTACTCAGAGAGATATTCATCCCTTGTTTCCAACTCTCCATATGCAGTGCTCTGTAATCCTCCAGTATCCCATGCTGCCCTGAACCATGCTCACAGTTAGCCCCGCCTCCTCACAGGGCCCCACTCAAACCATATAAGGTTAAACATTTGTACTCTCATTCCTTGCTACAACTACCACATCCCTGCGAGTCTGGGAGAAAAGGTCAGGACATTTTTCACACAGACAGCTTAATAAACGTTCTGCATTGATTCACTGTACTGTATTTTTGCAGTGCATGACCAGGAAATTATATATCGGAAAGTTATGAAGTTCGATAAGGTATGAGCAAATCCTCCTGGGCCTCCACGTGAAAGATCAGGCAGAAGCTGCAGCACGTCCCCCTCAGCCTGTCTGCCAGCTGGGACACGGGACGCCGCTCTGGGGATATCGTGGTACCATGCTGTGTAACGGGGTCCCTCAAATCCAGAAAGAACAGGTCGTCACACAGGATGTGATGGGAACCATTCGCCCTCTTGCATTAGAAGGTGTGGGGCAAAGCTGATAGCATGCTAGCGTCAACCCTGCGAGCAGGACGTGAGTCCCATGAGCCACCACAGCAAACTTGTAAGGGGCTCCACCTTGCGTACGACCGGCCTGGTTTGAGATTACGCCGATGATTCAGTCCGATCTGTCGGCTCTGGCAGGCTCTGGGCCAGAAGGCCCTCCGCAGGACCACGCTCAGACTAAGAGAGCTCATAGACAGAACAGACCAACAGCGCCATGGGGGTGGAGGGGGAGGGGGGAAGGGAGGATTAGCTATAGGGACACCCAGAGCCAGGCGAGGCTGCGGGGACACTACTGCAGGGATCCTATCGTGGCTGCAGCTTTGCTGACTGGGACTCCGGGGACCTGTAAGAGGAACTCAGCGTGGGACAGGCACAGGGAGGTCGGGACGGCACTCACAGGGAGAGAGAGCCCTCGGAGCTTGGCTAAGTGGCTAAGACGCCATTTAGAAGTGTAATTGTGTTATCTGTGCAGAAGGCAAATAGAAAAAGCTCCTCCAAAGCTATTCCCAAGACAGTGCTCCCTTAACCCTTTTCCCCTGATAATTTCCCCATGTGAAATTTGCCTACCGTTTAATGATGCTCTGGGGTCAGATTGACCCCAAACACAGGATAGGGGTTAAATGAGACTGGAGGAATTTCCAGTACTGTATGGTGTGGAGAGGTGCTCCTTAAGAGGCAAAACTCCCAGGAAGTGATGGAACGGGACAAAGTAACAGAGCGACCAATCAGAGAGCGCAGAGGCCCGACGGGCCTGTGAAGCTGCCCATGCCCGCCGATGTACACACAAGCGCACAGGAGGCTAGGGCTCACCGGAAGCCCACAGCTCTCACACAGGTGAAAGTGTGATCTCAAAAAAAAAAGTTTATACATCCTGACATGTAAGGTCTGTCTATAGTGCACATTTAACCAAGTGAGTTGAGCTAATAAAATGTCTAATAAATCAGAAATAAAGTCAAATTCAAACTCATTAAACAAAGAAAGAAATAGGGGACTGAAACTCCAAATCGCAGCTGTAAAACTGACTGCAGTGATACTGTCACGGATAAAACTGTGAATTTGAATTCACATTCGATACTGGAGTGGTAGGGCCATGTCCCTTAAGCATTTGCTAAAGCCACTGCTGGATCGTAGTATGGCTCTAAATAAGCCAAAAGATGTCCGAAATCTACATCTTCTGCAATCGATAGTGGCTGGTTGTGCAACCCAATAAGCTATTATTTTGGGTGTGATGCGTTTTGCTTTATTACTACCTACACTGTAGGGCTTGACTGTTTTCAGTGCTGCCAATATGGGTGGCTGCAGGAGAGCTGGTTTGCTGGCCACAGCAACCTTAGCATTAGCATGTTTTTCATAGTCTGCATATTCTGTCCATAACAGTAGCAATTTCTGCTTATTTATTTGTCATCTTCAGTAGAGAAGTGATAAAACTGCCCGACCGGAGAGGACCTGTTGGCTTATAACATTTGGCTTATATACGTTTTTATTTAAAATCGGCCTCTAGGGAGACCACCAATCAAGTTTTTCTGGGTGGGGATACTGATCAGTGGCCGGCTGAAGGGAGAATCCCTAGGCAGCAGTACAGCAAAGGTTAGAATATGGAGGTCAGGAGTACAAAAGAGGCACAAGCAAGCATGTCAGTGGTATAGAGACGTCAGTAGTACAGGAGAGACAGAATAAGGAGGTCAGTGGTACAGACAGGGCCACAGCAAACAGGTTCTTCTCCTGGCGAGGGGTGGGTGAGTGAGACAGCAGCTGGGGGGGCGTGGCAAGCTCAGTGTCATTCTGTCGTCCACCTGAGAGTGGGAGTGGTGGGTAGAAACCTTCAGACTGGGGTCCAGCCAGCTGGGGTCTATGTCTGAGCTGTGTTAGTCCACCAGCTCGTCTGCAGACACACTGCACCACTGCGCAGCTGCAGCAGGCCATCGTCTTCAAAGCCTGGCCAGTGTGGTGCCATACAGGACACGCAGGCTGATTTTAGCCAATAAATCAACCCACTAACAACCAAAAAAACAAAAGATCCACCTGCTTGCTTCTGAATGCATAAAACACTACTACTGAGTGATGGCGAGTCAGGGCAGTGCCCCGCGTGGCGGCCCGGCGTCGAGGGGCCCTCTGAGGAGACACGGGACACGGAGGCCGACCACCACAAGTGGGCATCCTGTGCACTGGACTGCTTCGTCACCCACTCCGATCTAATAAAATTTGTCGAAACATAAGCTTTGGGATTATCACAGCCTTTGCCAATCTGAAATTGGATTTAATGGAAATTTCACAGGACGAATGTCCCCGAAGAGCATTCTCCTGTTTAGCGCTAGAATGTGAGCTATTAAAAAGAGGCTGGGCCAGGAGGCCGAGCGACAGACTCCTGTGTGGGGCGGGGGCATTTCCTGCATTGCTCTGCAAACCCTGGGAGATGATTGGCTGCTGTCAGACGTGCATGGTGCAGGCCATTACCTCCAGCTAAAAGCTGTGCCTGCATCTTATTTATGTGTCACATTTGTGAATTATTTTGCACCACTTTTACTTGTTTGCACCGTATGTACTGTCTCTGCACCACCTGTGTTCAGCACTACATGTACGCCTGTCTGTGCACTGTGTTCTCGCTGTTGCGTGTACCACAATTTCCCCCTAGGATCAATAAAGTCCATTTTAATCTTAATCTTGGCACGATTACCTGGAGGTTACCATGGCTTAATTTAAAGATGTATCGACATGAAGGGGAAGAGGCCCTTTTCGCCGTACGTCGGGGTCCCACTTGACAGGGCCCTCAAATCCATGGGGGACAATATACGTTCCAAGTGGGATGGGGTGTGGGTCACGCCTTGCACACAGCGGGGCTCAGGTCACAGCCATGTTCCCTGAATGGACACCTCTTCTGTGCCAGGTGTAGGCGGGGCATCAGCCGCTTTATCAGCGCGTGTCTCAGCTTTGGCTCCGCCTCCGCACAGCCTGACGAGAAACCTACAGGAAAGGTCTCCAAAAGCCAGCCGGGTCCTGGTCCCTTTCCATCCCTGTGGCTCCCACTCTTCCTGGACCCTTCCAAAGCGGTGCACTGATATCAAATTCAACATAGCGCCTCTAACAGTCACACGGGTTGAGGGGGAATAAAACGCAGCCGAAAAACACATGAAATTAATCTGAATGAAGTCAGATGCCAATAAAACATGAGGGAATAAGGCAGCAGCCAATCAGAGGCGGCCTGGACGCGGTTGCCGTGGGCGTCGGCCCTGAGGTCCCGCATCCGCGCTCGCATCCGGCTGAATGCTGCAATCTGCTCTATTCTCCAGCACATCCTGCTCAGGAGCCTCCACTCGGAGGAGCCACAGATGCTGGGCAATTCAGGATGTTTCTGCTAGCTGGCTACCTTTTAAAGACATCTGGCAGCTGCTGGAGAGGGGGATTATTTCAACACGAGCTTTAAAAAAAGGCGAGACGCGATTTAAGCCGAATGAAACCGAGAGCGTCGGATGGAAAAGTCGGCCTCGCCTCACGCCCAACAAGATCGGGGCCGCTTCGAGACCCGTGGCAGCGAGGTGCGGGGCGGCTGGGGTGCCGATTACGCTCATTCAGAGAGAAGGCACATGACCAAAAGGCATGCAGTGCTGACGGGGGCCGGGCTGGGGCACAGGGAGTCGCTGTCATACAGGCCGACCGCTCACATCCTGCCAGCAAACACCAGCCTGCTCCCTCACACATCTCTACATTACATTCATTTACATTTTATTCATTTAGCATATGCTTTTATCCAAAGTCACATTTATTTTTTTTTCTTTTGAGAAAGCAGGGTCAGCGAGTACCTGACGCAAGGGGGAAGGCCCCAGCAGCGAGCTGACTCGGCCGGCCCGGGCGATCCGAACCAGCAAGCTTCTGATCAAAGGCACGGCATGCGGAGCTGCACACCGGCAAGCGGGACTCTGACCAATCAGTTGGCTGGAAACCCATGGCACCGGTGTCTGTGTGTGGCATTCAGGTGAAGTCACACTTATATTACTGAGCCCCCCCCCCGCCATCTCTAAGGGCCAGGACCGAATCACTCCGTTTTATAGCCACTCCTGGGCTTATTTAAAATGCACAAAACATTTAATCTCTGATTCTTTACTTAGAGTCAAAATGAGGCTGAATATTTAGGTTGTTTATTACCAGTGGCACATTTTAAGTAAGGCTCTACAGAAGGGCTCGCTTACCGCCGTCCAACAGGATTAAGTGGCTCTGTTGTGCCACATGACAGCGACACTCTGATCACCTTAAAACCATCACCCTTTCAGACTTAATACATCAGTCACTTGAAAAGCCCGACTGCCGTCCCAAAAGGCGACGCAGGGTCACGGCGGGTCAGGGAGTTAAAAGGGGCCCCCCACCCTGAGAGGATGTGTGGATTGACAAGACAGGAACGTGAAGACAACAGTAAAATATCTGACTAGGAGGCGGAAGAGCGCAGCAGCGAGGAAACCGACCGCGCTCTCCCCCGCGGACGTGTCAAGACACAAGCAAGACAGTGGGAAAAGACCATTAGTCAGGAGGGGGGGCCCCGGCCTTGAGAGAGGTCTCCAGGTTAAGTGTAGAGGCACAATGAGATGCAGGGCATGCGATCATGTCGACCCACTGCCCCAGCCCCATCCACACAGGACACACAGAGCACCACAGAGGGCTCAAAGGACATAACCGGCCAGTCAATAACCTATTAGCATCATAGCTTCTGATCTGCCTGTGAGCGCGAGGCCTGCTCACTGGCGGCCAGATTAAGTCTGTCTGTGTTAATCAAACTGCTTTAAATACCCAGCGTCTTGATTATGATTAACTGGCTTCCTGACCTCGGAATTAAGGCGATTTATAGAGATAAACACACTTAATGTGCCTCAGTGCTGGTGTCCATATTTACAGAAAAGCAGCAAGAAACCGGCCTGGATGGAGTCCCTCACGCAAGCGCGCGTCTGGAAGCCGTGGGCCGGGCGCGTCCGCGCAAAGCTGGCTCTTCAGCAGATCGAGAAGACTTTGGGATCTAGCTCGCCCCTGCCTCACCTCGTTAACGTGGATGCCGTGTTGCCTCATGTACTCCCGGTCATTGACCTGGCCCCCCTCCATAAAGTCCATGGTCAGGATGCGCTTGGTGGACAGGTCCCAGTGAATCTTAGGAACCTGCGGAAACAGAAACCCAGTGAGCAGCTGCAGTCACTCTCAGTACCAGTTTGGGGACCCTTGGGTGTCCCATACATTCCCGATGAAGAGTCACTCTTCTGACAGCCATTTTCAGAAGTCAAATAAAAAGGGAGCCCATCTTATCAGCTATCTGTCAGCACTGTGTGAATTCTCTGTCCCTCACCCTAAGATCATAGAGTCACCCTCAAGCACTCAGCTCCTAAACCATAGAGCAGTGAACAGAGCAGTACTGCTCCTCTCCCTTAATGAACAGTGCAGTGCTGCTCCTCTCCTTTCCTGAACAGTACAGTGCTGCTCCTCTCCCTTAATGAACAGTACAGTGCTGCTCCTCTCCCTTAATGAACAGTGCAGTGCTGCTCTGCCTGCCAGAACAGTGCAGTGCTGCTCCTCTCCCTTAATGAACAGTGCAGTGCTGCTCCTCTCCTTTCCTGAACAGTGCAGTGCTGCTCCTCTCCCTTAATAAACAGTGCAGTGCTGCTCCTCTCCTTTCCTGAACAGTACAGTGCTGCTCCTCTCCCTTCCTGAACAGCATAGTGCTGCTCTGCCAGCCAGAATAGTGCAGTGCTGCTCCTCTCCCTGAACAGTGGAGTGCTGCTCCTCTCCCTTCCTGATGTTTCATTCTGTAGACTTTAAAGCTAAATAACAACACAGAAGTTTATTTTCCCAGTTTACATGATCATTTCCATCTGCACTGCTAACTGATGTAAAGTAGGTAACAGCATGTTAAACCCACAGATGCCTGGCCTTGAGTCAGGTAAGTTAGGCCTTTTTTATTCATTAAAAATTAAGGGGGGGTGACTTGGCAGCTGCTGTGACACACTATTTACCATGTAAACTCTTTCAGGGAAAGAAGGGCAGATACAGGTGACTTCCTGTCTTAATCCCCCCCCCCACACACACACACACACACGGGTGTATTCCTATCTTAGTGAGGACCCTCCTTTCATTTCTATGAGCAAAACCCTAATCCCAAATAATGACAACCCTAACCCCTTCCCAGCCCTACTCTTAACCAGCGATCCATCCATCCATTTTCTGAAACTGCTTATCCTCCTGGGTCATGGGATGGGGGGCCAGCCCATCGCAGGGCACACTCACACTGCATTCTCTCACACATGCATACCGATGGGCAATTTAGCAACTCCAATTAACCTCAGCATGTTTCTGAACTGTGGGGGGAAACCGGAGTACCCGGAGGAAACCCCACAAGGACATGGGGAGAACATGCAAACTCCACACACACGGAACCTGGGCGGACACTCGAACCCTGGTCCCAGAAGCGCGAGGCAACAGTACAAATCACTGCACCACCATGCCACCCCTACACTTAACCATAAGTAACCAGATAAAACACTTTTTGCATTTTTAGTTTTTTGATTGCAGTCACAAGAGTTTCCCCTTGTCGTCCCCATAGTCAGAATGGTCGAAAGGTTTTCATTACATTGTGGGGACCAAACTACATTAAGGTGTACACAACACGCCAACAGTCAGCAACCCGAAGAAAATCACAAGCAAATACATCCTCCCAGCTTTGATCTGTTTGATCTGCCAAGGCTCCTAATGTAGCATGTCTTAACATTACAAAGTCTCCTTTGGGGCAAAGTTGTGTTTCTGTCCATTTGTGTTAGTGTTCAGTATGGAAAACCCAACCTAGGATTACAAAAATTAAAGGCCGACGATTTCCAGTTACAGGGGCACCTCAGCTTCATACCACAGTGCACTCAATCACAGGCGAGAACTTCTTATGGGTTGCCAGGTTCTACTTCCACTGCAGCGGCCATGAAGTCTTAGTGACCAAGACCCAGGAGAATACAAGCACCAAGTAGGTGCAGCTGATGTACCTTCAGGAACTTGAAGTGTTTGAGCAGCTCAGCCACCTTCTCAGCATTACGGCCTTCGTTCAGGAAGTCCAGCTCCAGAGGCATGTTCTTCTTGGCCTCTTCTACCAGCCACATGAAGGAGAAATCAGGGAAGAGGAACTTGACTACCTTAAGAAGCACCTGTAAGGCACACATCGGATCAGTTAAGACCAGCATGCTAAAGACACAGCTGTGATGAGGTCACCGAGCCAAGAGAATCCAATAAGAATGTTGCAAGATTTATCGTCACATGTTAGAAGACTGAAATCCTTATGCCGCGCGTGCAGGGGAGGAGACAGGTGCATGGGGGCACAGCAGGACAAACAGGAGTGCAGCAAAAGGTAAGACAGGACGTAAGGCATAAGTGCAGAAGGGATGTGCAAATAGCCACAGAGGTCGTACATTACTGCCGCATGACTGTGACCATGATCGTCATTGACGGTTAAGACTAGTGAGCCGGGGCGTACCTCCATTACAATGATGTCCCGGGAGCTCTGCGTCTGCACCTTGGGGTGCTGCACCTTCACGGCCACCGTCCTCCCATCATGCAGCAGGGCCTTGTGCACCTGAGCCAGGGAGGCCGCACCCTGGGGGGTGTCCTCGAAGCTGGCAAACAGCTGGCTGATCTGGTCGGGGAGGGGGGGGGGAGAGGCCCACGGCCGTTAACCCTCATAAACGGAGCATTTGTGTGTCATGTGATTTTATCCGGGACAAGACAGAAAAAGCTCGCAGGGCATTTTCAAGTACACGATTAATACACCAGCGCCATTAAAAAGCAAATTGCAGGGCTTGTGTCTATGTTTTATGCATGCGAAAAAATGGCAAGACTCATTTGAGTCGAGGCGATGTTAACGGGCTCAGACGCGAGCGTGGCCCCCACGTCGGCCCCGCACACGGCTAATTTCCCCATTTGTATTCCGACTTTATTTAGATGGCTTTATTTTCCAGCACAAAATAGCCAACAAAATCTCCTAGCTGGGGGGTGGGGGGTGGGGGGGGTTTGGGGATTCATGCCTATGTCTGGAAGTCCTGTGGCAGCAGAGTAACCAAACCACCGTCGGGCCCTCAAGCAAAGCCCTTAACTCCAACTGCTCCAAGGACACTGGCTAACCCAGCTCCCTGATCCTCACGTCTCTTTGTGCTGCCGTGCCTTCCCGGGATCTCACAGAAAGGCAGACAAAGCGACAAGGGGCATTACCCCAGCGTGGCCCCTTATTTGTGCTCA
>JAODKL010000027.1:12431946-12459191 GCA_026780765.1 Petrocephalus schoutedeni | reverse complement strand
CTGTCTGTCCCTCTTCCTGCCCGCCTGCCTGTCTGTCCCTCTTCCTGCCCGCCTGCCTGTCTGTCCCTCTTCCTGCCCGCCTGCCTGTCTGTCCCTCTTCCTGCCTGCCCGCCTGTCTGTCCCTCTTCCTGCCCGCCTGCCTGTCTGTCCCTCTTCCTACCCGCCTGTCTGTTCCTCTTCCTGCCTGGCTGCTTGTCTGTATCTTCCTGCCAGTCATCTTGCCTGCCTGTAATCCTGCCAGACTCCCTGTACATCTTCCTGGGACTACTAAGCTATTTAATAAAGAATAGATAAAACACAACACGCAGATGGCAAAGAGCTGCACAGTAAGAAATCCTGAACAAGCAAATCCAGCAAAGTGTGAAAACTTCCCCTCGCCGAGGTTAACCTTTGGAAACAGCTTTTGGCTGAAATCCGGGACCCAAGCAGACAGCGCGCAAAGAGCCTCATCATGCAGCGACGCTTCTCCCACCCCGCGCTCGCCGACTCACCCTCCTGACCCATGACCTCTGATCCCACCATACCCACCAGTATGGAGGCCAGCCAGAGGGTGACGAAGCTTACACCCTCCCCTCCCCAGCAGAGCCACAGCCGGTAACCAGCCCCCGATATAGCCACAAATGGCGTTACACCCATGCACATGCGTGGGTGCGAGCACAGCCATCTGTGCATTTAGATAGGCCCGCGCTGGCTCAAGCTCGCTGTACCTCCTTGCCCAGGTCCTCCCGGATGACCTGCTGGACCTCAGCGATGGAGCTCTGAGGGGCGCGGCTGTGCAGCTCTTTCAGGACGCTGGTGTACTCCTCCGGAAGCAGGTAGTCCAGGGCGCCCAGGTGCTGGCCCACCTTGATGAAGGTGCCCCTGTTGGCACAGCACAAGTCTCGCAGGCGTTCTGCTGAGCGCCGGTGCACCTGCGTGTCGAAGAGGGCAGCAGTCAGGTCAAGGGGCTGGGCCTTCACATCAGCGCCTGGCCCAGCGGACAGAGCGGCTTGCGTCAAACGATGGGGAGAGGAACCCGAGCTCTCATTAGCCACCACCCCCTAGTGGTCGAATGCTGTAACAGCAAAACAGCAACCCCAGCTGAAAAAAAGCTCTCATCGGAGCAGCATTCTCATGTGGTACTCTGTGGTGCCGCTCCAGTGGACCCAACACACGCATGGCTGCAGCCGCGTCCACTCAACGCTGTTTAATTTATGGAAACCCGATAGCTACCCATCTGTTCGCCAATTAAAGGCGACCAGTTCACTCTCAGCCTGTTGTCAGCTACCTGCAGGTAACTAGGCTCTGTCTGTCTCAGTGCTCCTGTCTGTCTGTCTCAGTGCTCCTGTCTGTCTGTCTCAGTACTCCTGTCTGTCTGTCTCAGTACTCCTGTCTGTCTGTCTCAGTGCTCCTGCCTGTCTGCTTGTGCCACTCAGCCCTGCTCAGTCCAGTGAGAGGGAGGAGCTTCCCACCCAAGCGGCAGCATGTCATCAATCCCACGTGAAATGGGCAGGGTGACAGGGACAGACAGCGTGCCCCAGACCGGGACTCTGACGAGGCTAATAACTGCCAGGCACATTAATACTGTGTTCGAGCAGCTGGCAGGGGCCATGAACGGGAGTCACCTGACCACCATGGGCGTAAATCCCGGGGGGGGGCGGAGGGGACATGTCCCCCCCCATCTGAGGGTTGTCCCCCCCAAATAACCATAATGACGCAGTCTCCATGCTACAATAATAATGACAGAAGCAAAGTTTTTCACTGTGGGGACATATCTTTTTAAGTATAATTTGATTGTATTATACGTGTCCACTTCAAAAATTGCTCATGAGAAATTTTATATTTATTGTCCCCCCCGACTGTTAAATGAAATTTACGCCCATGCTGACCACAGGGGTTTTTCAGACGCGATATGCAGGAGTGCAGCAGGGAAGTGAGGGGAACAAAAGCCAGAAAACACGCGGCTTATTTGCGACGCTGTGGCAGAAAGCCGCTACCGCGGTCGCCATGGCAGCCCGGCGCTTCCACAGTCATCCAGCCCATGACTGCTCCCGACATCACTCTCACAATAGTGGCCCGGCAATCCCACCATCACCCAGGCTCCAGACCATTACCACTACTGGGGCCAAGCCTGCTGACTGAAGCCACTGCAATGGAGACGACCCATCACCAGCTATTCTCCAAATACAGGGACTGTTTTTAAATTCGCCTGCTGTCGCCCCCTAGAGGTCACCGGTGTTCCGGCAATTTATAGAAATCCGCTTTTTTTTTAGGTGATGCTCTCCCACTTAGAATGGGTGCAAGGAGGTACTGCTTACCCAAATCCTCTGAGCACAGCGGAACATCACCTAAAAGCCCTTCCATAGAGGGACGCTTCAGCAGAGGATAGACGGAAGTGTAACAGCGGCATTCGACGCGTCCTGCCCGCGTCACAAAATCGCCTGGCTGCATGATGGTCAAATTGTCAGTGAGGCTGAGACGCCTCCCTGGGTCTCGAAATTACAATATAAAGCTGCGTATCTCACTGCGTACACAGACTCCGAGGTGAGAGAGGACAGTGTCACGCTGACCGCGGCAGTGAAGTTTACAGTAATCGCCATAAGGGAGGGGTACATCCACCATGACACCGGCTTATGGAGTGTCCCGTTTTACTACAATCCATCATTTAGCCGACTTTCTAAGGTGTCTGCATTGATTACAGTCATTTCATGGTCTGTGAGCTGGAGAAGAATGCAGCGCCGAAACCATACTCCCAATTACCGGGAACGCGGAGCGGAGACCATCCACAGGACGCTGCACGGCTGCCAGTGCAGCAGGGAAACAGGCAGGCAGGTTTGTCGGGGAGCTTAGTAAGAACGTGGCTCGCCCTGGTGATCATGGTGGATAAGCACCCTCGGCCCGTTCTCTAAAGGCCCCGACTGTCACCGGTTCTCATGGCCACCCTGGTCGAGAACGGCGGGGCGACGGGAGCTGCGCTGTGTCAAACGGAGCGTCGGCTCGCGGGCGCGGCGGCCAGCACTTCAAGGACTGCTGTCCGTCTCATTACAGCCAATTACCCTCTGATAGCGCAAAGGAAATCAATTACGGCAACAGCAAACCGCTCGGTCCCGGGAGGAGCTTAACCGCGGCCGGAGGACGGACCTCCATTTCCCCTTTTATCCCGAGACCGTCAAGTGATGGCGTTAAAATACTACAGAACTTTTTAACTAGTCTAAACGAGATCTGACGCACAACGGTGTTTTAGAGCTTTTCCAGCCACGCAGAATGAACACAGAGCAAAAAATACTGGATTACTTTTAAATCCAGTGTTTATTCATGTGACATCTTCCGTCACAGGAAAGTGTTCATAACCAGGTACCGACGATGTGTCTATCATTTTGAGCAGAGCTGGGCCTCAGTTCAGCTGGGGGGACAGATCGGCCCAAATGAAGCTGTTCTAACTGTAGATCACAGCAAAACCGCAATACTTTGGTGACAAAATTAGCCAAGCAGGGGTGGGGTGGCCCCACAGGATAAAATCTAAATTTATCGGGGGGACCCCACGGCTTGGCAAATTTTATCATTAGGATTTCAAAATACCAGAATAGCAGTGACTTGGAAAATGCCGCTAAAATACCATGTACCGTGGTATAACGCCTGGACAGCGGGATGGCGTGATGGCGTGAAAAATTAGATACCACCTATGACCTGAGCTACCCGCCATTTAGTTCTGAGCTGGGCTCCGACAGGAGGTGCCCTCCCAAATGCACACAGACGCACACGCCCTCTGTGGTCACTCGCCAGCAGTCACACCTCTCTGCAGTGCTAATGACATAACGCCAAGGTGATCCCCAGGTGAGCACGAGCGAGACATTCACACATCCTGCTCTCGGGGGCTGTCCCACAATAACACCGCCCCCTTCCAGGCTCCTCGGCATTCCCGTCAGAGTGAAGTCCCTTCCCGGAATCTTCAGCACATCTCAATAAGCTCCCTGACACACCTTCCTAATAAGCACATTTTAAGGTTCATAAGTAATTATGTCCGCTAACGAAGACCGCCGGGAAACACTGAGCATGAAGATCTACGGACTTCCATGAAGCCTTCGTCGGCAAGCTGTCACGCACTTGACACTCACGTTCGGACGTCATTCTCAGTTCCGGAAAGTACCATAGGACCTTGTATGGAGCTCCTCACCTAATCCCCAGCCAGATCGGCCTGCGCGCTGATCTGTTCTGACCGGCTGCGTTTGGCCGAGAGCCACTTGGCAGGAGAGAGGGGAGGTACACCTGCCTGACGGTGGGTGAACAGAGCTGCCCAGGGGGACAAGCCGGCCATTAGAGGCGAACGGCCTGGGCACGGCCACTCGGGACCAGTCCCACGTGCCTGGTAAGACTCGGGGATGGAGCACGGTCTGTGGAGAGGGGTCCGCGCTGATGCAGAACCAAGCGCCACACATGGGTACGGCTAGAAGTTAAAAGATGACAGGGCCACACACCACACTGGCTTCTGTAAAAGAGACGTAAGCCAAGAGCAATGGGAAGTACCATGGTGAGAGATGGTAATAAGGGAGAGGTGTGCCATGGAGAATGAACGAGGGGGGGGGCAGACCATGTGCATATACAAACGGGGCAGAGCGGAGCATACCATGTTGATATGGAAATAGGGGGAGAGTACCATGTTGAAAAACAAATAGAGGGAGTGTACCAAGTCGTTATACAAATGGGGGGTAGGTCCCCCACCCTCGGCCCACTTGACTGTAACAAGACGCTTTAATAAGCCTGGCTTGTGACCTTCCGCCTCAGAGAATCGTCATTAAACGATGTGGGGAGGAATAAGACAAAAAATAATAAATCACCAGAAACAGCAAAACACGCACACGAAAAAAAAAAACTAATAATAATAATCAGCATAACTCAAACCAGAAATCTGGGACAAAAAGGGGCAGCTTGACTGTAAGGGGTGCAGAAACGTCACACACGGCCGGGCATGCTGGGAGCTCAGGGAAGAACCCCGCACCCATCTGGCTGCGCCACTGCCATTTACCCTCAGAGAGGAATGGAGACCGCAGGGTGTCTCACGTGCAGGGCTCAGAGGCTGGACGGCATCACCCGGGCCGGATTCCCCAGCGGCCTTCCGAGGGAGGCGATAAATACTAATATTAGGTCACGGTTAATGACGTCTCTCCACCCCGCAGCCACCCTGCTCCCACCTCACGCCCATTAACAATCACATTCAGTACCCAATGACTTCTGTTGAAGGCCGTTTTCTTCAGGGAGGCTTAAAAAACCAGCCTCAGATATATAACCCATTTTTATAGCGATGCCAAGCTCCCATCACAATGGGGACGGGAAACTGAACACGAGCGCGGTGCTGAATGTCAAACGTGAGATTCGGGAGAGAGAGAGCCTGAACAGTGGCAATTTAGCTCTCAGCCACAGTAAATTTCATGCTCTGCATTTGACTGTCACGCATCAGTAACTTCAGGCCCCTTCAGCACTGAAACCCTCCCAGGGAGCTGACATCACCCCCTCTCCCCGCACCTAGCTGCACTCAGCACCACGCCCATAGAGCTGGCCTCAGCTGGGTCAGGTGCTTCACAAACATTTCTTGGTGGGGGAAGCAGGATCCGACTCCATCAGTGGCAGACTGGTGTGCTATGGAACACAGAGAAGGCTCTCAAAAACCAATCATAAAAGAACACACATGGCCACCAAACCACTCAATTCACAAAGGCCATGCGGCTAGCCAACGGCCCTCACCTGACCGCCAAAGGCAGCCCGGCTGGCCAACGCCCCTCACCTGACCGCCAAAGGCAGACCGGCTGGCCAACGCCCTTCACATGACCGCTAAAGGCAGCCCGGCTGGCCAACGCCCTTCACATGACCGCCAAAGGCAGACCGGCTGGCCAACGCCCCTCACCTGACCGCCAAAGGCAGCCCGGCTGGCCAACGCCCTTCACATGACCGCCAAAGGCAGCCCGGCTGGCCAACGCCCTTCACATGACCGCCAAAGGCAGACCGGCTGGCCGACGCCCCTCACCTGACCGCCAAAGGCAGCCCGGCTGGCCAACGCCCCTCACCTGACCGCCAAAGGCAGCCCGGCTAGCCGACGGCCCTCACCTCACCCCCAAAGATCGCGTGGCTAGCCGATGGCCCTCACCTCACCCCCAAAGATCGCGTGGCTAGCTGACGGCCCTCACCTGACCACTAAAGATCACAAAAGGCACCTGCAGCACTCATCCCAGACTGCTACCTGCTAACGGCTAACCAAACACCATTTCCCCCTACACACGCTGTAAGGAAGCATCTATTAGGCTAGATGAATTACATTCTGAGAAGCCTGTGTGAGTATTAATATGAAGTTCGGGCCTTATGTGCCCATGCAGCACTCACGAAGGCGCAGTCTGCAATGAACAGAGCGATTCACATTAGGCCTACCTAAAACGGTCTTTACATCAAGCTCTGACTTTCCATTACAGTCCCATGACGAAGAGGCCAGTCGGGTCCATAGCTATCTGCAGAACACGGTCCAAAGGGGCACCTCTATTGTTCATCCCTGTTGTAAATGTGCCTCTTTCATTTACCTCCAAAACAAACAGATGTGAAATTGTGTTTACATCAATTACTGTCCGTTTCTGCAGTTATTGTCAAGAAACAGCTTTTCCTACCTTCATAGGTTATTAAAGAAAATCACACCCCATTCTATCAAACAAGCAATTTCAGGCCAGAATTGCTCAGGTAAATTAACAGCTTTCGGACCAGCCGGCTGAAGCTTGGGCTTGGTGGTCATGGGTGATGCTTCGGGGCGGACAGCTTCAGCACCAGCGTCCAGCGAGGGGCTCCAGATGGCTGTCGCTCCACTTCCAGCGTCAGTTCTCAGAAAACCCAAATCATTTATTTCTGGACTGGACAAGGCCTGCGTGCCTTGGGGGGTGGTCAGTTACCCTCGGGCCCCCGACATCTTGGGACTGAGAGCTACGCAAGCAGGACTGGTGGCTGTACATGACGGCATGCATGGGCAAGCAGGCAGCCCCACACAGCGGGGCCTGACGCAGGAGTTTCCCAGGATGCTCTGTGGGCCTCGGACGAGGAAGCCCAGCCAACAGACAAAACGTGCTCAGAGGGGTTCTGAGAGGCTCCAGGCCTGAGCCCTCCATCTCCAGGAGTAATTAAAGTGCTGTGACGTAGTGCCTTAGCTAACAGATGTCAATGGCAGCTGAGAGGCCAGGCGCAGGCAACACCAAGGTAGGGAAACATTCATTCATGCTTTTTAATCAAACCCGATCAATTAACGACTTAATACCATCAAATCACTAGACATCCTCTCACCCCTGAACCCAAATGGGCCAAATGCAAAGCTCTACTAGGGAACTCCTACAGAGAGGGCACTTTGGTTGTTTTGTCAAGCTTCCTTAACTTTTAAAAACATGACCAGCTCACTTCCTGTGCCCCCGACACACCGAGCATGCAGGAAAAGTCACAAACGAACAGCTAGGAGGGATGTGGGGGATAGAAAGGAGCAGTAAATAAACGCAACACCTATTTAGAGGTTAAAAACAGGGGGAACTAAAATGAACCCTCATAAAATACAAATGTGAGCACACTATGCCCTAAATATTGATAGGCCTTGAATTGACAAAGCATTCTAATTACACATGTAGCTCCTCTATAATGGCCACGGTAAAATAAATTACTTGCTATTGATTGTGAAATTAATCATTTCCTCTTCCTCTACAGTACAGCGAAACCAGTGTGAGAGGTTGACGCTAAGCAGTAGATCACGTCATTTAGAATATGCTAAGCCAGGGTTCCCCAATTCCGGTCCTGGAGCTCCAGTCTGCATCACGGTTTGCAGATTTCCCTGCTCAAACACACCTGATTCAGCTCTCCAGCTAACTGTCTGCTTGCTATGTGTGTGTCAGCAGGGAAATCTGCAAACTGTGGCACAGACTGGCCCTTCGGAACCCTGCACTGAATGCTGTCCATGAGAAGAGTCTGCTCTGCTCTTACAGAAAACCCGACCCAAGGAAGGGAGCACCCACATCTGGTCACACCTGGCAGGACTTTAGCCAGTGCTGCCATCTAGTGTCAGAGAAAGCAACTGCAGAGAAGCCTTTTTCCCCGACAACGCCCACACAGGCAGCCAAACACATGTACAGTATATATGCTTATGCTGGGCTCCGATCTGGGAGAGGCTATCACTGGTAGCTCAGGAAACTCACACTGCTCCATTTGCTTACCATTTGCTTATCAGCCTGGACCAGGAAAAACTCCACAACCAAGACCTCAGCTGCCTTTTAATGCAAACAGCAAGAAAGCAAATAAAACTATTTTATGGAACAAGGTCTGATAAATTCCTTACTGAATTAAGACCGATCCATAAATCCGTCATTTGGCCACTTATCCTGGCCATGGTCATGATGGGGGGGCGGGGGGGGGGGGGGTAAAAGAACTGATATAGACACAGCAAGGATAAGATGCCTCAATTATAACATGCTAAACATTTATTGGCGCTGACTAGCTTTATGATTTAAGGCATGTCCCACAACTTATAGCCAATCAAAGAGTCCAGAAAGCTAAACACAGCAGCCAGACTGACGGCCGTGGCTGGAAAGCGCACCTCCGGCGGGCACTGACCCTAACACCCGTCCCCCTGCTCAGCCCGCTGATGGCGGCATTAGCATTCGCGGCCGCCCCGTCTCTCATTTTCCTGCCTGAAACAGCAGCAAGGCTCGTCTGCCTCACATAATTAGGCATTCGGCGAGTGTTTTTCTGCACGACTCCTTGCTGATTGGAGACCGGCTACCCAGGGGGGATCGATACCCGCGGGGCGTCCCCTTAGAATGGCTCCACAATCAGCCCGAAAGGCTAAACAGAACTGACTGCCACTGGCCAGGGTCCGGCTGTCATCCCTCTAGGGGGCGTGTCTAGGGTGGCAACTGTGGGCTGGGGGCGTGGCCCTGAAAGCCAAGCCCATCGGGCAGGAGAACAGCTGGCCACACAAACCCAGCAGGAAACAGGAAGTCTTCAGCATCCCAAACACCATCCCTCACAATTATCCACTTCAAACACCCCTGAGATTTAGGCAAAAAACATGACATACTATCACATCAAAGGCAGACTTACAATGCTGGCTTCAAAGGAAATCCTTCATTACGAATGTGTCATTACCTTCCTTTAAGAGTGTTTCTGCTCCCTGAAAATACACGGCATCTTTCGCAAGTGAATACAGCTGTTAAATGGTACACATCAAAGGCTAGATAAATCACCATGGAGATCGCAGGGGGTCACACTTCCGGGTGTTTTCTCTAGGTAGAATAGAAACCAGGTCTCATTCCTCAGCTGTTCAGGAGATACTGTAGCTACGGCTTTTAAAGCGTGACATTTAGTAAAGCCATCTGAAGGAGGCATCCTGCTTGTGGACACGGCAGACACATCAGAACTTCCTCAAGCCCGGCGGACATGGTGACGTCCTCATTGCTGCCTACGATTCCTGAGCTAAACGTGTCTGACAGGCATCGCGAGTTTGGCGTTTGAGGGGCATAATTAGCACCGTGTCCCTTGGGGGCGGCAGAGGGCATCTCAGGGAACAGGGGTCAGGCGTGAGTCGTGGTAGTCAAATGAGCATGCCGAACGGCAGTGTGACTAACAGCTGGTGACTGATATCTCATGACACGTCGATGTGAATGTGACACACAGCGAAAGAAAGCTGACAGCACCACAGAAACAAGTCAGAGCAAAAAGGCAAGATGACCACATTCTGACGGCCATAAAGGCAACACGCCCAATCGCAGATACAAGCTCATACAGGCTCAGATGTCCGTACAGACACTCAGCAGGACTGGAGACAAGGAAGGAATCACACTTCCTACTGACATCACCATCACAGCCATGAAGCTGACGCGTAAACTAAAGCAAACCATAAAGGGGAACCAAACCCAGACCAGAAGGAACAAACCAATCCTGGAGAATAAGGGGGTGGGGGGTCAAACCCCATCCAGAACGAGAGAACCAACCTTGGAGAATAAGGGCATCAAACCCAGACTGAAAGGGAGAATCAATCCTGGAGAATATTCGGTATCAAACCCCATCCAGAATGGAAGAACCAAACCTGGAGAATAAAGGGAATTAAACCCAGGCATGAAGGGAGAACCAAGCAAGAGAAAGATGATGAAACCCCGACCAGATGAGAAAACCAAAGCTGGAGAATACAAGAGCTCAAACCCAGGCCAAAATAAGAGAGTCAAACCATGAGAATAAGGGGAACCAACCCCAGACATAATGGGAGAATAGGGGGGATCAAACCCAGTTTGGAATGGGAACACCAGACAGAATGGGAGAATCAATCCCAGAGATTAAGGGGGAATCGAACCCCATCCAGAACGGGAGAATCAAACCCAGCGCAGAAGGGAGACCCAAACCGAGCACAAATTCTTCCCCAAAGCATGAGCTTCCATGTCCCGTGGCCAAAGGGAAACACAGCAGCACTTCCTGCAGAAGAACTGGGGAAAGGACCGGGAGACCCCTTACCTGCGGCAGCCATAAAATGGCTCCCTATCTCCTGCAGCCACCTGGAAAATCACCCCAAGATGAGCAGAGCACAAGTCCCAGAGACCAGCAACATGACCCATCATAATGAAGTGAGCACATTTAAACACGCATGACAAACAGCCAGAATGGGTCCATAATAATAATCACCCAAAAGGACTTGAAATAAACCCCCCCCGACCTTCATCTGCTTTTCAATGACTCTGACCATTAATCAAGATTAGTCATGGAAACGATATTACTATCAGCCTGCTACATCATGGGTTTTCCAACCTGGGTATCAGAGCCAAGTAATTAATGACATCATTGAGTAGAGATTAACTAATAAATAGGGGGCGGGGCCACAGCAGGGTCCCGGGAGCTAGGGCTGGAATGAGCTCAGAGTCCATTACCGGCTAGCCAGTATTAATGCCGGCCAGGATCGTTTGGCTTTTATGCCTGATAGTGAGGTAAGTGCACACCCATTCAGCCTGGATGCAGCAGCACAGCTCATGACCACTGCTGGAAGATGATGCTCTCACAGTCCGCCAGGAGTGGTATGTGCTATGCGAAGCACCTTGGGGCGACTGTTGTGAAAGGCGCTATATCAAAATAGATTGAACTGAAACCACAGAGACCCGGCTGCTGTC
Source organism: Petrocephalus schoutedeni (assembly GCA_026780765.1). Taxonomy (NCBI): domain Eukaryota; kingdom Metazoa; phylum Chordata; class Actinopteri; order Osteoglossiformes; family Mormyridae; genus Petrocephalus; species Petrocephalus schoutedeni. Next base: position 12,448,056 of record JAODKL010000027.1, on the reverse strand, counting down.
CCCACAGTTTGAGGGAAATCCCCCCCGAGTCACACTTCCACTCCATGTGACAGCAGGAGTCTGGCCCGTCTGACGACGCCCCAGGTCAGCACCCCCTGTCTGTGGGACTGGATCACGCCCCCCTGATGCAGCTTCATGTGTGTGCCAGGGCACGTTTACCACATCAGATACCAGGACCCCACCTCTACCTGGCAGAGATCCACGTCTCACGCAGCATCACATGCAGGAGACGATCCCGCCGTTAATGTCTGCGTTCAGTCTCCCTGGCAGCATCGACAGTCACCTCTTCCGTGTCGGGTCAACCGGCAGCCAGTGCACGGTGGCGGGCCCCACGCTGCGATTGGCTGACGGGCTGAGGGCCGTCCCCCCGGCGGCCATTTCACAGCCTGCTCTATGGATGAACACGAAAACTGCCAGGCAAGGAGGGGCTCAGCGGCTCACCGTGCGTCTGCTGCCCCCCGCAGGCAGCAGGCAGCTATGAGCGCGGCGGAACACCGCGGCAAAGTGCTCGGCCGTTTACGCACGCCGATCGCGCTCGCTCATGGGAAATGGCTCTTTAGTCCAGAAGGAGGGGAAAAAAAAATCAGCGGCGGATCCTGTGGGCGGGGCTAGCGAGCAGCCGTCAGACCCGCTCTCGGCACTGACGGCAGAACACGTGAACGGGAAGAAGTAATGCCCGCCCACTGGCACTCTGCTAAAATCATAATTAGCTCTGAAAAGCTCTCCGCATCTCCTGCTGCCCTCTGAACACACTACTTTTATGTGCGGTGAGATAACTGCTCGTGAGCAGAAGCTTTAAAAGGCAGAGAGGCCAGGCGGCCAGCTGGTGGGGAGCAGGGATACAAGCCAGAGATCCAAGATCCTGCCGGTCCTGAATGCTACGGACTGTAGAACAGGAACAGGCCAGACATCCAGGATCCTGCCCATACTGTACGCTCTGGACCATATAAAAACAACAAGCAAAACATCCAGGATACCGTCCATACTGTACTCTACGGATTATTACACAGGAACAAGCCAGACATTCCGGATCCTAACTACTATACTGGGCAGAGTCCAGATCACTTACAGCTATAATCCGTATCCACTTAATTATCTATCTTTAATAATCCTCACTTTCTCTTGTGCCTAATAACCACAGCACAGCAGCTGATGTCACAGTGTTTCACACAGCAAAGTGACAAGGGCTTCACAGCCATCGAGAAACTGATCAGCTGTCTGGATTAAATCAGGGTCATTAATCCTAATCAGTGCGGGCAGCCAGGCGTGACAGCTGCCTGCGGGAACCAAGCGAGCTCCACGCTCCGGCGCTGGCCTGGCCACGTTCTTCAGGGGTCAGCGGCTCCCCTCCACACCTGCGCCGCAGGGCGGGGCTTGCTGGACAGCGCTTTCTGGGAGGAGCCTGCTGGGAAGAGAGGCGGGCCTACGGAACCCTCAAGAAGCACATCTCGGCGGGCTGGCGACAATGACTAGAAATTTGTTTCAGAAAAACATACAAAAGCACTAACTAGGTGTGACCACAGTTCATGTTCAGCCCGTGTTAATTAAAAAGCCAGCTTTGGAGTGTGTGGTCTTACAGCTCAGGTACAGGACACATTGTTAAAAGTCCCTCATTTTAACTAATGAGGGAATACAATGTCCAACTGGGACATTTCTTCCAGCTATCCTAAGTATTAATAAGTCCCTATGACATCAAACTAAGGCACCACATGACACACCTGTTTGCAGGCCGTTCTGGAACAGGTGATGCCTTATGCGAGGCTGGCTGCACATGCATGTGACTTAATGCCCTCCTTAATACTGGCTGGAAGGAAGAGAGGCCTCAGATCACTGCCAGAATCACCCCGTGACCTCAGAATGGCCCAGCTGACCACCACTGCCTGTGTTTACAGGCAGAATTCCGCCCTGCATGGGGCCTGTGCTCAATCCCTGTTTCCAGTTACACGAAATGCGACACACACGCCACAGATTAACTGCGAAAAAGATGTGACGCCTAAATCCCATAAAGAAGGACACGTTTGGCCTCTTATCTGTGAGATGCACAACCCCGGATGATTTAAAGAAAAAAATGGATCTTACCTTGGATTTCAGAGCCCAGTACTCCTCTGTGCCATACTGCACATTTCGGAGGGAAGTGAGGTAATCGTAGCTGATAACTGCAGTCTAAAAACAACAGCGAGATTAAGACAGGAAGACGTGTCAGTTAGACAAATTTCAATGGAAACGGCTGTGTATGAAATAAGCCAGGAAAGGAGGACAGTGAACCATAGGTTGTTCAAGTGAATCCGGCCATACTGAGCTTAACCTATCAGAGTGTCAGAGAGGGCAGGGAGAAACATAAGGGACACGCAAAGCCACGTGTAGGCCACCTTTACTGCCCTATAAAAGCATGCAGAGACTCTGAAGGACAGCCATGCAGGAAGGCAGGAAGTTTTAGCGAGACTCTTCATTATGACAAGCAATTCTGCAGAAAGGAGATTAACCATTTTATTAGAATATATATGCATATCACCTTTACCGAATGTGAGCCCGTATGTTTGTATAAGTATCGTATCCTTGTCCACACGTACAGGGGTATTTTTAAAAATGCAGCTCTTTCTATGTGGCGTGGCCTTTTGTCCACAAGCGAATAACTTTGTAGGTCACTGAAAACTGAGCTTTTGTAAAACTCTGTCCAGGACGAACATTTGCAGAGTTGACATGTAGGGAGGGAAAACAGAATTTTTGGCTTGTAATGTCAGACTGTGCACCATCGTCTATGCTGCGTGACGTCAAAGTGTGCAGCTGTCACCGTTTACATTAGGGGGAATATGCATACTCGACCATATTTGTGTACTTGTAATACTGGGGTGCTTGTGTACCAGTTTTACTTCATCTTCCATTGCTGAAGACCAGTTCCAATACTAAGATAACAAGAACACAGGGCAGCAAATATCCCCGGATGATGTTCCTGCTCTACCCCAAATACCAAGGACACATTGGTTGCATCCTCACCAAACTAGACCAATCCCATGACTCATTGCGCCTCAAATTAGTTCTCGGAAGGCGAGGTTATGAGAGCGGTCTTGCCAAGACCACAAGTATGATCTTTGTGTTCTTGGTACTGAGATTCACTCTGTTTTTAGCCCAGCAGAACCGGTAATAAGGCTTTTGATTGGCCAGCATGGCTTTATGGTTAGGGTTATAACGCCACCTCTTGGTCTGGCTTGCTCTTGACAGCGTGTTTTTAGGGGTTTGTGTGGACGGAGAGTTGTTTTTAATAAGTGAGGAGAAAAAAACATTGCTTCGGGTTTTAAAAATATCCGTGTACCTGTAGACAAGGCCTTAGACGGCAGCCATGGCGATCACCGCGCACTACCTACCGTGGCCGTGGCTCTGCCAAACCGCACCACACTGATGTCGCTGGGGTCCAGGTGTCTGCCGTAAAGATAGAGGCCAGAGGAGGCGAAAAGCCCGGCGGCGGACGACACTATGAGCAGGCGGCCAGCCATGGGGGCACTATGAAGGCGGACGATGGAAGTGAGGGACAGGTGGCTGAGACACCGGGCTGATCAGCCCACGGAGGCCAGCAGACTATCCCCACAAGCGGCCGGGAGCATCGCTTAACTGCAAAGTGGAGTACAGTGCTGCTTAATCATCTCCAAATTACTTAAGGGGGAAAATGTAAATGATGTATATCATCAAGATTGCCGAAACGTTACATATCGAACTTCATACGCCCAACTGTGGTAAATGTGCAGTTAAATATCAAGTCATTTAGTTATAAATGGTTAACATTTAAATTTTCCAAGATGTAGTGTATATATATATATATAGTATGTATATAAGTGAGAGATGTAATCATTTTATCATTCTGTTTTCAAATGATGAGTCTAAACAGTACCAAACATTACAAAATTTATTTCACTGGCCTAATAAAATTTGAAAACTACTTTGACTCCTTGAAACAGACGCTTCCAAATCTCAATTATCTTAAATTTCCAAATACTTTTAGTTATATAAATCTGCAGTCTTTAAAAATATCTGAACATGTAAAATGTGATCATTTGATGTTCCTGCCAAAACCAAACAGGCAGGCAGGCAGGTTAGGGACGCAGCTGTGTAACCGATAGGTTGCCGGTTCGAGTCCCCGACCCGCAAGTACCGCTGCGGTGCCCTGAGCGAGAGACCGTCCCCGGGCAAAGGCACCGGACGCATTTCGCTGCTGCACACTGTGTTCTGTCACCAATTAATCACCATCGCTCCAAATAAACTCTTTACAAAACTAACCCCAATAATTACTTTCACGGGCTACTATGAGGCACCGATCTCCGGCACGCTGTATAGGGTGCAAATGTGCTAGAATACGAAACATGCTCAGCGTTTTCTTCGCGGAGGAAGTGAGGCAGGGGGGAGGACAGGTGAGCTCCGGGGCGGGGAAGCGGCGCGTCACGGGGGGCGGGGCCTTCCCGAGCAGCCCGGAGCTCCAGGTGACATCCATCACCTTACCCAAAAGGTTTTATAATCAACTCGCCCAAGATAAACGCTGCCAAATTCACTTCGCGATACGAATTTGTCAAACCGAGATAGAATACTCCCGTTACATAATTTCCGAAGAAAAATTATGGGAAAAAAAGGTTTACGAAAGCTGTAAGATTTAACGGGGACAACTGCGATAATTTTCATTCACTCACCGGCTTTCCGCGACCTCTTACCCAAGACGAGCTCATTTATTCACACTGCGCATGTCAGTGTGTACGTAGCCGCTTGGGGCCTCACTGCGCATGTCACATCGTACTTCATGCCGGTTAATGTAGTTTAAGTAGGTCCTGTTCACACTCATGCTATCACGAGTGGTTTATTCCATCTTGTTAAAGGCTATGTGAGTTATAGGTATAATATTTCCTCAGTTTCCCTTGTTATTGGATGGGCTTGAACTGACCGTTAGGAACTGCAATAATAAGCATCTTTGGCAAATTTTTCAAATAAAGAACAAAACTACACCTAGAGGTAAATTTTTCTGGAGGTCTCGGATTAAGGCTTTACATTATGGAAAGCATGGCTTTTACCATATAAGTACTGCATCTCAAATAAGATTAAGGAAATTCATTTCAAGATTTTGTAGAAGATTTACCCCACTAACTGGCTCATTGCTAAGTTTACAGATATTGATACTTCTTTCACCTCTTGCCAGTCCTATATAGACAATTTCTCACCCTTTTTTGACTGTGGTCTACATTATTTTGGATGGATTTGCAATCTTATTTGCTTGGGGCTACTAACTCTTTCTATTCCCTTAGTCTTAGCGATGTGCTTTATTATACTAACCCAAAGGATGGTTCGCTTGAATATCTAATGAACTTTGTTATTCAGAATCTAAGTTTTTTTTATTCATAAAAGTTTTCCAAAGCAGTGCCTAGGTTTCCACTTTCTACAGTTCTACTGTTGTGTTTCTGTTCTTGCAATGAAAAAAGATATTGTTCACACATTCAATCACAACATTGCAAGCAGACATATGAAGCTGCCATGCATTCCATAAGGTTAAATGTTGCTATACAAATACATTTATACCATCATCTACAGATAATTATTGTTAGAGGATCACTCAGCCCAGAGAGAGCAAAGAATCAAGCTGCTATAATCTTTCCAACAAAACAATGATAATGAAGTGCCTAGGAAAATGTGCAAAGCTTTATAGGTTAGCTTTACTGACTGTAAAAAATGCTGGTTCCTGAGAACAGAGAAAGAGACAGATCTACACAGACTTGGAGACTTAACGTCAGATACAAAGGGAGTCTGTGCATAAGACTAGACCTTCCTACTGAAACACAAATCCCTCTAACTGTTGACTGTAACACAGAGAAAATAAACACACCTGTAGCATTCTTCACCCTTGCTGGTGATTCCTTTGTGCTGCCCTGACACCTTGCTATTACAGGGACAATACACTTGAGTCAAAGGGAAAGCTGGAGATCTGAAAACACCACTTCCCATAAAATTTGGAGGAAGTCATTGAACCAAAGGATCCAAAACAGGAAGATGAGAAACTGTGAATGAGTGCTGTAATAATAAAATGTGCAGTGAACACCAAGTCCAGAGACTTTATTTGTATTAAATATTTACAATAAACCAGTGAACACAGTTACACATTTTGTCAGATCACATATACCGGTTTACAGTGTTTCAGTAACACAGACACTCAGCTTTCCTCCCCTTCTCCGATCTGTCTTTGGGGTACAGATTGTCCATTTCTGCCAACCTGAAGCTGTAGAAAAAAGAATCAATTTAATATGGCAGTTTGAGAGATGCTTACAGTAGCAGAGCAATTATCTGGCCCTGATTGTGACTGGTACAAAACTTACCTTTGACCCTTCTATAACATGTGGGTCTTTCTGTAGTGCATTAAAAAGCCCCTCTTCAGTGGAAAATCTGACCCAGCAGAATCCTTTGTGAAAACCAGTGTCCTTGTCCTGTACAACGAATTAGCCAATCAATATCATGGAAGCACACAGCAACATGTTTTCTGACTACAGAGAAGACAGCTACTTACAAAAGGAAGAAGACACCTTTTTATCTGACCAAACTGCCCGAAGTACTCTCTCATTTCCTCTGGAAAATAAAAATATACATAATGAGAAAAATGTAAACCGCACAACATTCAAACACTTCATAGTTTTCACTGAAAAGAAATTAATACAAGGAATTCATTAGGCTCTTTTGGTCACAGATACCTAAAAATAAGATGGGTTGGTCAAGAAAAAGAATTCCGGAATTGGTATCTGGTGTGATCACCAATTGGCAACAGCAGTGCAGGATCTCTATAGAGTTGATCAGGTTGTTGATTGTGACCTCTGGAATGCTGTACCACTGTTCAAGTTCAGTGTGAAGTTGTCTGTTATTAGTGCACTGATTCAGAGCATCCCACAGATGCTCAATGGGTGGCATGCCATGTACATTTTATTTATTTAGCAGACACGTTCATCCAATGTGACATATAGTTGAGAAGGCAATCCCTGAAGTAGTTGATGGTTAAGCTTGGTCAAGAGCACCACAATAAAACCACTCTGCTGATGCTGGGCACAATCCACCACATGATCAGACAAACTGCCAAAAGCAACGATGACTTATGGTAAGGAAATTAACATAGGAGGACATTCATGACTCTGGCAACAGCTCTGATGGACAAATGGCACAGCCCTGCAAAATCTGAGGCACCTGAGGCATTGTTTTAAATTGCACAAATTAGAGTGCCGTTTTATAGTAGCCATAATAAGCCCCACGTGTGTACCAAGTTTCTCAATCAGCAGGTCGATATGATTCTCCTGTATAGTACATTAAAAAAATTTTTTTTTTTTTGGTAAAATTTGGAAGACATCACATCACGCCTACAAAAATCCCATATTTTCTTCCGACCTGCTGGAAAATGTGCCTAAAGCCAATACTGCAGCATTTATATTCCCGCTGTATTAAATGCATACTCAAATTAGCCACACGTGACATATCCGAATCCGTCATTTTTGCATTTAATTCAGTAAATATTAAAATACACAGAGCCCTAAAAATGAGAACAATCCCGCAGCATCTGCCCGCAGAACAGACTGACGGTAATGGCAGTAACAGTCTATCGTAGACTCTAACACGTTTTCACTGAAACACGCCGGTGAGCCGTCAAGCAAGGTCAAATTGGACATTTCTTTATAAACGTACAGACTCCACAAATCACTTCACGTTAAATGTAACAACACACCACCCTTGAACCGGGGCGGAATATCTGAATGCGTACTGATACTCACTGCTTGCGACAGTCCACGGTACTTTATTAACAAAAAGCTCGAACACCTTCTTCGAGGGAGCAGCCATTTTTCCCGGAAGCAGACCTCGACCTCTGACCCGAAATCACGTGACACGACACCACGTGACACCAGTCAAAGCATCGCGGCGACGGTACCGTTCTACGGTAAAGCGGGCAGTCCATTCACTCGTTATATTTAGCACTCATCTAAGCACGAAATGTAGGAAACATCAGCCACTGCCCCCCTACAGAATAGCATGAAAGCGGAATTAAACTGACAAGGCAAGCGGGCGGGCCGTTGCCTAGGAGACCAGCGTCCGTTAGCGGCCGCGTGCGCAGTCAGACACGGTTACACCGGGCCAGAAGCCCCGCTGGATAATAACGGGCCGGTTCCGGGCTAATGGGCTAATGGTCCATTAATATAATAATAATATAATATACATACATATATAATATACAGGCAGCAGTGCAACTCCACTTTACGCAGCTTGCCTGTAGTAATTAATTTCACACAAAGTCAGTTTTTGCAACTTTACGTCACTCGCAACGTCTCATACATGTTCCTTGAGAGCGAAAATAATTACGACTGACTTTTTCTAAAAGTTCTAATTTCACTTTTGCTTGTAAAACGTCGATGATTTTCAGCTAATAATGCTCAGAATTTACTTGTGTTAACATGGTCCATTTACGTTGATATACATGATAGCAGACGACTGGAGGGGCTTATTTAAAGCATTTTAAATGGACGTCTGTTCCAGTTAAGGTTTATTTTCCTATCAGTGCGCTGACCCTCGTCACCTTCTCAGATGCTATTGACTTTGAAGAAGGCTTTCACTGCGAAATGTACTGAAGTCCTTACCAAACACCATCAGGTTGTTCTGCATAGCTGAATTAAACTGAAACGATATCAAAACAATGCATACAATAAAAAATGCTGCGGACATAATCAAGTCGTTTTATATACATTTATTATAGCCCGACATGAGGCTATGTAAACTTGCCTGTCAGATGGGCAATGCCATAGTTATGAATGGAGACCAGTTCAGGATTTATAGTGACGGGTCCAACAGCACTGCAATTGCACAAAATATATGTTTTCCTATATAAGTGGCTGGGCAGGCAATTGCCTGGGGCCCTGAGCTGGGAGGGGGGCCCTGAGGGCGGCTGATTACATAATACATTACAGTGACAGATCTGCTTTAATTGTGCATTCTGTTTATCACCATTTTAAAAGTAAAAATAAAGGACTCGTCTACTTCGCTTTGTTAATATTAATAATTTAGACTTCATGCTGAAATAATGGTAATTAATTTTACCATGTCGGGAGAAAGTGAGATGGGGGCCCCCATGGATTTTTTTGTGCAGAGCCCCCAAAGTCCCTAGAATCACCCCTGACTGTGCCTCTGCCTGCTGCCTTTAGGTCATATACAAATAAAAACACTTAAGTGCATCCAGCTCCAACCTGCAGACTTATATTCCAGTGTTTGTATATTTTAGATCAGTAACAAAAAATCAGACTTTCTTGTTTGAGTAACAGCATTTCTACACTCATTTCTGAGATAGTAACCACTACCTGGGACTTCCGACACCAAACATGAATGCCTCCCACAACTGGTAACTGTTCCAGAGGCGCCCAATTAACTCTTAAATTTTTATTTTTCGTTACATTATACTTAAGTTAACTGCCAGTCGCCCTGCAGGAATTCATTTCTATTCAGCACATTGTGTACGTTTTTTGTGACATTCTGCCCCAAATTTAAAAATGCAGACAGCACATTGTATCCATTTACATTATTTTCAGTCGCACCCCAAATGACAACCATATGCATGCACTTGATTTATAACAAAACAAAAACACAGATTCAAACCTTTATTCCGGTCTGCACCCAGCGGCAATGTGTCTTCCTCTGATACTGTGAATGTCACTCCTCCTATGTAATCAAATTCAGGATAACAATTCTCATTTGCATAGAGGATTGAGGTGTCATTTACAAAGCCTGGCCATGTGACCTCTTATCACGGGAGCGCAGGTGTGTGCGTGTGTAAGTGCTGCTGACCTAGTTACATCCACGGAACTGGTTCATTTACCCAGTAGTCAGCCAAATAGAAAATTGAAATTGACACAAGGGTTACTAGTATGTTTCTTCATCCCAGACATTCCACATGCACAACAAAGCAGACTATTGATACAAAGGCTTTTGTAAAAAGATTCACTCAGATGGCTTGTATGGGTTTATAAAAGAAGAAGAATTGCGGCTATAATAATAAAATATCCTTTCTTACCAGTATCTTTTTATTTCTCTCTTAAAAGTGCCCAGTTTTGCCCTTTGGTGGGTTGGTGCCCCATCCTGGGTTATTCCCTGCCTTGTGCCTGTAGCTTCCGGAATAGGCTTGAATTGGGCCTGCGCGACCCTGTATGAGATAAGTGGGCACCCAAAATGGATGGCTGGATGGATAGAGGTGCCCTGTTTTGTCAGCCTTTCCACTGTGCTTCTACCTAGTAAACCTTAAGCGTGACACGGTTTCTTTTCTTGGGCTGAATGAAAGCCCGGTGCAGCTCCAGGGTGACGCTCTGACGTTAAGCCTTTCCGCCCTCCTACCTCTTCCCCTCGACACCTCCAGGCCGCCCCACATGTGCAATACCGCAAAAGTATGCCGGGTTGACGTCACTGCTGGTGGGGGACAGATGGATACATCCAGCGGAAAGACTTTGGAACGGAAGCCACCAGCTGTGCAGCCTGTGGGGTGGAAGAGCTGCAACCTCGTTGTGCCCAGAGAGGCTTTCAGGGGGGAAAAGGTCCCAAATGAGACTCTACTCCCACTATTTGCCTCATTCTCGACCTAATGGGCATTTCAGTCATTACAGAAGGGTTGGAGCCACACCATCCTATGCTTAGGATACAGCTGCAGTGACAGGTAGCCAGGCTCTATCTGGCATCCCTGTGAAATAACCTGTTATTATCAAAAGCACATTCACGTTGATAGCAAATTATCACACTGGGCGCTTCTGGCCACAGTTCATACAGTCAAACGTCTGGACACAGCTACTGAAAATCATTTGTTTTTCAACAAGATAACAAACCTCTGCCCACCTGGAGGTTATGTAGTAGCTATTATCTTGTTAACAGAGATGGACTGCTGTGACAGGTGACCTGGCCCCCACAATCCCCCAGCCTAAACCATATGGAGCTGGTTTGGGCCTAGAACTTGTGGAAACTCCATTAGGACTGTTGGATGTTCTCATCAAAACAAAAGGGGACTATTATGAAAAGTCTCGATCGTTGCAGTATTTTGCATGTATTACATCATTGCCTCAAGTAAACAGTTAAAATACATAGCTGAAATACAGTCAAGTGCATTAAAATCAGATGTATCCATATTTTTGGCTAACATAAAACAAAAAATAACAAGTAATTTGCACCATTTGAAATTAACTATAATCTAATATATCTCCTGAATATCTGTTTTAAATCTAATTGACCCTCCACACAGCAGGAGCACTGGCATTCTGAGTGGGGGCACACTGGACAGAGAGCAGGGGCTTCCTACTCCCTGACTTTGGAAGCCATGGTCCGTGGAAGCAGTTTGCTATATCCCGGATCCTGCCAGGACTCATGCTACCTCTTAAGACGGTTCATCTTTAATTGTACCGGCATGACGCCCGTCTCGTTTATATGCTAATGACACAAAAGTGTTTAGTCTTCTGTCATATTAAATCAGTCAGGAACTGTACAGTGCACTCATTAGCTGTGATCTCAGTTTGACTTTGCCAAATGTCTGACAACAGTGGGAGAATGTTAAACGAACGCTGTGTTACTATAGCAGAAATGCAGGGGGAGCCTGGGTAGGCCAGGGCGGCGGAGAAGAAGGGCTGCACGCTGGACAGCCTGCAGGTGTCTCTTAACCTCTATCACTGCAGAAGAATCTGCATTTAGCAACGCAAGTGTAATATGTTTTCAAATTTAATGACCTTAGGTTCAGTCTTAATATTCAGTTTCAAACATATGATATTAGTTTCCAGGTTGTTAATGCATTTTCTAATAAGTATCACAAATTCACAACCTTGAATGAACTCCAAATGCCGATTAAAAGTACATCAGGTCCATCCATCTTTTAATCGCTTATCCAGCCTTGTAGCCTGTGCTGCATGGGATCGGCACAGGTCCACCCCGATCCCTGATCAGGAAGGCTTGGGTGGATGGATATAAGAGGAACTGGACTATCTAGTAATGTTGTAACATTTAGGTAACGTGCTATATTGGTGGTCAGCCTTGAGAGTTCCCCATTAATGCAGCAGAACACACTACAGTCGCTTCCACCCTTGGTTTCCAATTCTCTTCCACCTATCAGTACTCAAGATGAGACGATAGGAATAGCATGACCTCTGTAAAAAGGAATGGTCCTTACAGGTCATAGAAGTGGCTACAATAGCTAAACAGAGTCTAATGGGACTAAATCAATCTCTATCAGCTCAAATTAGATTCTCACCATGCCGGTTAGACAGCTCTTTCTGGGCTGCTCTGCTAGCTACTGGCTTCATGAGTGCTAGATGGAAACTTGTTTCCCTGTGAATACATGATTAATTAAGAAACTGCAGTTATAATAAACCGACACCATAACAAAGGATCCAATCAAATGCATCACCTACGGACACATTTGAATATTCAGCAATACAATATGGCATAAATGAGGGCAATAGCTTGCATAATTACACTTTGATTGCACACCCGCGCGGCTGGCACTGAGCGAGCCCGTGTGAAAAGTCAGGAACAGGAAGTGCGAATTTGCACCGACCTGGGCTGAATTGTGCATAATCATACAGATTCATACATATCTCGGGATGCCATTTCGTCTGCACCCCCGTTCTAGAGGGACACAAATAACTGTGAAAACTCCAAATGACTATATCCCCGTGCCTCTCAGGTACACCCCCTGTGATGTGCCGTCCACCTCAGGTACACCCCCTGTGATGTGCCGTCCACCTCAGGTACAGCCCCTGTGATGTGCCGTCCACCTCAGGTACACCCACTGTGATGTGCCGTCCACCTCAGGTACAGCCCCTGTGATGTGCCGTCCACCTCAGGTACACCCACTGCAACAGGCCAGCGATCTGTCACGAGTGTCTCTGATTACGGCCTGCTAACGTGCATTCAGTCGACAAAGTCCACGGAAGTAGCGAAAAGTTTTTCTCCTGAATAATAAGTAAGCCAGACTTGTATATGAAAACATTCAGGTTGAAAACTCCCTATTTTCCAGCCTCAGCAAATGGTACTGAATGGCTATCGGGAAAATTTGACGAAAATCCTCAAATGAAAAGAAGCAAAGTCACAAATGTTGTGTGGTCCACAAATAGATTGGAAATGATCCATAAATATGCCAACGCATTTTCACTTGTACAGATCTCTGCGTAAGTTTGTGGATATGATTTTACACAACACGAATAAAAATACAGGTAGTCGAGACGGGCTTTGAAACACCGAAAACAAAGAAGAAAATACGCGCTTTAACATCGAGAGAACAGAACTCTGCCGATCGCTGGCGAGTGAGACGTATCCCAAGGGGGGAGCGGTGTGCTTCCAGGCGGCGTCCCAACGCATCGCACCGCCTGTGCCGCTAGGTTTGCCTGCTTCGTGAAACATAACATAGTTATGCAATTTTCATCGTAACATCCTAAGTCAAGCCATCGTAACCTGGGGACCATCTGCACACATTTGTGGGTAGTGATGTGTGTGTGACTTTTTTTCTATAGCTCAGCAATGGTATGAATTGGACAAAAATCCGCAAATAAATAGCAGGGAAATCACAAATGTAACGCGATCCATGAACAGACAGGATGTGATCCACAAACGCGCAAAACACGTCTCACATGTACAAATCTCTCCGTATTTTTGTGTATATGATTTTACACAACCCAAAAACAGCATATTTCTGGATAGATAAATATTTGTGGATCATGGTACATATTTGTGAATTGTTTCCTGTGGGTCACAAATACCCGCGACCCTGACCGGATAAGCGGGTTGGGAAATGGATGGATGGATAGGTTACAAATAATAAAGTCCAATACAAACTTTCATACTATTTTCGCTAAGTTATTCATCATATAGTAGAAGGCCTCAATGCAGTGAAGTAATGCGTATGAAATATTGCAGCTACCTAAATAAGTGTTCAGCATCTCGAAATTCTCTTAGATTTGAGACTCTTCAAAAGAGCCCCCTTTTGCTTCAATCCGTTCAGCGAGCTTCCAGAGTTAGCCAGGTGGAATGCTTCTCCAACAGTTCTGAAGGAGTTTCCACAAGTTCTGGGCTCAAGTTGGCTGCTTTGCTCTTACTCTTCGGTCCAACTCATCCCAGACCAGCTCTACAGGGTTTAGGCTTGGTGATTGTGGGGCCAGGTCTTCTGTCCCAGCACTCCGTCTCTTCTCTTGCTAACAAGATAACACAGTGCTTACATGATCTGGAGGTGTGCTTAGGGTGAGTTTCAGTAGGTGTGTCCAGACTTTTGACTGTATCTAGGCACAGCTGAGCGAGCCCCTTTACTAACCCGCTGTGGTAAAACTGAACTTAAATTAACAATTAAAACAAAAACAATAAGAGATACTAGACTTGCAATACTGATGTAATGTTAAGTATGTGCGCTAGTGGGGTCTTGGTTATTCAGCGCCTGCACGTCTGCAAGTCCGAACAGAAAACAACATTAGAATAATTTGTTGTGCCCGGAAACACGAAGGAGGAGTAAATTGGTTGTGCTGCAGGTTTCGAGTGGCTTTGTAAGCGGTAGCCAAGCAAAACAAAGGTTACTCGCAGCCGAGCTCTGCGGCATTTACTAAACTAATTAGCAGGGACAAAGAAGCATTCCGGCTGTTTCGATGCGTCGATCCATTTCTACAAACTAAATCTGCATTTTCACGAAAGGGCGTTCAACAGAAGAATCACTTCAGCAGCGTTAAAACAAAGGAGACGTCAGAGTGCCATGCTTGGTCCTTAACTTGTGTCTCGGAGGAGAATTATTTTTGTTTACTTTCAGTAAACTAGGCTGTGTTTCTCATAACCAGCCAGTCCTGGCTGCACAGGTGCAGTCCCCTCCATGTTCATTCTTCGGTCGCGCGAAGGCAACTTTTCTCTGCCGTTATTCAAAGACAATGTTGCTCCCAGCATCTCCTGGCAGACGGCCACATTGATTTTCCCTTGAGCTGTGGGGCTCATTCATTAGCTCTCCGGGAGCAAAGAGCTGCATCCGTCAGATCCTGTTCACACATTCTTTCTGAGGCCCGAACACCAATCACAGCCCTTATCATTACGGCACTGTGGAGGACGGGTTACATTCCTTTGCCTGACACCTGGGCAGCCCAGGGCTTATTAAATCATCACCGCGATCAGGGTCGCCGACGCGCCACCACGTGGATGCGTGCGGAGGGACAGGCGGAGCGATAAGACCTTCTCGGGGCCCCGTTTCGACGCCGCAGGGCCCGGTAATGAAGAGTGAAGCACGCGGGGTGAGAGCGGATCCCTCGTTTCCGAGGCCCGGCTCGAGTGACATGACGAGATGGCATGGTGGAAAAGCGATGATGATTTTATTAATGTGGGGAGTGTGACTGTCATGCCGGCATGGTGTGCCTCTCAGCACGCTGTAGTCATATCCCAGCACCTGCCCCAGGAACCTCTCAGAGCTCCTACAGTCATTATTAATAAATACAGGCAGATCTGTGCAGAAGTCTTAGGCAGTCAAAGGCAATGATGTTTAAATGATCTTTATGTTGGTGTAAAGCTATAAAATTATATCTGTCAAAGTGTGTCAGCTTAGCCCATACAAAACCTCTCCTAAACCCCAACGTTTACAGCAACCATCCAGTGCACCCATGCATTTTCTGACTATTTAATTAAGATATTTAATTAAGTTAATTAACTAGGTGAGCTGGTAGTACAATTTAATGAACATATGGAATTGAGAAGGCCCTAAGAAAAGGGAACCAAAGTGGTATTCAACTAACTGTCCAACAAGATCTCGCTAAGTATTTGGAGCAGAGAAAAAAGTCTTGTTTGCTTTTTATTGTGTTAATTTGCATATTGCATCTCATGCTAGTGTTTTTTTCTGAGTAAATACACACTTACTCCCCCAGATAAATAACTTTAAACATTTTCTTTGACTGCCTCAGATTTTTATACAGAACTGCACAAGGAGAATCCCACAATAAACGAGCAGTGATGATTATAACTGTAGCCGACACTGCAGTAGTCACGAGACTAACTAAAGTGTGACAAAGGGATTTCTATCAAGTGTCAACATGATGCCCGTAAGCACGAATCAAACTGTAAGTGTACTATGGGAGAAGTCAGTAA